>CM076581.1:1239280823-1239838997 GCA_034641835.2 Pinus albicaulis | reverse complement strand
CGCTGCAACAGTGCAATCTAGGTTCAATGAACCTCATGGATACACAACACAGTTCTAGATGGAGGCTCCACATGTGAAAGGGGTTAACTCATTGAAGTGGTTTAGGGTTTGACAAGGAATTCATCCTATAAAAGAAGGAGGAGGAAAACAAGAGAAGGTTGTTGATATCATTATTTTCTGAAGGTTTTGTCTATTGAGACACACCTCTGTTGGGATTTCCTGTTTAGGAACTCCCACCTCCTTCCTTGAGCAGCTCCTGGAGGAGCCTGATTTGTCTAGTCCACTATCCAGCATTTGGCCAAGCCTCATCTTGCATCTACAGAGCAGTTCTGCTTAGGATTGGGTTGTCTATGTGAGCTGCAGCAAGTGGAACTCTAGATCTGCAAAGATCTAGACTGTATTGGAGCCTCTTCTCAGTGAGTGTGTCTTTTAACCTCCTGGAAGAGTGCATCCATTGTTGAGCTACAATTTTGCATCTTGGCATTAGGCCAAATTAGTTAATCAAGCTGCAGCATAGTCTCCCTTGAGGGACTGCGTTATTTTCATGGAGATCAGATCTTTTCAGTTCTAAGTCATTTCAGTGCTCTTTGTCAGTGAAGGAGGTCTCTACTCTATTAGAGGAAGTGTATTGGAGTGCATGAGCCTTAATTTTTGATCTTGGCATGAGGCCATCAGCTTTCTAACCCCTACAACGCAATTTCTGCTCTAGATCTACGTTATTCCTGTAGGAGGTGTTGCAGGGGGTTTGGGTGCATCATTTGGAGAGCTGGTTTTGGAGTGTTGAGGTTCCACTCTTCATTTTGAGATCTTGTGGAGGAGATATATACTTGTAATTTTTAGATCTGATATGAATAATCTAAATGCTTCAGTAATCCTGAATATTTCTGCAGATCTGCTTTCTTAGATCTCAGATCTACTGCTCATGCTTGGTGCAAACCCCGAAATTCCAAGGGGATCTGAAAGAGGAGCTTTTCTAGTGCATGGATCTGATATAGATATAACATTTTATGCAAAAAAATGCTCTATATCTGACATGTAACATACAACAGTGTAGCTCAATAAAAATAATGCTGTCAAGGCAACATTTTGTCAAACATATGGTTACAGCCCTCTTTTGAGGAGATTTCTTCTGTCTATGCCTTGTATTTTCAGCTATGTACTTGTTGGATTGAATTGTAAGACTTATTTGCTGCTGTAAATACTGTTTAAACATATTTTATGAGCCTCTTATCACTGCTCTGTAGAAACTACGTTATTTTATAAGCAGAATCCTTTATTATTGCTGCAGTATCTCTTTGAGGCATTTTTGAAGACAACTAGGTGTGGGAGATCTGTTTAACCCACCTAGGAGGATTTATTTTTGATGCCCTCTTGGATTTAGTACTTAGATACTCAGATCTAAGGGATCCAAGGGCTAGATTTCGTTACTGTAGTAGCCATTACTGGAAAATGCATTTTCCAATCATGCCTTGCTAGCAGTTCCCAATTTGGGATATTACAGTGGTATCGGAGCTTCAATCTTGGCTCAGCCTGTGGATTTAAGATCCAATCAGAGAAAGATATTTAGCACAGCTTGTAAATTATTGGAGCCAATATGTCTTTAGAGGGAGGAGAACCTCTCAATGACAAATAATAGGGGTATCATGGGAGGAGACAGAAGAAAAATGGTTAAACCATTGAAAGAGTAAAAGAAGTGGAGAACTCTAATATTCTTTCTCAAGATTTGCATGAGCTAGAGGGAGAAATTAGGGGAGTAAGGAATGGAAGATCAGCAGATCTGTTGATGAGGTTTGCACAAGAGGATAGCCCCACTACTTCATATGATGTGTGTGAGCATTCAACTACACAATCTGGTACAACATGGTAGCATACCGTCTTTACCACACATGTTAGCCCCTATGAAATTTTTGGCAAGCAAAGTAAGGGGCTAAATTGTTTCTGAGCCTTCAATGAATGCATTTCCCTTGAAAACACATCATCCTTGAAGCCTCTTCATGCTCTCTGCCCTTTTATTATTTCCCTTTGTTGTTTACATCTAAAAGGCCTCTCTGTTTGCAAAGGATTGTGCTCCAAAGGCCTGCATTTTCCCCTTGTATCCCTGCAGAATACCCCATTTTAACCCTTTATTCCCCCTTGAAAAAATTCCCTTCTAACCTTTCTAAATCATACCCATGCCCTTTTAAACCATTCCTACACCCTTTGTTTAGCCAAATTTCCCCTTCTTCCCTCTATCGTTACCCATTTTCGGCCTCAAATTTCATTAAAAAGGGTCGAAAAACCCATACTCTGCACATTGTGGTCTTAGCCCCCTTCGGCCCTAGTCCCTTAACCCTTTTCCCCACGTGACCGAACGCCGAAATCGAGCGCTAGCCCAAAGAGCTCTTTCCTCATTTGGTTATCGAGAGCAGTTTTCGCCGTTGATCTACACAAATTAGACGGCGATCGCGGCCCCCGCAACCCCCACTATTCACGGTCCACCTCTCCGATCGCGCCATCGCCATCCGTGTAGCCATTGTTCTAACGGTCCAAAATGCACTTGCCCATGTGGTCCCCGCCCGCGCACTATTCTGAAAACCACCGGTTTCTATCGCACCGCCTTTGGGCAGTAGGCGGTATTTTTTTTTTTGGGAGCGATTCCATACATCGAGCGACGCGTGGCACCGGTATGGTTGGAAAACCGCCACTCCATCGCGCATTAAAGTCCAGCAACAAACGTGGTGCGATATCACTGCGCGTCGTCTGATCTAGAGCATTTAATCCAACGGCGATCGCTCCGCAAAGTTGCGCGGAAGTTAGCCCGGAGAAATCGTACCCCTGGCCCACTGTCCATCGCCCTCTGACGCGTCCTCAGCTGTCGATCTCCTCTTGAGATAGGACGGTTCAGATCCGATTACCCCCCGCCGTTGACCGTCCCGTCATCTCCCAGACCCGACATGTCACCACTCCATGTGTCTCCATCGTACATCCGCCCGCCCCTGTTATATATGTTCATTCCACGGTCAAACATTCATCTTTTACGTTAAATTTCTATGCACTTTGCCAACCTTCACTAGAGCATTTCTCCACCATTCCTCTGCATGTTTTCACCATTTCTCCGCCGTCCCACTATCATCCTCGCAGTCACTCACATCATCCGACCCCATGCATTTTTTTCTTAACAGTTTTCGCATTTTTGCAGGGTTACAAAGAGGCGAAAAAGCGCCATGGTTCATATGTACTATTGTAATGGCGCGTTGCGCAGAGAAAGTTGGATTTGGGAGCTGGTAATACAAGGAAATGTCCAGAAAGATGGCGGTAGCATAAATATTATCAAAGGTCAGTTCAATCTCCGCGAAAACCTATCCGGCGCCATTAAAGCCCAGATTTTGCAGATTAAGACATTTATGAAGCGGCAGAGAAATACCAGCTAATGATCAACAAGTTCAACATTCAGTAGTGAAGATCTTTGAGCCTTAATACAGTGGTTTAGAGGCAAAGCACCAGATTAGCAACATCGTGGATCACACAGAGGGTATAGCACGCAGAAAACCATATCATCGGGGTGTTCACATAAGCAGAATGTTTTCCCATGAAAGGACAAAGTGCCCATGCAATGTTCAATCTATGCCATGTTCTAGAGAGATTTTCTGCCCTGACAACAGTCCTGGTGCTATCAAAGAATTTGTTTCACAAGTATGAAGGACTTCTCAGTCATTTATTTACCTTTTTGTTATTCACCAAAAGTACTACAGAGTTCTGCAACCAAAGTACGTCAGAGACATACCTGGAGTAAATGGAAGCCTGGATGAAACCCACATCTTCATCCAAAGAACACCAAAGATTAATGCACCAAATTTAAACAGAATGGGTTTCAGCCCTCTTTCTTTTCTGAGTTTTAATGCTATATTTAGTTTCCACCTACCTCCTCTACTCATCTTTTAGCTATAAAAACTCATGAGAAAATATTGTGAAGGTTGTTGATCAGTTATCAGAGAATTGTAAGTTGTTTCTCTTGAGATAAGTCTCTGTGTAAAGTTGTAAGATAGGCTGAGGAAGATGTTTTCAGGATGAGTATTCAGCTATTGGCAATGTTGTACTTGACTGGTATTGCTATTTAATACGACAAGCACATTTCTTTGGATCCTGATCTAAAGCAGCGGTGATGTTTTCCTATCTCTGTGTTTTAATTCATTTCATTTTGTTTCTACTGGCTTGCATCAGAATATTGGCATAGGATTTACCCTTGTTAGTACCTTATGTTTCTGCTCTCCTTGCCTTCGATGTTTTCTACTAAATATGTTATCTAAGAATTTATTTCAGTTAATTTAACCAGTGTGGTGGATGTTATTGCTTTCTCTCTGATGTATGAATTGAATGAATCAGTTCTTAGATGTTCTGGTTGGGATTTAGCTGGAAGATTTGGGAACACTGGGGATTAGAGTTAGCCCTGTCCACTAGGATCCTTATGTGACCAGCTGGTCTTTAACTGTGCATCCTGAATCTGTGTTGTCTCCTCCTCTCCTACCATTCCATATCACACTATCATCTTTAAGATCCAACGTTTTAGATGACTAGCCCAATTGGAATCCTGCATATTGATTAGCAAGAAAATCCTTTCCTGACTCCATTGCCCAATGGTTTTGAATGCTTCCTGGAATATTTCACCTTTGCCTAAACCATTTTTGCTCATCATGTCTCACATTGAACCCTTATTTCCTGATAACCAGCAACCAAACAAACATTCAAACAAGCAAACCTTGTGCCCATAACTAGCCTAACATCTTAAACTTTGAGCTTCAAAGACATAAAACATGTGCTTATACAGAGAGATCCCTCTTTGGACCCAGGAGGGCTAGATCCCGAGGTCTGAAAGTGGTTTGATGTTGTCTCATCTTTTGGTCTTTCCAATCTGGCCAAAACATGGAAACCCCAACAGAAGGAGGAAGAGGAGTTACACCAAAGGAGAGATCTCTTGGTGAATGTCTCCAAGAATATGAATCTCAATCATAGGGCTTCAAAGAACATATCAGTTTCCCATAGTTCTATCAACTCAAAGAAGGAAGGTCCTACAGCTACAGTGGGAAGAAAGGGTGCATGCAACACACTTTGGGTAGATTCTCTCTACCTACATTTGATGGATCGCCCTAAAGACTTAGCCAAGTATTGGGTAAAGAATATTGGCACATACTTTCAGCTGCATCAAGTATCAGAAGAAGAATCCTTGAGAGTAGCAGCGATGCATCTTCAAGGGAGGGCTTATGCTTGGTGGCTGTTTGAGTCTTCTTCCTTGGAAGAGAGGAAAATCTCTTCTTATGCAAGATTCACTATGAGACTAGTGGAAAGATTTGATGAGAGACATTTTGAGACTTATTGGGGGAAGTAGATCAAGCCCAAGAAATCTGAATCTTTGCATGAGTTGGAAGATTCCATGGAGCCAACTCAAGTCCTAAACATTGTTGACGGGGTTGAAAAACTATTGCACCTTCTCCTAGAGGCAAAGGCCCTAATTCAGCAAGATCTCTTTTCCCAAAGAGAAAACTTGAGGACTCCTTCCTCACTAAGAAGTCAAGGCAAAGGATTTCTTGATGATGAAGCATTCTCCACTAATGGGGAGAAGGGAGAGAAAGAGCAAAGAAGATCCTCCAACACTGCGCAAGCAGGAGGAGATTTATTTTCGAAGAGAGATGAGGCAATGACTCCCCTTAAGGGAATTCTTGCACATTTGCAAGGAATTCCAAAGGATCTTCCATATGGAGGACATGAGAAGTATGTGTCTTTGCAAGAAGGCAATGAGACAGAACAAAGGAGGGGTCACATAGCTGATTCACTATCTGAAAATGGGGCAAGGGCTCCAATCAGGGGCACTCTTACACCATTAATAGGGGTCTCCAAGTTTCATGGTACTTCCACACAGCAATCAGAGATGGATTTGCGCAGTGGAAGTAGCCATGATATGTTCCCATCTGTTGTTTACATGGGGATGGACCATGAGACATCATTATCCTGTGGTGTACCATCTGGGAGGCCACCTGAATCATATTTGATGGAATATGTCTCATACATTGATGCTCCTTTCATAGATCCAAGGAAGGAGGGAGCACTAGTAATCCATGCTACAGTGCTGAGAGTTTGGGGGAAGTGTAGAGAAAGGAAAATCATTTTTCCTTTAACATCATTATCCATTCTCACCTCTCAAATTGTGTTGAGAAGGTATGCTGCAAGGAAAGAAAATGACACCATCATTAAGCATGCAAGGTTATATTTTAACCAGAAGACAAACTTGTTTGAAGAACACTCTTCCCTGCTGGAAGAGAGATGGTGGTCTCACATACATGCTGTGGCTAAAATAGAGAGGCCTTGGATAGATGATATCCTTCCATGGAAGACTAACTCCCAAGGGCTTCCTTCTTCTCTGAAGCATGTGCATGAGCAAGGAGGGCAGCAAGGAAGGAATAGAAACCTTTCATCTCATTCCTTTGGTATGGGAAATGGAAAGAAGGAGAATAGTGGGAGGTATGGCCTTCCAACATACACCTTGGACATGAAGGATTTCAAGGAGAGGAGCAGCAACATTGCAGCCACTTCAGCTGGCATATTATCAACGTTGTCATTATGGGGCACACTAGATCCCTATTTGGAATTCCAATAGCTAGTGGCATATTCCAAGGACCCCCATGCATGCATGGATTCTGTGGAGTTGCAGTAGCAATACGAATCTAAGGGGGAATTAAATCAGCCCTCTCTTCCTCCTCTTAAAAGAGAGATTAGATCTATGCACCACTCCATTGATGGGAGGAGAATTTTTGGTGGAGATCATGCTCTTAATACATGTACTTTCTATTCTAATTATATGTATTCTTCCACCTTGTTAATGCAGGCCATGACTCCAAGGAGGGGAGTTTTATCTTGTCAATCTCATGGCGAATTTTAGGCCACAACCATTGCTGTACTTGGCCACTCCCTTGATGGACAAAGGGAGATCTTGTTTCATGATGGGTGCTTTCCTAAGGCACCAAAAATATCTCACACATTCAGTTATAGCGAGATGGCATGGGCTGCAAGTAAGTGGTGGGAAAACCACTTACCACAACTTGATCTGATGTAGGCAGGAGATGCCCTACGCTGGTACCATATATGCCATTATGGTCCACCTCTTCATGTCCCAATTTCTATTTATGTATTTGTAGTTTTTCTTCCATACATGGATGATGTACTTGTATTATTTTTGGGATTGTATGGAGGGAGGATAGGAGGCATGTGTGTACCATATGGTATGGAGGCTCTCTTTGCATGCTTTGCTACATATTTTATGGAGAGTAGAGGTTCAGCCATGTTTGTTTCGATGGCATTCTTGACACCTTATGGGATGGATCATGAACATCTCATAATGATCTTGGAGAGACAACTCATGGGAGGATGGATTGGTGAACACTCAACTCACTCAGGAAGCTTGATCTTTGATGATGTCACCAATGGAGGAGAAGTCTTGTAGCACTCACCATATCAGTTGCTTGAGGACAAGAAACATTTTGGGGGGGAGGACTGTTATATTCCCATTTAGGACAAGCCTATGGGAATATCTTATTTTGCCTTATTTTATCTTACATTTCATGTTTATGAATAAAATATGAAGGAGGACATGTAAAAATCCTAAAAACCATGAATAAATAAATGCCCATGTAAACAGAGACATATCTGGGCCATGTAAATAATATCTTACAGGTGTGAATGAGCTTGAATCACAAGACTGGATCAACCTTGACCAAATCAACAACGTTGTCTAGGTTCAATGAACCTCATGGATACACAGCGCAGTTCTAGATGGAGACTCCACATGTGAAAGGGGTTAACTCATTGAGGTGGTTTAGGGTTTGGCAAGGCATTCATCCTATAAAAGAAGGAGGAGGACAACAAGAGAAGGTTCTTTATGTTACTTTTTTCTGAAGGCATTGTCTTCTTAGACATCCTTTGTTGGGAATTCCTGTTTAGGAACTCCCACCTCCTTCCTTGAGTAGCTCTTGGAGGAGCCTTATTTTTCTTGTCCACTATTAGGTTGAAGACCAAGCTTCTACTTCCAACTGTAGCATAGATCTAGTGAGGGTTTGTTTTATTTTGTAAGCTGTAGCAAGTGGAGAACTAGATCTGTCTAGATCTAGCTTGTATAGGAACCTCTTCTCAATGAGTGTGTCTTTTAACCTCCTGCAAGAGTGTATCCATTGTTGAGCTTCAGTTTTGCATCTTGGCATCAGGCCAACTCAGTTAATCAAGTTGCAGTAGAGTCTCCCTTGAGGGACTGCGTTATTTTCATGGAGACCAGATCTCTTCAGATCTAATTCATTTCAGTGCTCTTTGTCGGTGGAGGAGGCCTCTACTCTATTGGAGGAAGTGTATTACAGTGCATGAGTCTTAATTTCTGATCTTGGCATGAGGCCATCATCTGTCTAACCCCTACATCACATTTTCTGCTCTAGATCTATGTTATTCCTATAGGAGGTGTTGCAGGGGGTTTGGGTGCATCAATTGGAGAGCTGGTTTTGGAGTGATGAGGATCCACTCTTCATTTTGAGATCTTGTGGAGGGGATCTATACTTGTACTTTTCAAATTTGATCTGCATAATCTGAATGCTTCATTAATCTTCAATATTTTTGCAGATCTTCTTTCTTATATCTCATATCTACTGCTCATGCTTGGTGCAAACCCTGAAATTCCAAGGGGATCTAAAAGAGGAGCTTTTCTAGTGCAGGGATCTGATATAGATCGAACATTTTATGCATAGATCTGCTCTAGATCTGATATGTAACATACAGCATTGTAACTCAATAGAAATAACGATGTTAAGGTAGCATAATGCCAAACATATGGTTGCAACCCTCTTTTGAGGAGATCTCTTCTATCTATGCCTTGTATTTTCATCTATGTACTTGTGGATTGAATTGTAAGACTTATTTACTGCTACAAATACTGTTTAAACATATTTTATGAGCCTCTTATCACTTCTCTATAGAAACTGCATTATTTTATAGGCAGAATTATTTGTTATTTCTACAGCCTCTCTTTGAGGCATTTCTGAAGACAACTAGGTGTGGGGGATCTGTTTAACCCACCTAGGAGGATTTCTTTCTGATGCCCAATTGGATTTATGAATTAGATAATCAGATCTAAGGGATCCAAGTTCTAGATTTAATTACTGTAGCAGCCATTACTGGAAAATGCTTTTTCCAATCATGCCTTGCTGACAGTTCCCAATTTGGGATAGTACACATCCACCCATACTACTTCGGGTGAGACCTTGGCCTGCGAAATTAGGTCATTGCAGAAAGGGCTAGTGGTATAGGGGTTTGTTGGAAAACCTTAAATCTTAACATGCGTCAACACCCCTCAAGCCAACACACCCAGTAAGCCTAATTAATGATCTGCTGCTACATTCTCAAGGGGCCTGCTAGATCTTGCCCTCGCTATGATTTCTCTCCTGTTCTTCAGATTTTCTCCCTTGATGTTTATCCCACTGACCCTATGGATTCCGCCTTCATTGATTGAAATTTTTTTGTCTCGTGAACATTAATATATCATTTTTATTTCTATTTCTTCCTCATTATTCAACTTTTATGACTAAAAATTAAAAATAAAATCAAATGTAAAAAACATATTAAAAAAAAACTCAGAATTACAATTTAAAATATTACCATAATTGAAAATTATGGCAAAGCCACTAAAATATTTCCATTAATGGAAGTTGGATGGAAAGCCATGAATACTAAGAGGTGAGATTGCAAAATGTACGAACCCTTTTCCAGTAATACAAACAGTAACATCACAACCACACAGTGAATTATTGGATGTTTCAAGTGATCCTTTTGTTCCTTACTCGAAGCTTCCTACCTTACCTTTCTAGACATAAGACAGACTCCTCTCTACAATTATTTTCAATTTTAATAGAAATCTAGTCTGTGCTCACTAAGCCTAATTTATTGATCTGCTACTACATTCTCAAGCGGGCTTCTAGATCTTGGCCTCGCCATGATTCCTCTCTTGTTCTTCAGATTTTCTCCCCTAATTTTTATCCCACTAACCCTGTGGATTCTGCTCTCAAGGTGTTTAACAGTTATTTGCACCATAGTTCCCCTATACTATCCACCTAGAAGTATAATTACCCACAGATCCAGAAGTATTTTCTTTGCACCTTTTCTTTAAGAAGCTTAATTGAAATCGAATGGACCTATGTACAGCTCTCGGTAATGCCTAGGCTTGCACGGATGCCTATTGTGTCCATGTTGGGCATTATCTTTCACCTTGTTAGAAGTAGCAGAGGAACCCGAGCCAGTTTCATAATTTGCATTGTCTGCTATGGGTTCAAGATGGTATTTTACTTATTCCTTTATGAAACTTTTTTTAAAACGGTTTTCCTATGTAATTAATTAATAATAAAAATATCTAATCCTAAGGTAGGCATTGTTTCAATCATCTAACATCAAAATCAATGGTGCAAAATGGTACACCTAGCAGTTTAGGAATTTTTTTTTCAAATAGAGACGCTTTACAGCGTAATTATGAAAAAGTGGTTCCATAAAAGTAAAAAAAGAACTTATGGTAAAAGTATTCCAAGAAATGAGAGGTGGTTGAACAGTTCAGATAGTTACCTTTCCTCTAAGGATAAAGGCACATCCTAGAGAGGAAAAGGAGTTCTATTATGGGAAGGAGAAAAGAGGAGAGTGAAGAAAATTCCAGAGCTGGTAGTGGCCAGTGGAATAATATATACTCGTTAAGGTTCCTGGAAAGGAAGACTAGACTTGGAGTCCTGAGGTCTCTTTCGAAACCTTTGTCAACCTACCCAACTCAGGCATGGGGCACGGGGGAAGAGAAGGACATAATCGCCTCTCTTATGGTAGGGCGAACACCATCAGTAGCGACCCAGATAAGATAAGTAAGCATAATTATTTATTTTAGATGTTATTGAAAGAACTGGTTTATCACAGGAATGCAAATATATTGTGTAACTGTAGCATCTAGAAATATATATTTCCAGAGAGAAATAGTGTATTGTATAGTGTATATATGTATCTAATAATTCTGGAAAAGATGTAATAAAGTAAGAAATAAATACGTTTTATACTACGTAAATATAGAATGAAATATACATGATTTTATTCTTTTGGAAAGATTCAAGCCTACATGCAACCAGTAAAACCAAATTAACTGAGTAAAATAGATTAGGAATAAACTAGTGAATTATTAAGTGGCCAAAGAAAATAACCTGGAAGAGAACTGTTAGACCAGGGTTCTAGGAGAAAGCCCTGGACCCCAGGTCTGGTCACTCTTCCTAAAAACTAAATTATATGCGGACAAAAGAAGATGGTTCGGCCATCATCGACAACTAGAAAAAGAAAGATTAAATATCTACTACTTTAGCACATGTTAGAAAATTCCACAACTGTAAAGAAATCTGTATTATAAATTATCCGAGACAGGAAAACTTGCAATTAACATGAAACCGTGTATAGTTGAAAAAAAAGAAATTCCACATGAAAAATGGACTATATCCTGAAAACACTGACTCATTAAATACATGCATGGAAGAAAATAATGTAACTCTGCAGGGACCAAGACAGTGTGTCACCAAACCCTTCTAAATTTTATACTAAGAAAATGTGTTATGGACCAGATTCATTCTATGGAAATGGAGAACGTAAAAAATTACAATCGTAAGTACACAGTGGCAAACACGACTTTGTAGAGAAGAGGAAAATTGTATTCAATATAAGAACATAAGCAATAAAGTTTCATTGTTGAAATGGGAAACGATAAATAAGAATCCCCAATAAAATTTTAAAGGGTCCAAATCCCGAATTACATGAATATTATAAAAATGCACATATTCTCATGGTGCTACAAATTACAACTGAGACCCAGATAAACCATTCAACTAAAGGTCGAAAGTAGCTCTCGGGGGTGCCATCTAGGCAAAACCCTGCAACTGAAAAAGTAACCTAGTAGACCTGGCTAGCTACCACCTGTATGCTAAGCTTCAGAGGCAACATTCATCTTACCTAAAAAATGAAGGCATGCTCTTGGCACCCAACAAGGAGGAGGAACAGGGTTTGAAATACCTGTTAACACAAGAACATAGTCAGGGTGGCGTGTGAATCCGAAACCGGAATTGGAGGAATGAGAATTCTTACACCTTGGCAAAGAGAAATACCTATAAAACGAATAGAAATAACATTACAAAGCAGTAAAGAAAATTAGCTGAAAGGAAAACATAAGAACTATCCATTGATAAGCAAGGGCGGTAAGAAGTGAAACTATCCTGTATGCATCGGTCTTGTCATCCGAGACTTAACTGAGGATAGGATCCAAAACAAGAGACACTGGTTAGAAACCTTGAAAACGGAACTCCAAATCGATAAACGAAAAGAAAAATGTATTTAAGGATTAGTAATTACCCGCCACTATGGAGGGTATCTCTTTCGGAGGATTTTGAAGTGCTCTATGGAAGACCATGGCCAAACTCTGGAGCAGACCCTACGAGCACATTTTTAAAACTTGTCAAACGTCGATTAGAACCCGTGCGGGGCAAAAGAGCTCAAAAGAAAAAAAAGAAAAAAAATCTACACTAAACATCCAGAACAGGTTTGGTATGTGGTAAGGGTAATATCACAGGAGATTTGAAAATGTACCCATTAACTGTCAAGGAAAAGAGGCAGATGAAACGAAACCACCGCCGCAAAGCTTACAGAGCCATCGGGTGAACCAAGCAGTGAAATGAGCTGGGTCAGTTAGGGTTGTAAGGGGTAGTACCCTAAGCAGTTACCTAGCAGATCTCCGCTGTCGATCCTGGATTTCCAAATTGTATGGTAAGTATTTAGACAGGTGTTCTCCTCAGGCCAAACAAAATCTCGATGCTTACACCTCTGTAAAGACTCATTTAATGAAAATATCGCAGTGGATTTAAGTCGTATGCCTCAAACCGGATAAGTTTGGAAAACCAATAAAATAACCCGATTTGTCAATATTTTAATTATAATAACATGATGCATAAGTACAAAGCTTGATTTCTTGCTATGTGAGTTTCTAAGGTTATAAACCAAGCAGAAAAAACCATAGTATATAAAAGAGAGAAGTAATAAAATCTCGCTTAAGCTCATGTAAATCTAATCTAGAACCGATTAGGCTATAGTTAAGACAAAGGTAAGGTAAATTTTAGTAAGAAATGTAAAGAATTCAAATTTTTTTTAATGATGTATGTTACAAGTGGTATCAGAGCAGCGTTCACACGATGGGACCCTAGGGGTCACCTAACCCGATAAATTGTGTATATATGATTCATAGAAAAAAGAAATAATAGTGCAGAAGACAGCATGAGGAGGGGATCGACACAGAAACCACCTCAGAATACAGGGGAACCTACACCCCAACCCTAACTAGAAATGAATCATGAAATGTGGATTCAACTGAGTTTGAATCAGCACCAGCAAACCAATAGACTGCTAGAGGAGCAGCAACACCAGACCAATATATTGCTAAGTACTTTGCAAAAGTTGCAGGAATAAATGGTCTGAGTGAGGAGCGACAATGAACGCCTGATGAAAGAATAGGAGAGGATACTTAAGAGACTTTCTAACAAGCAGAATCAGGCGGTGTTGCAACCCAACCCTGATAGGGACCTACAGGAAGAAAATGAATGATAGACCAAGGACCAAACCACTAATAGAATGGATAGAAGTCATTCACAACGAAGCAACAAGAAGAAAAACTACAATGAGGCTAAGTCTGGTAATGCGTCAGATCAACAAGAAATTAAGAAACAAAAGGTGGAACTGCAAGGTGAGTTTCGGAAGATAAAACCACCTACATTTGACGGAGAAGCTGAGGAGGTGGCTGAAGCTTGGCTGATTAAAATGAACAAGTACTTCCAATTCTACGAGTACAATAGCAATCTTAAAGCCAGATTGGCCATTTACCAGTTGAGAGAAAAGGCCACTCTGTGGTGGGAGGAAGTAAATAATGTTCACAGCATTGAAGTCAAGATGTAACATGGGATTCATTCCAGTAATATTTTAAATACAAATACTTAATAGAATTATTCTATGACGAAAAATCTAGAGAATTCCATGATTTGAAGTTGGGTCAAATGACAATGGATGAATGCATAACCAAGTTCACTTCCCTATTAAGATATGTTCCTTATTTAAGGGATGAAAAGGCTAAGGTTCAACGATTCTTAAGTAGTTTTCCAACCCACATAAAGGAATGAATTGAATTCGTGAACCCAAGGACCATGGACAAAGCAATTCAAAAGGAAATAATGTGCCATCAGCAGTCCAAGGCAAAGGGAGAGATGGGTAAAAATTGGCAGCCAAGAAAGGGACAAAAAAGCAGCTCCAATTTCAATAGTGCTAGGAATAGCAACTTTAAGAATTCTGCATGAAATACTGTAAGCAAACAGATTGGAAGAAATCACCAAAGAACTCGATGGCCTGCAAAAGAGAGACCTACAGAGGCTTCCAGCAAACCTGAACAAGGACAAGCCCCAAAACCACCTCTGTAGTGTTGGGGGTGTGGCGAGGCTCATTATTAAAAAAAAAATCCCACGGCGAGGGAGAAGTGAAACAATTTATAATCTGCAGGAAGCTTCTACAGTGGGAGATGTAGCCCAAACATACCCAGAATCAACGCAGCACTAGAAGATCATGAGGCAGATTATCAACCAACAATGATAGAGTTGGAAGGTAAGCTAATTTCACAACCTGTTTCTATTTTGGTAGACCCAGATGCAAGTTTAAGTTACGTAAACCCCAAAATAGTAGAATTATGTAAATTACAAAGTTATAAATTCAAAAACCCTTAGCTGGTACAGCTAGCCACTGGTACGAAAAGAAAGTTAAGTGCCAAAATTCCAAACTGTACATTGGAAATTGGAAGACAATAGTTAAATGTGGACTTGAATATACTGCCATTAGGGTCCTATCATGTGTTGTTGGGAATGGATTGAATGGAAAAACATTGGACATTAGTGGATTGTAAAGAAAATATTATATATTATAGGATGCAAGATGGAACTCATAATGAGATCCAAGGAATCAAGAAACCGTTATAGCTGCGTCCTATTACAACATCCCAAAGGAATAAATGTATTAAGAAGGGATGACAGCTTTATGCCATCCAAGTGGGTTATACCAATTCCAAGGAGAAGACTCCTATGATGGAAAACATACCGGTGGTACAAGACTTCATGGATGTATTTCCAGAAGATGTACCAGGATTACCCCCAAGAAGAGATATTGATTCCACCATTGAGTTAATGCCAGGAGTGTCACCAGTTTCAAGGGCTCCATAGCGAATGAATATTCTGGAGCTAACTGAATTAAAAATGAAACTGCAGGAGTTGTTGGATAAAGGGTATATTCGACCAAGTGTGTCCCCTTGGGGAGCACCAATGTTGTTTGTGAAGAAGAAGGATGGAACTATGCGAATGTGCATGGATTATAGACAGGTCAATAAGCTGACCATCAAAAATAAATATCCTTTGCCACAAATTAATGACCTATTTGATCAGGTGAAGGGGACCACATTCTTTTCGAAAATAGACTTAATATCTGGGTACCACCAGTTCTAGATAAAAGACGAGGATATCTACAAGACTGCCTTCCGTACCAGGTACGGGCATTATGAATTTGTGGTACTACCCTTCGGTCTAACCAATGCACCAACAACATTTATGAGGCTGATGCACATAATATTTCACCCCTTCTTGGACAATTTCGTGCTGATATTTATTGATGATATTTTAATTTATTCAAAGAATCGGGAAGAACACAAGGAGCATTTAATAATAGTGTTGGAAATGTTAAGGAAACATCAGTTGTACGCCAAGTTCAGCAAATGTGATTTCTTCAAGGAATAAATCTAGTATCTAGGCAATGTTATCTCAGTTGAAGGGATAGCAGTTGATCTAGAGAAAATTAAGACGATTATGATATGGAAAGTTCCCCAAAATGTAGCAGATATCTGATCCTTTATGGGATTAGCTAGGTACTACTGATGATTCATTTAGAGGTTCTCCAAAATTTATTTTCCAATTACTTCCTTACAGAGGAAGGGAAAATTATTTAAGTGGACTCATGAATGCTAGAATAGTTTTGAGAGGTTAAAACATTTGTTGACCACCGCCTTGGTGTTGAGAGTAGTTGACTCCAATAAATAATTTGAGGTATGTACTGATGCTTGTAAAGAAGGTGTTAAGGTATTTTTATCGCAAGAAGGAAAAGTGGTTGCCTACAAATCAAGAAAGTTAAAAGAGCATGAACAAAGATACTCAGCCTATGACTTAGAGCTGACAGCGGTAGTGCATGCATTCCGGGTATGGAGGCACTACTTACTAGGGAAAAATTTTGTGCTAAAAACCAACCACAACAGCCTAACCAGCTACTTCAAACAAGTTGATCTAAACTCTTGTCAGGCAAGATGGAATTCCTTCTTAAGCAAATTTGACATGGATATTCAGCATGTAAAAGGTAAAAAAAACCGTGTGGCGGATGCCTTGAGCAGAAAACTGCATTGTTTCTATGAGCTTTACTATAACCAACTTGAATGTAGTTTTTTTTAGGAAGTAAAAGAGGAAGCCAGGAAGGATCCTGAATATCAATTTTTATGGCAGCAAATGGAGGAGGACAGAAGACAAGAAAAAATTGGTGATTATAGAATTAGCAAAGAACAACTTCTAACCTTTAAGGGAAAGATATATATTCCAAATAGAATGGAATTGAAGGAGTTGATTATGAATGAATATCACTGAAGAAAATATTTAGGACACCTAGGATACCAGAAAATGTTGACTGCAATTAGACAAATTTATTTCTAGCCTGGCAAGCGTAAAAAATTTGCAGAATATTTAACCAAATGTTTGGATTGTCAACAGGTTAAGGTGGAGCATCAACATCCAGCCGGATTGTTGCAGCCCATACCGGTACCTGAATGGAAATGGGAAGGTATATCCCTAGAATTCATTACTAGTTTACCAAGATCTAAAAGGCACAATGATTCCATTATGGTGGTAGTTGATAGACTAAGCAAGGCAACACATTTTATACCGGTACAGTCTACGTACAAAATGGTGCAAATAACATATATCTTTATGAGAGAAATCTTTAGACTACATGGCATACCAAAAACAGTCAATTCAGAAAGGGATGTGAAGTTTACTTCCGCATTATGGAAGACTTTATTCACAAGATAGGGAACCCAAATTAATTTCAGCACAACTTATCATCCTCAGACGAATGGACAAACTGAGCGGGTAAACCAAGTCTTGGAGGATATGCTGCGCAGGTACATGATGCAATATCCAATAATATGGAAGAATATTTGCACCTGGTAGAATTTGGCTACAAAAATGGGTACCAGGAGTCGCTTAAGATGAGTCCCTTCAAATATTTATATGGACGACAGTGTCGTCCCCCCATCAATTGGAGCAACCCCGAAATTAATTTGATGCTTGGACCCAAAATACTGGCCGAGATGAAATTAGAAGTAAGCAAGATCATACAAAATCTAAGAGTTTCTCAAGACCAACAGAGGGTATATGCAGATAAAAAGAGGACTTATCGAGAGTTCGAAGTGGGCGATCATGTGTATGTAAGAATCAAACCAAATATGAGCACAGTAAGGTGGCCTCCTATGGAAAGTTGGCTCCTAGATTCTGTGGACCTTTTCAGGTATTGGAAAGGGTGGGACCTGTGGCATACCGGTTGGCCTTACCCAGCCATATCAAGGTGCACAATGTGTTCCATGTATATTTACTAAAGCGATACATGCATAACCCGAAGCATGTTATTCACTGGCAAAGCATTCAGGTAGGTAAGATTAAAAACTTGAAATACAAAATTTTTATGAGAATTTAATTGGAGTTATGATAATTACAGGTCAAACTGGATGGCGAATTTCTAGTCAAACCTCAGCGTATACTCGACCAGAGAGAAATAATGCTCCGCAAGCGAGCCATTGCCTAGGTTAAAGTGCAGTGGAAGCACTTCATCTTGGATGAGGAGGACGAAGGATTTGTACGTGAGGCTTATCCAAAATTGTTTGCCGAGTTAGAGTGAAACACCGAGGACGATGTTTACTTCCAGGGGGGGAAGTTGTGACAACTGGTTTATGTGCTAACTAGTTCTTGAATATTATTTATGTTATTTTTTTTTTAAGAAACTAAAACATCTCATTTATTTTTGAAATATTTCTTGATGAACATGGGTTAAATTTTTTTTTTTTTAAAATAAATTAATTATGGAAAAGTGGTTCCATAAAAGTAAAAAAAGAACTGATGGTAAACATATTCTAAGAACTAAGAGGTGGTTGGATAGTTCAGACAGTTACCTTTCCTCTGAGGATAAAGGCACATCCAAGAGAGGAAAAGGGGTTCTATTCTGGGAAGGAGAAAAGAGGAGAGTGAAGAAAATTCCAGAGCTGGTAGTGGCTAGTGGAATACTCTGTACTCCTAAGGGTTTCTGGAAAGGAATACTGAACTTGGAGTCTCGAGGTCTCTTTCGAAACCTCTGTCAACCTACCCAACTCAGGCATGGAGCACAGGGGAATAGAATGATGTAATCACCTCTCTTATGGTATGGCAGACACCATCAGTAGCGACCCGGATAAGATAATTAAGAAGAATTATTTATCTCAGATTTTATTGACAGAATTGTTTTATTACAGGAATTCAAATATACTGTGTAACTGTAGCATCTAGAAATATATACTGCCGAAAAGAAAGAGTGTATTGTACAATGTATATATGTATCTAGTAATTCTGAAAAATATGTAGTACAGTAAGAAAGAAATACGTTTTATACTATGCAAATCTAGAACGAAATATACATGAATTTAATCTTTTGGAAATATTCAGGCCTACATGCAACTAGTAAAACCAGACTAACTAAGTAAAATATATTAGGAATAGACTGGTGAATTATTATGTGGCCAAAGAAAATAACCTGGAAGAGAACTATTAGACCAGGGTTCTAGGAGAAAGCCCTGGACCCCAGGTTTGGTCACTCTTCCTGAAAACTAAATTATAGGTGGACAGAAGAAGATGGTCCGGCCATCATCCACAACTGTAAAAAGAAAGATTAAAGATCTACTACTTTAGCACATGTTATAAAATGATATAACTGTAGAGCAATCTGTATTATAAATTATCCGAGACAGGAAAACTTGGAATTAACATGCAACCATGTATAGTTGACAAAAAAGAAATGCCACATGAACAATGGAATATATCCAGAAAACATCGACTTGATAAGTACATGCATGGAATAAAATAATGTAACTCTGCAGGGGCCAAGACATTGTGTCACCAAACCCTTATAAATATTATACTAAGCAAATGTGTTATGGAATATATTCATTCTATGGAAGTGGAGAATGTAAAGCATTAAAATCGTAAATACACAGTGGAAAACACGAATTTGTAAAGAATATGCAAACTATATTAAATATAAGAACATAAGAAATAAATTTTTATTGTTGAAATGGGAAATGATAAATAAGAATCCCCCATAAAATTATACAGGTTCCAAATCCCAAATTATATGAATATTATAAAAATGCACATAGTCTCATGGTGCTACAAATTACAACTAAGACCCAGACAAACCATTCAAGGAAAGTTCGAAAGAAGCTCGTGGCGGTGCCATCTGGAAAGAACCCTGCAATCGAAAAATTAGCCTAGTAGACCTGGCTAGATACCACCTGTATGCTAAGCTTTGGAGGCATCGTTCAGCTTTCCTGAAAAACGAGGGCGTGCTCTCAGCAACCATTAAGGAGGAGAAACAGGGTTTGAAATACCTGTTAACACGAGAAAAAATTTAGGGTGGCATGTGAAGCCGGAACCGGAATTGGAGGAATGAGAGTTCTTACACCTCGGCGAAGAGAAATACCTATAAAACGAATAGACATAACATTACAAAGCAATAAAGAAAATTAGTTGAAAGGAAAATGTAAGAACTATCCACTGATAAACAAGGGTGGTAAGAAGTGAAACTGACATGTATGCATCGGTCTTTTTGTCTGAGACTTAACTGAGGATAGGATCCAAAATAAGAGACACTGGTTAGAAACCTTGAAAACATAACTGCAAAAAAACGAAGAGAAAAATAAATTTAAGGATTGGTAATTATCTGCCACTGTGGAGGGTATCTCTTTCAGAGGATTTGGAAGCGCTCTGTGGAAGACCATGGCCAAACTCTGGAGCAGACCCTACGAGCACATTTTGAAAACTTGTCAAACATCGATTAGAACCCGTGCGGGGCAATAGAGCTCAGAAAAAAAATCTACACTCAACGTCTAGAACATGTATGATATGTGGTAAGGGTAACATTGCAGGAGATTTGAAAATGTACCCATTACCTATCAAGGAAAAGAGGCAGATGAAATGAAACCACCGCCGCGAAGCTCGCAAAGCAATTGGGTGAACCAAGCAGTGAAATGAGCCCAGTCAGTTAGGGTTGCAAGGGATAGTACCCTAAGCGGTTACCTAGCAGGTCTCCGCCATCGATTCTGGATTTCCATATTGTATGGAAAGTATTTAGATAGGTGGTATCCTCAGGACAAACTAAATCCCGATGCTTACACCTCTGTAAAGACTCATTTAATGAAAAGATCGTGGTGGATTTAAGCCGTCTGCCTCAAACCGAATAAGTTTGGAAAACCAATCGAATGACCCGATATGTCAATATTTTAATTAATAATAACACGATGCATAAGTACAAAGTCTGATTTCTTATTATGCAAGTTTCGAGGGTTATAAACCAAGCAGGCGAAATCATAGTATATAAAAGAGAGAAGTAATAAAATCTCGCTTAAGCACATGTAAATCTAATCCGGAACCGTTTAGGCTATAGTTAAGACAAAGGTAAGGTAAAGTTTAGTAAGAAATGTAAAGAATTCAATTTTTTTTTTATGATGTATGTTACAGTATTATATATATATATATATATATATATATATATATATATATATATATAATTAAAAATGGTTACTTTTTAACTTTTATATAAAACTGGTTTTATTTTAAAATAACAAAGGTAAGTTGTTGTTTTCTACATTATTATATATATATGGTAATTATTAAATTTTGATGGCTTTATGAAAACCATGGTATATTTTGTCAATATTATATATCTTAAAAATCTTTAAAATAAAGTTTCATAAAAGAGACTTTCGTTAGATATAAATTTACTATGTATAAATAGTCAAAATTATAAAAATATTTAAGAAGTATTATATAAATTTAAAAACTATGTATAAATAGCCAAAATTATAAAAATATTTAAGAAATATTACTTCTTAATTGTTAAATAAAATTCATTTGTTTTTGAAGTATATTATTTTTTCGAGGTAATTATTAAATTTTGATATTTTTATTAAATATATTGTATGTTTTCTCAATATTATATATCTATAAAATCCTTAAAATTAAATTTCATAAAGTAGACTTCATTTTCTTTGGAGAGGAAAGTTACATAAGACCTCTATAGCTACAAGTGTCTTACTAATTATTATAGACAATGGAAAGCTATTTTTATACATGCAACTTATGTAGTTTATGTTTTATTATTCCCTTTCATTTCTTTCTTTCTTGATATCTTAACTTTGTGTTTATTATTATTATTATTTTCATTTACATTTACATACGATTTCTATAGCTACACATATATTACTAACTATTATGGATAATGAAGATATATATATATATATATATATATATATATATATATATATATATATATATATATATAATCCCCTTCTTTCTTTCTTGATTTCTTCATTACTTTGGGTTCCAATTTATTTATTTTTCTAAATTTGCATTTATATATTTGAGATATTTCTCTCTTGTTTTCTTGATAAATGATATTTATAAATAATTATGAAAAATGTATGGTACATCAAAATAACATCCTAACTTCACATAAAAAAAAAGGTAAGGGAGTTGTTATTTCATTAATATTCTTCCAAGACATTCAAAGTGATAAATTTGATTTATCAAATGTCTAAACTTCCACACTTTTATGAAGACTAATTACAAGTGCAAACCAATGCTTCAAAGAAAAACTTCATATACAAAAATCACACCCCAATGGTTGGTTTTTTAATCAATCATTGTACAGCTTCAAATCAAGAAATGGTCACAAAGAAAGACTTAATCAATGAAAATGTAGGGTAGCATTCAATAGTCATAGATAGTCTCACTCAGTCTATAGAAAAAATAATAGAAAAGGGCTAAACATTTTATTGAAACAAATATTGTGTGGTGGATACCTCTATAAATAAAATTTAAATGTCCACAAAATCCTTAAAATTAAATCTTATAAAATAGAATTTATATTTATTTGGAGAGAGAGAGAAGTATGGTTATTAAGAAAAGTTTTTTATAGGTATTTTGATCATTTTTATGAATAATGGAAAGGGACTTTATATATGAAACATATGACATTTTTCTTGCTTCCATGATGTTTTCATATTATCTAGCTCGATGTTGGTAAATCACCCTAATTAATATTTTTTATTTTATGAAGAAAACAACATTGGCTAGCACCAACGGCATTCGCCTCCAAAATTTGTTGCTATGTTTTCCTCCCAAACCATTCGCAAACTAAACCTCCATTGGTAGCCCCAACAACCGCTCTTATAATAGCCATACTAACAATGGTGTATTGTAAATGTGTGCTTCTTTCAACCAGTTCAAAATCATCTATGACATACAAAATGACACTTGATATTACACCTGAACATCCCAAATAAATAAAAATAAATGTTCAAGTGTATCCATGGTGCAATATAATGCGTTGATATGCATCGTATTTTACAAACATGCAAGACAAATCAATATATATAGAAAACATTGGTAATGATAAAGTATTAGACCTCCAATGGCTATAGTAAGTGCTAATATAAGTACAAAAGGAGTTTTCCAAGTCATCAAAAGAGCCCCCTTTTTTTTTTCAATGCCAATATTATTGTTAACAATCAGCACCACTGTAAAATTTTGTAGAAGTAGATACTAGACCAAATTTTATATGAACAATGCTAGTAGCAGTAAATATCATACCCACCCTAGGATAATTTGCAAAAGAGAAGGAAGGGCTCAATTGGTGTGTTATGTATAAGAATATGTAAGAATCATTCAAACATATATTTCTAAATTTTCCCTTTACTCAACATGTATGGATTGTTTTCATCAACAATAGTAATGGTGGCTTGGTCTAGCAAGGTTCTTCTTTTCGCGAGGCATGGTAACTTTCATGGGACTAATCAAATGTCAAACAACTCAAGATTATCCCCCCTCTCATCTATTGGGGAGTTTTCCTTGTGAGGAATAGGGATATTTTTTAGGATCATCCTTCCTCCCTAACAAGGTTGAAACATAATTTCTTTTTATTTTCTCCCTCATTCCATCTTTAGGCTATGTTCACATTCCAATAATCACATTCGTTGATGTTATTGATCACTCCTATCCATGAGATTTTTTACGGTGAATCCCTTGAAAATGGTGTTTATGGGCGAGGGGATATCCTTTATCTAAAGGAGGATCATTTTTTCCAACTACAAATGGGTTTGGGCATGGGATCTAATAGTTGCTTTAAATTATTATATTTAAAATTGTTGCTGTTGAAAAAGAATTTTATCCTCTATAGATCTTTGGAGATTCTATGAATATTGTCAATTGGTTCAACCAGACTTAGAGATGTCAATGTTATACCTAACAACCCATTCCTAAGGATATTTTTATACTAAAACAATATTTTAATTAGATATCTTGTTACAATATTTATAGGGAATCGAGTCCAGCAACTGATACACTTTCTAAAGTAGTAACTCAACAAGATCATGGCATTTGAAAAATCATTGATCAGACCGGAGATATAGCACAAGAATTCTATCGCTGGCCATTTATAAATCGCATCCATAATGCACACAACTAACAGACAGAACCTCATCTAACATATACTTTATCAATGATGTTTTTAGGTGTTTTTCTCTGGTGAACACTCCAACATAATACTCTTATATATATATATATATATATATATATATATATATATATATATATATATATATATATATATAGTTGATGACTTTAGGAATCATGCCATGAAAAACCATTTTCAACTGGCTTTTCATAATCATGTTTTTTTGTATAAGCTCTAGTCTCTGTCACTTTCATTAATCTGCATCAGCAAAATGTAATTTTTCAACATTTAATGAATAGTATCATATAAAATTTGATATGAACAACTCGTGTTGACTTTTATGTGAAAGAGAGGAAAAAAATATATAAGAATAAATTATGGATATAAATTCAATCAATAAAACCATAATTGGATATGGTCACATGGTATTAGATAGTTTCTGACTAATAACTGAAAAGGTTTGTGCTCATTTCAATTCAAGTGTTCATTCTCTTTTAAATAGATAAATATTTCCTATGCAATCATATAAAATATAATTATTTCATTGATCACTACCATGTAAACCACGAAAGAAAATAAATGAAAAAATGACTTCCTTCGATCTAAATATATGAGGTGGATCAACCCTTATCTTTATCCTCATTTACTAATTATTCTCAATGAAATAGATCATGACTTAATTTAATGAAAATAAATGAGAAAATGTTGTCTAATGTCTTCTAAATCCATAAAATAGATTAGGTTTTAGTTTTATTTAAATAAATATTTTAAGTGAAAAGCATCATAATCGAACTTAATAATTATATTTGATTTGCAGATTGTTAGATATGTATTTTTTTTGAATTCATAATCTAATTTTAATATTATATTTAATTTGTAGATTGTTAAATAACATCTTTGTTTGGGTTGAAATTGAGTGTTATTGAATTTTGTTTCCATCTAATATAAAATTATCTCAATAAGTTATTCATTCTTATGATTTAAAATAAAAAATAACTTTCATAATTTAATAAATTGTAATAGCTCTCGTAAAAATTCCATGTAATAAAGTTAAAATAATAACTATGGTTGATGAGACATTTATTCCAAGCTTAATGTTGGGAAAAACATCCTAGTGGGTGTTAATTTGGTTTAATATAGCTAAGGAAATTTGCAAAAGCAGAGGTAAAGGCTTTGGAAAGGAAAAATGAAATATTTGGCACATTATTTATGAAAAATAATGGAAATGAGGAGAAAAGGGATATGAAAGGTCATAAGTTGCATGTGAGGAGGAAAATAATGGAAAAATAAGAAAACAAACACCTCATCAATAAAAAGGCTTATGAGGATCAGTTGGAAAGATTTTGGCTCCAAAGTTTTGTCAATTAAGTTTTGGAGCTCTCTAATTATTCTCTCTCTCTCTCTCTCTCTCTCTCTCAAACACTTAGAGTTTCATGGAGAATTTTGGCATTGGACCAAGAAAGGCAAGAAAGTAAAAATAATGAGGAATCAAGCAAGGAGGAGCAGGAATCAAGCATCTACTACAGGATTGTTGGCAGGTATCAATTTGCATGTGTGTTTTCCTTGCTAGATCTAGCATGCATGGCATTCCATGTGATTCTTTTGTGTCTTGGCATGGGTTTCTCATACTTTGGTTGAGATAGATTTCCAGATGGTTTCGAATTTGAGTGGGGTGGATCTCTAAAATGACAAACACATCTCCTACTAGTCCCTGAACCAGATTGTGGATCATAGTAAAGCCACTGGCGTAGTAACCCCTGAACTAGATGGTGGGTTGTAATAAAGCCATATTATGTGCCTCGGTGGGCCTAGGAATCATTGTCGATTAATGACGGGATATACGGTAAAGCCAAGACGTTTATTACTCTTCGTTGGGCCTAGTAGTCCCGGGATGGGATGTATGGTAAAGCTTGGAGAGTGGGTCTCATTGTAGGACCTACTTATCCATGTAGCAGACTATGGATTACTTTAAATACTAAGGACTAGGAGGCACTAAAATTCCTCATGGTGTAGGCAGAGAACTCTGGTAGCATTCACGTTTTTTTGGTTATTTTTGGTTGGTTATGAATCCCACATTCATGCTTAGAATATGGCACAAGGTTGATTCACTGAAGAGAGATTTAGCTCAGCCAATATATTGTTAGGTGAAATGTGGAAGTCTTGTCTCTAGTTGGTTTTTAAACTCATTAATGAGAATCTCATTCCTTTCATATTTGAAGTATAAATGCATTGGTTATTATGTGGATTCTATTATTGTTGTATCCATTGTATTTCTATTATTGCTATGCTGGTTATAAGCATGTATGTTGACAATGATGATGTATGGCTCTCTCTATGTTTTTTGCTTATAAATGAATGCACACTGTATCTATGGTTAAATAGATTGTATTGCAGCTAATGATGTAAGGGAGAAATGCTTCTTAGCGATTCTCAGATAAGTATGAGACCCCTATGCTTAGATCTACTATTTACACATGTAGTTTGATTGTTTGTCACATTTTGAAAAAATGTTTGTCATGGATAGGAGGGGTCTATATGAGTTCTTATTGATGTTATTTCTTCAATATCATTGTCTTGTTGTTATTTTTTATCTTTGAAATTTTCATGAAGTCTTGGGGGTGTTTTTGTTGGTGTACAAGGTTTGTATGTTGTGTTTTTGTCAGTTCCATTTCTGTAAGGTCGCCTAGGAGGTTGAATCTCATTATAGTAGCCTCTAGTCGCATGTTTACCCTAGTTGGTTCATTACTTAGGTAGATGTGGGAAGAGGGTGTTACAGAGTGGTATCAAAGCCAAGTTCAAACATTGGATTGGATGGGCGGTGTGTTGGTCATGTTTTTCTGTTGGTTGCATATGTGTTTCTCATACCTATGGTGTATGTGCTTGTTGCATTCGTGTTGTGTTAGCCATGGTGGCAGTGGTGTTTCCATGGAAGTATTGATTGTGTTTACTGTTAGTCTTGTGCTTTTGGTCTTTTGTGGTTTGTTGTGCTTGATTTATGGCTTTGTTTATTCTCGGTGCAAGGCCTTGCCACTTTGTTTTTTGTGTCGTGTTGCTATTGGTTTTCATTATTTTCTTCTTGTTGGATTTATTGTTCTTTCCTTTTATGATTTCAGTCTTGGGAATTGGTTTGGAAAGAGGAAATTTAATGGAGGTCAGGGAGAGTTTTGTGGTACCCAACAGGTAATTTAAGGCATGAATAAAGCTTGGTACATGAGTAAGCATAGCGGAAGGTAAGACTATGACAGTTGGTTGGACTCATTGGATCCATTGTGGTAAATGGAAGGTGGTAGTGCAAGTATGAGAAAGGTAACCAACAAAGGTAAAGAAAGTGGATTTGAGGTGTTAGATGTACATTGAGTGTAGGTGTATGTGTATGTGTTGTATGTCAGTGTAGGCATATGTGTTTTTTTGTATTGTGCGCCTTGTGTAGCTATATGTGTGTGTTTTGTAGTACACCAGGTGTATTTGTATGTGTTGTGTTGCATGTCAAGTGTAGATGTATCTATTGTGTTGTGTTGTAAATTGTTTGTGGATGTATTTGTTATTATGTACACTATGTGTATGTGTACGTAGTTGAAGAGAACGAAATAGTGTTTGTCGGGTGTAGCAACCGATCCACTATGGGTAAAAAGGAACAAAGACAAAAGTAATGATCTATTAAAGGATAAGTATCAATATTTTATTTCAGTTTATTATGCATGTGATCTATGATTCTGACTTATGATGGTTACATGTGATTTATGATTATGGTTTATGGTGATTTCATGTGATTCATGATTTTAATTTATGATGGTTTTGTTTTGAGCTAACCATATGTAATTTTTTATACATGATGATTTGATCAAACATCTAGTTTGACATGTGTGATAGGAAGTGAGCAAGATTGCAAATGTACCTTATTGATGATCTACCAATGAGGTATCATGTGAATTTATTTCAAATTATTTTGAATCTAATTGCAGTTGTGTGCTTGGTACAGGATGCACGGAAATGCCCGGTTTGGTGGTTGAAACTAATTGCAAGCATTAGCAGCAACAACAAAATTAATTGACATAAGAAGAAGTATGTTGGTAAAGAACTTCAGGAGCAGGGCCATTTTGTGACATTGGTATCCAATAGTGTCAATTTATTCCCATGAGCATGTTATGACCAGTATGATCATTTTGAGGAAGGTATCTTCCTTGGTTTTTGTATCTTCGGATGCGAGGAAGCCTTTCCAAGGGATGGATCATCTGGGATAGGGGATGCTAGGGAACTTGGAAGGTGAGTGAATGCATGGAAGGGGATGATCAGATTTCCCGAGGGACTATGTATCAGATAAGAGAAGGTTGGGGATGGATTTGTTTTGGTCATTATCATTACTATATGGAATCAGATGCACATTGGGAGTGTGATCTGGAACAATGGGTCAGTAACTTCTCATTGAGAGGACAAGTGGCATAGGTTTGTAGCATTGTACATTGAATGCAGATTATAATTTGGCATTGGATTCTGGACTTCCTAGGAAGAAATTGAATCCCGATATTACTTTTAGGGCGGAAGTGTGAGCGTTTGGATTCCCTTGTTGTTGATACGGGTATCGTATCCTTTTATTTTCTAGTTGAGGAAATGTGTATATGTGTATAATATTTTAAATACCATAATGAGATATGTTATAAAGCTCCAGTACATGATATGATTATCGTGATGATTTTTTGTTTTAAGCAGGTTATTCATTGTAAATAATGCAACGAGCTGTGTTATAAAGCTCCATGTGCAGTATTTTTGTTTTTTAGTGGTTTTGCTTAAGTATATGGGTGGTTGAATACCGAGGAAGGTGTTCCCCAAGGGGGAGGATTATGTAACAACCCTAGTAAAATTCCATGTAATAAAGTAAAATAATAACCACAATTGATGGGACACTTATTCTAATCTTAATGTTGGGGAAAGGGGTGTTGGTTAATAGGGAGTCAAATTAGGACAAATGAATGAAATTTGATCAATGGTCACAATTTTTCCTTCATGTGGGAAACACATCACACAAAAGAGAGAAGAGGAAAGAGCTCCCATGCATAAACATATTCATGCCCAAGGAGTAAATTAAAATCTAAAGGGGCTTGGAAAAACATCACATTGATATAAACGATCTTTCCTCCCAAAGTAATGGGCAACTTAGAAAGGATCCCTAACAGTTGACTAGTTCCTCTATTAAAAGCCAACAATTTTTAGGTAATGGGCACAATCTGCGGAGAACCTAAAGATTTCCAATTAGTTGAGAACAGAATACTAATATATGCACCTTCATCTATGATTTTTTTTGGTATGAGTATATTATAATCATGTACTGGGATCTGAAAAGGCACATAATATGGAAGATGATATCCTTCCAACCAACTCCAATCAAAAGAAGCAACCATACTACTTGGAGGGTGTTTCATTGGAATCAGAGAATTTCCCCCCTGTGTTATGGTAACGGGAGGATCGCCCTCCTCTACCATGGGAACATAAGGATTTCCCCGCAATTCATTGGAATATGAAGAAACAAGAAGAATCTGAGTGGGATGAAGTTTACTCTCTATCGGAAAGATACAATCAATTGAAGATGAAATCAGGTCAATTATATTCTCAACCAATGGTTGGTCAGGATTCATGGGATTCACGTTTAGAGAGAGTAGGATCGACTAGAAATGAATTCTAATCAATCACTTCATCAACTAGTGGAAGATCAGGGGAAAGCTTCCGGTAACCAGAAGGAAGCCAAGGCTAAGAAGTTGTAAGGTTTTCCAATAATTTTGAGGCTTCATCCATATAAGGGAAAAGGTGAAAATGATGATTTCCTTCACATAACCTTCAGGAAAATTTGACTTTACCCTTTTTCCCTTGGACCTTACTATCACTAGTTGAGGCTTTATCACTAGCATGATCTCCAGAGGCCAATGATAAAGGCTGATGTGAGCCGGTGGACCACACTTATAATACCTTGGGAATACTAGGAAAATCTCTAAGAAGGTGGCTGTCCTTACATAACTTGCAAGGGAATTTGACTTTATGGGGTTGATTGGAAGGTTTTCCCACAGTAGTTGCAATGGTAGAAATGGTTTCTTTTTTCCCCCTTTCTTATTTTCTTCTTCTTCTTCTTTGTCTTCTTCTTCTTCTTCTCCTTCTTCTTAGCTTCCTCACTACTAGAATCAATACTTTCACCAAGATAAGAGGAAGAATAGGGTGAAGAAACAACAGGTAAAGAAAGAAAATGGTCAACTTTAGGATCAACATGAGGTTGACACTGTTCTAGTGGAGGCAAACTTGGTTGAGAAGAAATTTGGACATTCATAACCATAGGAGTCAAAAACTTACAAACTGGAAAACCAATGGTAAACCCGGGAAGGGACAACGTTGCCATATAAGGAGCACAAATATTTCCAAAAGAAGGAAAAGTTCCAAGATTCCCATCTAAGGGGTTTCCTTGATTGGTAAACTCAGGAACTATTTCCATTAGTATCAACCGAAGATCTACTAAGGAGGAGTCCCATGAATAAGATTTTATTTCGTTGTCAATTAATTTTAGAATTAACAACAAATAAATCAAAAAGGGGTAATCTAGGCATAAAGGATTAGCAAGCAACCGTGAATTGAAATATACACCTTGAAAAACCAAGGTTTTAATGCATGGCAAAAAATCTCCCTGAATGTTGTGTTTGGTGTATCATGGTTTACAAGGAAATGGACTCAGTTGCCTATGGATGGATAGAAGCCTAGTGGGGAATCCCAAAATATACATGACGGTACATGGGAGTGCAGTTCATAGCAGTGTTTTCTAATGTGTAACCATTCGATGAGAGTGTTCCCATATACTTACAATACGTGGAGCACTTCCAATATACCTAAAAGTACTAGAGAATGGTCATATACACTTTCGTATGTGGAACGAGATATCACCCCCGAGACACAACTCTGGAAAATAACGACAAATCCTATGTTTTACGATGTCGGAACATGTCTCTAGACTAGACCTCTAAATTTTTTCATTAATGTTCCAAATTCTGCTTAGATTAATTGAGGTAAATTTTAAGTTTATCTTAAATTATGTTTCAATTTCAAGGCTCAAAATCAATGTCACCTAAACATACCTTTAATGCTACTAATATGAAAAAAAAGAATATTTCCATTTCAATGAAAGATATCTAACATAGGGAAGAAGTGCAAACCTTGATGCAGCATTAAAGTATGCAGCAGACAAGAGATTCCTAACTAGATCTTTCACTTTCACAGTTCCAATTTAGTACAAAGCATTAAAATATGTCAAACCATGCAATGTAATCCATGCATGATTCCCCTGAAAACTATGCAAATGCAATCTATGCACAATTTCCTTTTTAAATGAATCAGGATGCACGTATCAACTTTCAACACTAAGAAATGTAATCTATGCTTAAAGAAAATCTCAACAACAACTTTCCAATGCAATGTAATCTAATGCACTTTCTAGAAGTAATCTTTGATATGAAAGTTCAACGAATGCAAATGCAATTCTTTCTAGTTTCCAAAAGAACTAAAATGTTCATCAAACAACAAATCAGTAACACATGCAAGCAACGAAACAGTAAATACAACTACCCAAAGAACCAAAGATTCACCTTAAGCTCATTTTCACTACTTGGAAACGGAATCTAATAGTAAGCCATAAAAATTCTAAGAACATAAAGAATGGAGAGGACCTCAGAGATCAAAACATTACAGAATTTCAGTGAAGAAACCCTAAAAAATATCACTTTATAGACCAATGCGAGCATACAATGGGAACCAGGGTGTTAAGTGCAAATGTTCACAATCAAATACACATTTATAGTGCTCTAATTTTCATAGAAAACACATTAGGCGAGGAAATCTTAGGAAAAGAAAATAAAAACTGAAATGAACTCCAAAATTGATACTCTAAAGACCAAACTACTTAGAATGAAAACTTATAAGCAATCAAAATGATGGATTATAAGGTGGTTGGACAAACTAGTCGAAATAGACCAAATTGAAAGGAGGTTTGAAGGGTTATTGGATCCCTAGTAGAGTTTTCATTTTGTTGTGCAGGCAACCCTTTCTGTGGACAGAAACGAACCCTCTAGTCCTAATGGGGGGATCTATCAACAAATGAGAGAAATATATTCAATCTTTCCTAGCATATGCTATAAAACATGAAGAATGATAGATTTCCTACCTCTTTCTGATGTTAATGTTTGCCTTTGGTGTCAGCCTTGCTTCTTTCTCTTCCACACTCACGATCTCCTCTTTGTTGGTGAAAACTAATTCCTACAAGGAAGAACATGTAGAGACAACAAACGGATACAAATCATAACAATCTATAGTATAAGCTATGTAGCAGTCAAGGAACACTACAATAAATAGACAATCATTGTCATATTGAGGGAAAGGAAACACATAATGTATTATTAATAGAATTGTAAAGGGATAAATACAACTAGAAGCCTTGATTTTGGACACCTCCTTTAGGTGAGACTCCATGTCCTAACCTAAACTCTTCAAAAATATTCCTCCTTCATAGATGGGCATCAATTTGCATGCTTCAACTCATAGGATGGAAACTAAACAATAGTGGATGGCAGAGGTTTCATTTACAGGAAAGGAGAGGGAGTTGAGGATCCATAAAAGGTGGGAGGAGTTTCACATCTTAAGGGAAATATCCATGGAAAGAGGATCCATGGCCATGAATGGGATGTCTTGCTACTATCATCAACAACCTAAAATCGCATCATCTTTCTCGAGGCTTCTAGTAAGGGAAGCTTATCCTCCATTTTTGGGAAAACTATTTGAAGAGGACCAACACAGATTTTCTTAACAAAAGCCGCACTGCCAGCTGTAAACACATGCTTTAGAAAAGGTGACAAGTGCAGGTTATTAATGATGTATAGTGCGTTGGGATTGTAAAACAAGGTTTCTTAAAAGATTTTCAAAATATTTTTAAATCAAGTCTTCTTTCACATTTCAAGTATGTTTTAGACATGTTTTATGGAGAACATATTTTACGACGTTGGTGGTATGCCAGCACAAAGTGGAGTGTGACAAAATACTATATAATAAGGGCTTTGTTTTATTTATGATATAAAATACACTAAATGTCATAAGTGTGCTGAGAAGAAATTATTTTGCATAGATTGTGAAGAGGGGGAATAAAAGGAACAAGAAAATTCAAAAGAAGAGGATATACACTAGGAAACAACCCTAGAGAAAGAAGAAATGAATCTTACCATATATTGTAATGTATTGGTAGGAATTACCACTCCTCAAACTCTCAAGATAGAAGGACATTTCAAGAAGTAAAAGGTAATAGTGTAGATTGATTCAGGTAGTACCCGTAATTTTATTCATTTTAATATAGTTAAGGACTTGAATGGTTTCCTATATCCAGCACCAGAGTGTCAAGTGATGGTTGCAAATGGAGGAACTATAAATTTCTATGGAAAGTGCCATAATGTCAAGCTAACCATGGGGGAATGTGTATTGAATAGTACAATTCTTTCCATTCCAATTGGTGGTGTTGATGTTATACTAGGAGTCCAATGGTTACAATATTTGGGTATGATAGCTTTTAATTTTCAAGAACTTTTATTGAATTTTTTTTTGGAAGGAAAGGAAAATGGATTAAGGGGTATCACAGGTGAACCAGGAAATATAATCAGCTCTAATGGCATGACAAATCTTCTAAAGAAACAAGGAGTAATTTCACAATTATACTCACTAGAGGTTCAAACATTGAAATCATCTTTTTCTCCAGATCTCCAAAAATTCTTGGATAATCATTCCAATATATTAGAGACACCCAAAGGCCTCCCACCTATTCATGACCATGCTCATGTTATTCATTTTATTCTAGGAATTTTTCCTCCAAACATCAGGCCTTAAAGATATCCTTATGCCCAAAAGAGTGAAATTGAACGTATGGTTGCAGAAATGCTAAAGGTTGGTATAATTCAAACAATTCAAAGTTCTTTCTTTGCTCCAATAGTATTTGTGTGCAATAAGTATGGATCATGGCGCATGTGTCCCAATTATAGGGAGCTCAACAAGCTCATTTTTAAATATAAAATTCCCATTCCTGTTATTGATGAATTTTCGGATGAATTACATGGAAAAATTTACTTCACCAAGTTGAATCTTTGTTTAGGATATCATCAAATTATAATGAAGACTGAAGACATTCTGAAAACAACTTTTTTAACTCATGAGGGTCATTATGAATTTTTGGTCATGCCTTTTGGCCTTACCAATGTACCTTCTACATTTCAAGGTTTGATGAATTCCATTTTCAAACCTTTCCTTAGAAAAATTGTATTAGTATTTTTTGATGATATACTAATCTACAACAAGTCTTGGAAGGATCATGTTCAACATGTTGACATGGTGCTAAAAATATTGGAGGAGAAACAATTATATGAAAAAACATCCAAATGTTTCTTTGGAGTACAGGAGTTGGAATATCTAGGTCATTTGTATCTCATGAGGGTGTTAAGTAGACCCTTCAAAAATTAAATCCATTGAGGAATGAAAATCGCCACAAACATAAAGCATGTGCGAGGATTTCTTGGGATGACATGGTATTATCATAAGTTTGTTAATAATTATGGGAGAATAGAAGTACCTCTAACAACATTACTGAATAAAGATGCATTTTCTTGGACTCCATAAGCAATTAAGGCCTTTGAACATATTAAAGAATCAAGGTGCCACGCACCATTCCTAGCTATGCAAGACTTCACAAAAACCTTTATTGTGGAATGTGATGCCTCAGGAAATAGAATGCAAGAAGGAAGACCCATTGTTTTTGAAATTCGACTAAATCAAAGGAAATTATTTACACAAAGCTATTTATGAGAAGGAAAGGTTGGCAATACTACATGCACTAAAGAAATGGCGACCTTACCTAATGGGAAGACACTTAAAGGTAAAAACATATCATGATAGTCTTAAACACTTTTTGGAACAAAAATTATCTTCAGAAGAGAAGCAAAAATGGGTCAAAAATATGTTATATTATGACTTTGAAATTGTCTACAAAAAAGCAAAGAAAAATGTTGTTGCAGATGCAGTCTCAAGAAAGGATGAGTATGTGGAAGCACTACTTTGTGCCATTTCTATTATCGAACCAGATTGGATAATTGAAGCAAGGGATGAATGGAAAAATCAAGAATAAGTATGGACACTAATTCAAAAGTTGCAACAAGATCCCAGTACATCTAATACATTTAGCTGCAAAAATTATTTGTCATGGTACAAAGATCACTTATAGCTTTTTAAGAATTCCAAAATCAAACAAAAAAAATTGTTGGAATTTTGCACCTCTATCTTAGGAGGGCACTGAGTATTTTTAAAAACTTACCACGAGATGAAGCAGGATTTTTTTTTGGGATGGCCTTAAATATGATATTCAAAATTTTGTGGCAAAATGTTTGGTTTTCCAACAAAATCAAGTTGAGACAATTCAGACCCCAAGTCTGTTACAACATTTATCCATACCAATTCAAAGTTGGGAGGAGATTTCAATGTATTTTATCATAGGTTTACCCAAGTCCAAAGGAAAAAATGTCACCATGGTGATAGTTGATAGAATTACCAAGTACACACACTTTTGTGTGTTATCCCATCCATTTAAAGCCAACACATTTGCTACTACATTTATGGAAACAATTCAAAAGCTACATGGAAACCCAAATATTATTGTAAGCGACAGAGACTCCATTTTTAAACGAAATTTTTAGACATAATTATTTTATTTTTTGGGTACTCAATTAGCTTATAGCTCATCTTATCATGCTCAATCTGATGAGCAAGTTGAGATAGTGAATAAATGTTTGGAAGGATATCTTTTTTCCTTTGTATCTGATAAAAAAACACAATGGTTCAAGTGGTTACCTCTGGCTGAATGGTGGTATAATACTTTCTTCCATACTGCAGCAAAAATGACCCCATTTATGGCACTTTATGGATATCATCCACCTTCCATCACATCATATTTAAGAGAAAATTCTAAGGTTCAAGCAACGGAAGATCACATCGAGCATCAACAACAAGTTCTCCAACTGTTAAAGGATAACCTCACTTTGGCGCAGAAACGAATGAAACAATAAGAAGATCAACATTGCAGAAAAATAAATTTCAGTGTAGGCAACTAGGTATTTTTATGGATACAAAAATACAAACAAATTTCCATCAAGAAAGCTAGGAAGGATAATAAATTATCACCAAGTACTATGGTCCTTACAAGGTGTTGCAAAATATTGGTACTATGGCATAAAAATTGGAGCTTCCTACATATTCTCGAGTGCACCAAGTTTTCCATTTTTCATGCTTAAAGAAGGTTATAGGTGAGTTCAAGAAATATTGCCAAAACTTGAAGAGGAAGGAAAAATCATATTGGAACCCGAAGCAGTCGTAGAAACAAGAACTTGACAGCTACGAAATCGATCAATTTCAAAGCATCTCATCAAGCGGAAGAACTTACTCGTTGAATATTCGACATGGGAAGATAAGAATTTTATACATAGGCATCTAGAACTACTCAAGTGTTGAGGAAAACACACTTTTGAAGGAGAGGGACATGTTAAGTCCCTATAATACTAGTGTATTCCCTTATTGTTATTATTAGTGTATCCTCCTTATTGTTATTGTTGTGCCCAAGTAGTCCCCGTATTGTTGTTATTGTTCCCTATAGAATCCCACTACTGTTATGATTGGTCCCTTACATTATTATTGTTATGCCAACTCTCTTTATATGTTGACCCCTTAGACTCCTATGTATAGAAAGGAGGTTTTGTTATTTGAATCATCGAATAATTCTTCATTTATGTAATGTAAAGGAGGTTCTTCCCTCGAAGGGAATATTTTGTCATTCATTTATCTATTATTTCTATTGGTTTGTGAGTTGGTTTCATAAAACAGAAACACTTGTAATAGAATTAAACCCAAAAAACAACCAAATAACCAAAGCTCTGATACCAAACCGATCTGTATATGTAAACTTGAAGTTTTATGTTAAATTTTGCAAGTGAAATTTTTATATTTTTTTTGCAATTATGTAAGTTGCATTACCACGTAAAAGATGATTTTTAACTCAATTTTACAGAAAATAATAGAGACAACAGTACCATAATAGAAAACACAAGACAAAAAATGATGAAAGAGTTCACCCCTCCTAGGCTACATCTCTTGGTCTAACTTCTAATGTTGGGCCTCCTTCATTATACTCAAAAATATGTGTTTACATAAACTTACATTGCTCAGAATGAAAAAATATTGTCTCCAATGGCTCCAAAACTATTAAAAACCCCTAGTTGTGCTCTTTCTGCACTCAAACAGGTCAAAAAATGACTGAGTTATACTTCAGAGAAATTTTATTGATACCTGTCCTCCAAATCACACCCACCTGCTATCCATCCTACAATTTCCAAATTTTTTGGCCACGTGGAGCGTCATTTTTTCCCCGTGCCAATGAGATGTTGGAAATGTTGTCATTGATGGCAAAGGAGGTAGCAGATGCAGAGACAGGAACAGCTACAAGGAGACAAAGACAGACAATGGAGGCAGAGGTGGAGCCGTTATCACAGCATTAGAGGCAGAGGCAGAACGACAGAAGCAGCAGAAGCAGAGGCAGAGGCAGACCCGATATAATATTCCGAGAATCATTACCCGATGGGCGTTACATATTTATACATAAACCTGATTCTGGGAATCACATAACCCCAAGCGGCAAAGTATATATATAAACATATATATATATATATATATATATATATATATATATATACAAAAATTATTCCGGGAATCGCCTAACCCGCTGGAGGATATATATATATATATATATATATATATATATATATATATATATATCCATCACAATACATATAAATGTCGTGCATTTCATATTTTGCAATGGTCCAAGGCATATACATTAATATATATATTTAAGTGGAGCGCGTTATGATCAATGGAAAGGAAGTAATATAAAGTGGGACCCTCACCCAATCGCATTGGAGAAAAGGTTGGCAGCGGAACATAGTGACAAGAGCTCCGATTGAGTTCCGGACCCGATAGGGCATATAAACAGTGGCTTGATAAGTTTGAAATCCGGCTTAATCACATCGGAAAGAAACAAACCATCGCAACACATATTAAAAGACTTGCGATTGCGATTAAGAGTTCGGACCCGATGGGCGTATAAACAATGGTTAATATATATTTGAATTCCGGCCTAATCGCATTGGAGATTATAAGAGCATCGGAACATGCAACAAAGAGTTGCGATTGCGATTGGAAGTTCCGGACCCGATGGATGTATGAATTATAATTCAAACGTGTTTGAAGTCCTTTCCCAATCACATCGAAAAAATACAATGAACAATGGCCAATCGCATCGGAGAATATAAGAGTTACGATTGCGATTGGAAGCCCGGACCCGATGGGCGTATAAACGATGGATGATATATATTTGAAGTCCGGCATGATCGCATCGGAACAACCCAATCGCATCGGAGTTAGAGTTGGCAAAGAAACATGCAAACGCAAGGTGCGATTGCGATCAATCGCAATCGGAGCAGGAGCGATCAATTGCAATCGGAGGAGACTCATTGCATCGAGAAGCATGTCAAATGGGCCCAAAAGGAGTTCTTATATGTTTAAAAAATCTTCATTATATTACGCTGAGAATTGATTTAAAAAGGAAGTTTGTATGTATGCCGAGAGTTGAAATTACTTATATGTATATATGAAAGGGCGCTGTTATATATATATATATATAACATTGTTGCGGTGGTATTAAATATGTGCCGCGTGGTCCGTGGGGTGTATATATATGCCTCAGCTTAACGGGAGGGCGATTATTAATATACAACGATTGTGATATATGTCTGTTCCGCTTGCGCAACTTCCACATCAACAAGACACTTATTGTATGAAAGACGTTGGGATATGCCCAGATTTAAAAGGCAGCAGTTACACCTCAGCAGAGGATAGAAAAGCAAACAGAGCTGAAAAGAGATAAAGCACAGTCAAAGAAAAGACAAATGCGCAGCGATCCAAAAGGCTGTATGAGTGAGCTGGAGCTCTCATTGTAATTAAATGTAAATATTTTTAATTGATTTATATTGTTGTGATGCATTGGAAAGTCTCTAGAGGAAAAACAAAGATCCCACTGTAATATTAAAATAAGCACCTACAGTTACATTTTTTTGAGTGAGCTGGAAAAGAAATGAAAAGGAAGAAAGCGAAGAGATATGGCTGTCCATTCCAAATTCCTTGAGGAATGCTAACAGTCACAAGAAAATTCTTATAAATAATATCATCTAGATATGCAAGGGTGAGAGAGAAAGAGTAAATCTAGAGAAGGCAGAGTATAGAAGCGTAAGGCAGAAAAGACTAAAAGAAGAGCAAAAAGAGAAACTACAGAACAGAGCTAATATCTGAGGTAAATCAGCAAACATTCAGGTTTGAAAATTGAGGAAGTTGGAGCTTCCCTATCAAGTTGCAGCTTGATAGCTGTCAGTTGTAGCTGACTGAGGTTGGAGCCTCCTGTAGGTTGGTGCCTGCAGAAAATCGAAGGGAGTTGGTGCTTCCTTGCAAGTTGTAGCTTGCATAATTGAGGATAGAGCCTCCTGTAGGCTGGTGCCTGCAGAAAACAGTGGTGAGAGGGAGTTGGAGCTTGCCTTTGCATCACAACAATTATAAGATTTGGTTTTCTCCCTTTATGGGTTTCCACTTACATCTGTTGTCTCTGTGTGTGTTTCTTATGTGTTGATGTGATTCTTTCAATCTGCTTAATTGGTTGCTGCTCTCAACATAAGTGTGGTGTCACATTAATTTAATATTTGTTGCAACATTTTAAGACTGTTTGTAAATTAAGCTATAAATAAATTTGGTGAAAATTTTGAAAATCTTATGTATGTATTAAAATGATTCACCCCCCCCCCCCCCTCTCAGTTTAATTAAATATTCAACACGAGATTTGCGTCAGTTCGGATGCAAATTTCTGCTTCATTAAATCATACAATGACCCCCACGAACCGACTAAAATGGGCCACTTGGTGCAATAAGAGTTATCTTATCCAAGGTCTTTCAAACATATCATGTCGATAGCTTAACTCTTCTTGAACCATAGTTGGGTTGGTGGTTTGGTTAATATACCTGTCGGTTAAGCTGACCCCGACTAGGAACTATGGTAATGAGCAGTGGTATGGTTGTAACCACCATGGTTACGTTCAAATCTCTGTGCACCAAAATGTGAACCATATTCTGTTTACACCATGGTTGAACGATGGTGCTTCCGATTGTTCAAACTAAGCCATGGACCATGGGTTTTTTTCTCTATCTTGTGGGTTTGGTTAACACACTGTGTCGTATCCATAAACCTTAACCGTCGCTCCTACCGGTTACATGTGATGTAATAAGTATTGATCGTCGGTAGTTTGACTATATAAAAATAGTGGTAATGTTATATGTTAATACATGGTGTTGGGGTCGGGCTTAACCCCAAGCCCTGGCTTCCCATGCTGCGGTCTCATGGAATTGGGTGTACTGGGGGATAGGGGTTAACCTCGACCCCGACCCCCAATACACCAACTCATAAAATTTATAAATTACCTTTGCACTATACATAACAAGCACCATCCGTGGCAGAGCAATATGAGCCCACACTACTAGTCAATAGGCCTTGGGTTTGAATCCTCTGAAGCCCTGATTCGATCTACCACCAAAATTTTTCACTAGTAAGAGGAGGCCACATGGCTGCCAACCATTGGCCCATGTGGCCCTCCAAAATTGGTCAACCGTTCAACCAATCAAAAACACAGAATTTCTACCAACCAGATCGAGACACATGGTGAAGCATTATTGGCCCAAAAAACACACAGTCAACTACCTAGTCATATTCATAGTCAGTGTATGGACTACTCACTAGGTGTACCTACAACCCAAATTAAAAAAAAAAAAAAAAATTGTTTGGAAAATTGGTCAGAACGTGATCTCGAGAGCATACAATACTGGTTTTGAGTGAAACAAGTTGTGTTGGATTCAGGGCGATGAGATATTTGTTATTTTTTTTGGCATCAGTTTCCGACACTTTGAATTTTCAACATACTATTGATCCAATGGATCAAGTGGGGGTGAATATATAGGGTTAAGAATATTTTCATATTGTTATGAAATATTTTGATTGTGAAATAATTTATATTTTTTGGGCATGTAGTATTGATAATCCATTGTATTGGCCCATGGTATTGTAACAAATCCTATTTATAAGTTAATAATATCCACAGTAAAGTGGGGTTAATATCCATGGTTAAGAATCTTGTCATATTATTATAAAATATTATGGTTGTGAAATAAGTTGTGGTTTTTGAGCATGTGGTATTGATAAGTCATGGTATTGGCCCATGGTATTGTAACAAACCCTATTCACAAGTTAATAACAAAATAAAAATATAAAAAATTGAATTTTATCATTTTAATTATTTTAACTTTTTATTATCAATTGAGCCAACATTTAAATGTTTACACTCATCTCTCACATATCAATTTTAAATTTTTATTATTTTTATTTGACTAGACATTTAAAATTGTTTACATACTCACATTGCACCTACACATCTACCCTATACTAGTCAATTTTAACTTTTCATAATCCTAGAAATTTTTTCAAAGATTGAATTACATAAAGTTATTAAATTAGGTCAAATCATGATCCATTTTATTAGGAATAGTGAAGACTAATCCATTTTAGAATAAATAGATTTCATAAATTTTCGAGACGACAATGATGTCTCATCCCTTTCATTTTAGGGGTTTTGACTTGTTCAAAATAAAAATTTTAAAAATAACTAAAATTGTATGTTATTATTTCTTTAGAATCCATGGTATTGATGTGGAATATAGCGTATTTAAAGGGGGGAATTAAACCAATAACTCTAGATCTACCAAACGTAGACAAAGATCAAATCTCTAGAAATCCAATTAAGATGGATCTAGGCTGCTGGATATATATACAAGTATCTCCCATATATATTTATCCTTATCCTTATCCTACATATACGTAGAAGAAAAAAATTTCTTATTAAATTTTGTATAATAAATACTCTTATATGCATTTTTATGTTGATACTTTTACAATGGTGTTGAGTCTTAACATCAATAATGACAACTAGAAACAAATGTTAAGATTAATATATAGATAGTGGTTTTTGGCATATGGTTTTGTGGCCCATGATATTGTAACAGTTGTGTTTGGTTGGAAATAAGTTTATAAATAGATTAATTAGTCTCCATTGTAATATGAGAAGGTTCAATGAAGTGTTAAAATTCCCCACAAATTTTAAACAAAGTTATCTAGTGACAATTTATTCATGTAGAGAAATTATTAAGAGAGACTATCCAATAAACTAATCTTTGTAATAATTTATAACTTCACAAGGAATTTAAGATAAGTTGACATTTAGACTGTCTTACCCAATTTATTCAAAATAAATTAAACACATGAAGAAACAAAAAAATGGAAATGAATAAATTGAGGAAAACTCCCAAGGTAACAAATTTTTTTGAAGCAAATCCAGAATCCTTTATAAATATGAAGCCAGTTGAGATTGATTACAATTATGCTTTTAGAAGCTCATCCAAGGGTTCAACCCTTTTCAATTTATACAATTTGTTTACAGAAGTCTAGATTCAAATATCTAGAATTTTTTTTGAAAATATCTTGAAATGTCTTAGAAAAACAATGCACAATAATAGTAAAACCAAAACTGCTGAAATGGATGGCATTGCTTTTGAGGATTCAGTGTTGATCTGTCCTATTTTTGCTACTACTTGTTTGCTGATCTATCTTTTTTTTTTTGTTGCTTGTTTGTTGACCCTGTTGACTCATGGATTGAGTAATTTAGATAACTCTTCCCATCTATTTTCATCTGGCACTGTATACTTGATTAACTTCCTGAATGTTTCATCTACCTCAGTATATATTTGTGAAAGTAGGTTTAACCAAAAATATATAATTTATTTCATGCTTGATTAGTAAATCATAACTAAGGCCCTCCATGCAAGCCTTTCCTGTAATCGAACCCTTAATTTTTGCAAATATAGATTTATCTTTGGAAATGGAATAAATTTTTTGTTGATATTCATTTAAACCAATTAATTTGTCTCGTGTTGCTCTTAGTCCAAGTAGTCCCTTTTGATGAAGAACAAAGAAATTTTTGTGGAATTTCTGAATTCCAGAGTCCAAATTTTGGCATTTGTTTTCTAATTGTAGCATTAGATTTCTCTTAGTGAGAATCCTTCTTACCTCTAGAATAGATTTTGTTCTATCCTCTATATAAAATTATTCTAATTCCTCTTTGGATTTGGAATTTAGAATCCTAATAAGAGTTGTGGCTTTCCCTAGTTTTATTCCCAATTCTTTCTTTACATATGCAATTATTCCTTTAACTTTTTGGACCAGCTCATCCTATTCAAACATGACCTGGATTGAGGACCAGATTTGAGTGATGGCCTCATTTATTTTTGTCGAAATACTCTCCTTGGCCTGTGCTAAAATATCATCAAAAAGAGATTGATTTTCCAAGGCTTCAATCTTCTAGGTTAGCTTATGTGTTTTTTTCAATTCTGCTAGATAAGCATTGTCTGTTTTCAATTTGTGATGTTGAAGGTTTGTAAGATGAGCTTTCAGCTTTTCAATTTATTTTCCTTTAATGGAAAAATCTTCCATTGTCCTTATCAAATCTACTATCAAATTTGTACTTGTTGATGTATATGCCTCTCCTTTTGTTGTACCTATAGGTGGGACTATTACTGGTGCAGTGATTGTTACTTGAATTGCTACTAGGGAACCAATCTTTTATGTTTCCTTTAGAAGTCCTTCAAGTTATTTCTCTATCCTAGAAATTTATATATTTTTATCAATTATAATTTTAAACATATATTCTTTGTCCTTCTCTAACTCTCCCATTTCTTTTGTTTGTGTATATTCTGTTGTAGGGAGTTTGAGTTGTTTCCTTAAAGAAACTATGTCTACAGTTCTACTTTTATGATTTCTTCAACTACCTTTACATTAGTGGGATCATATCCAAATTTAGCACTAAATCTTCCTAGGATTTTATTTTTGTATCCTTGGCTAGAGAATAAATTCTATCTATTTTCAATTGAGATTGTAAATTGTTGACTAAAGTTTGAAATATTGATGTTTTCATAGCTATATCTGTGAGAGAAGAAAATATAATCTCACCGGATTGTTTCTGCATATATATCTGGTCAATATGAAGAATCAAATCTACATCAAAATAGGAAAAAAAAATTGTGTAATCATCTGATGCCTTTGGATGGGTGACCTTTGGCTCTAAGAAAGAAATTTTCATTCTTCCCTTTTCTGTATCAAAGGCTGAAAGTAGCCTATGTTATGAAGTAGATGTCTGTTTCCAGAACTTAGTATAAGTAGAAGCTTTCAAAGCTTCATTCTTCTTTTTGATCTCCTTTTAAACCGAAAATATGCTTGGCTCCTTTGGATGATATTGCATTTCTGCTGTCTGTGATGAGGATGCATTTCGTGAAGTTGAAGGGGATCCAATCACTATTTCTTCTCTTACAGGGGATGGAGGTACAAATGGAATTTTCATGAAAATTGTATGTTGTTGTGTAGCATATTCTTCTTGTGATTGATCAATATCAATTTTCTTCTGCCTCTTAGTGTATATTTTAAATTCCTTCCCTGTTATTTCTGTGACAATAGGGGAATCACTTTCCCTTTTTCTTTTTACCTTTTTTTCTTTAGACACTGGAGTCTGAGATATAGCTGTTGATATATTATTCTCTTCTGCCTCTTGAAGGATGTTTTATTTCCATTCATCTATTTTCATGTATTTCTCTATTTCAGGTCTAGGAGTGTGTTCATATGGGGTAGTTTTTTTCTCTACCCTCAACTTGGAAATTAATCCTAGTGGGTCATAAGATGAGGTGAAAATAAGATTGAATTTCATTAGTTTTAATAATACATATGCTTCCCTCCACGTTGATTTGGTATTAAAAATGAAAGGAACTATTTGAGTCTTGATTTTGAATTGAGCCTTATTTCTAGATGATACAAAATGAAGTTGATCCATATTAATCATTTGCTTAATGTACTCTAGAGAAAAAAAATGAAGAGGAACATATCTAGGCAATCTGTATGGTGGTATCTCACAACCATATACCCTTATTTATATTTATAATTTTGGTACAAGTACCAATCTCTTGTTTTAGTTTGTTCCCTCAAATGCATAAGTTTTTTAATCTCTGTCCCAATCCTTGGCTCTACATCACTATTTCGTAGACTTATGACTACATGTAAAAATTGATCCACAAAGTCACTAAATGTATATTCAGTGTTGTTGTTTCTCACTAATGATGTTCATTGAATTATTGATTGTGGGTTTCCTTGATTGTCCATCTTTTGCAGGGGAAAATAAAATCTATTTGACTGATAAAATATGAACAAATATACTAAAACATAAGCATATTTGAACACTCGTTCTGTTGAAAACTGTATGAGTTACTCATGAATATAATCTACCAGGTATTGAATGTAATTGAAAATAACAGAGTTTTCCTTTGATATAAACACTGACAAGAAACCTATTATTACCTCATCGACCCATTGGCCAGATTGATAACCTAACATGCATGCAACAACAGATATGATATGTTTAGTTATGTCTGGAAACATGGATGACTGCTAGGGTGGATTAGTTTTAGGAATTTGAGCATCTTCTGGCAAGAATATTTCAAAGATTTTAGTCCTCGGAGGAAAATCCAATTTCTTATAGATATCCATGACGGATTCTAGAGAAAATGGATGCAATGGTTCAGGATTTTGGATCTGCAACATTTTGTTTATTGATTCTGCAGTGATAGTGAACAAGACCTCTAGGTTTTGGGAATTTATGGCCCTATGACTTGGGAAATACCTAATTTGGCACCACAAGACAAAATCTGGGAAACAAAAGGTTTGGGGAAAGATCAGTTGTGGAAGAGATGATTGACAGAGGTTTAATTCATTTTTTTTATCTAATATTTTTTTCTTTATCCAATTGTGAATTCCGAATAAATCGAACTCACAATTAGTTTCAATAATTTTGTAGTGTTGGTCTACCAAAGGTTCATGATCTAAATCCACAAGAGGAGGGAGCATGGGGTTATCTGAATTATGGGATTTCTTGCTGGAAGACATAGTCGCAGAGGAAAAAGAGGAACGATATTACCCAAAATTTCCTTTGATGTGTGAGAAATTGGTAAAATCTTCAATCATCTGGCTGTTGAGAGAATCCCACTTCAGTTTTGTAACAGGTGCGATGGTACATTTCTTACAATGGTGAAAAATAGTCATGGGATGAGATGAAAAATAACAGTGATAGCAAGGTAGATTACTAGTCTAATATTTTGAAACTTTTAAGTGTTAAAACCTTCGAAAATGGGTATTTATTGGTCCATTTTTCCATTACAAGGGAGCGGGGGAGTAATTAATCGTGTTTAATGAATTGTTTGATGTGATTGGTGGGGAGGGATGCCACTTGGTAGGAATATAATGGTAGCAATTTCATGTGGCGAGAGCAGATTTAATGACCCTTTGAATGAACAAAGGTGGTTTTCAAGGGGTGGGGGGGTGGTAGATGATTTGTGGTTTTGGAGTGAGGGGGTGTGAAATGAGCATAGGTGGGGAACGTGGTGAAGGAAGTATGTCAAGGAAACATATTTTCCCACCCCCCCCCCCCTCCCACCCCCGTTGTTGACTAAATGTCAGGTGGTCTTGGGGGGTGCAAAAGGCACACGAGTTGTTGGTTTATTTAGGCGCAAATCGCGATGTTTGAACCTTAGCAGAGGCTTAGTGAAAAAAGGAAAAAAAGGCTTGTAGATCTGCATTACCAATAAACCTTGATTAACATTTGATAATCACACGTATATTTAATTAATTGAAATTAAATAATAAATAAGAGGCATTTAAAATTGCTCACTAATACATGGGAAAAACACATTTTCTATATATATATTCTTATAGATATATATGTTTTCCTAAAATTTTATTCTTTACCCCTTCTATTTTTTTTCATGTTTGCCTAACATTTTTTGAATTTTATTTTTCTTATACAGCATCTAACGTATCAAATCCAAATATGTTACAACAACTTAAATGAACTAGAGAACAAAAATATCATATTTGTGTAGAGAATTAGAATTGCTCCACTACAGACATTAGCCAAGAAAATCTACAAGTAGTAATTATTGAGGAATTCAAAGCATTGGAGGAGGTCATAAAGAAAGTATATGATGAAATTTTAATCTTGAATAAAGTAGTGGCTTGACTAATTGAAATTTAAATGTAATTATAAGAAAGAGGAAAGTTTATAATATTAGCATTGTCAATCATAGATTACATTCATGAGTGGATCATGAAGTATCCTAATGCACCAGCATGACTACTTAAGAAATATATATTAGATGCCAAATTGGATAGGGTGGAGGTAAGGATGTTCATGCAATCACATGATAGGTTTTGTAAAAGCATGGCTATGACAATATACACTTATCACAAACTTCACAATGGATTGGAATACCTAATCATAGTAGATTCAATAACTTCTATTGGTGCAATAGGGGAAGTGAGGTGAGGAGAATATATTAATAAGAAGATTAAAAAGCATTATATCCCATGAAGAAATTTTCTATGCAAAATTATCGGGAGGTTACAAACAATGCTATCATGAAGTATGTTGCAGGGCTTGCAACGCTACATACTAATCTATCAATGCTTTTGAGCTAATTGCAAACATATTCAGAGACATTCCTTCATGATGCCTTATAATGTAGAGTGATATATGATCGTGAATTGCTGGGGCTACCAATGGAGGTTTAGCTCACAAATGGTTTGGGAGGAAAATATAGCAAACATTTTTGGAGGCAAATCCCATTGGTTCTAGCGGATGTTGTTTTCTTCATAAGAGAAAAAACTATTGACTAGAGTGATTTACCAATATCGATCTAGATAATATGAAAACATCATGGAAGCAAGGAAAATTTCATATGTTTCATATATAAAGTCCCTTTCCATTATTCATAAAAATGATTACGATACCTATAAAAACATTTTCGTAATAACCATACCTCTCTCCCTCCAGATAAGTTTTATAAGATTTAATTTTAAGAATTTTGTGGACATTTACATTTTATTTATAGAGGTCTCCACCACACAAGATTTTTTTCAATAAAATGTGTAGCCATTTTCTATTGTTTTTTCTATAGAGTGAGTGAGACTATCTATGGCTATTGAATGTTACCCTACATTTTCACTGATTTAAGTCTTTCTTTGTGACCATTTCTTGATTTGAAGTTGTAAAATGATTGGTTAAAAAACCAACTATTGAGTGTGATTTGTGTATATGAAGTTTTTCTTTGAAGCATTGGTTTGCAATTTTATTAGTTGTAACCACTGGCTTAATTACTAAACTGTTGGTTAAAGTTATTGTTAAGAATTTAAGAAATTTCTTGTTATTACTTTGAAAATAATACATTATGAGAAGAAATTAAAGTTGATTAATTAGATTGGTTATGGAATTGGTTCCATAGAGTGAAAGACTGATGGTAAAAATATGTATTCTAACTGAGAAGTAGTTGAATGAAAACAGTTTAGTCAGTTAATCTTCCTTTGTGGATAAAAGAAACATCCCTGTGCGGAAGAGGGGTTCTCACTTGTGTGCTATGCAATGAAGAAGGAGAGAGAGTTTGGATTTCCCAAGTTGGTAGAACGAGTGGAAAAAACTCTCAGCTATCCTACATCTTCTAGAAGGTGGATTGGACCAGAGTCCCGAGATCCCTTCCATGCACTGTTTTCTTTCTACTTGGCTTAGGAGTGGAGCACCACAGGGGGTGAGGACGTAATTTTTTCATCCACGATAGGGAGGAAAACCATAGTCAACCACATATAAGTTATACGATATTTTTATTTCAGAAAGAATAGATTATGGTTAAATGTTTTGTATAAGGAAGAATTATAGAAAATCTACAGTTATGAAAGAGAAAGAGTTACTGTGTAAATTGTTAAATTTAGTTAATATGTACACAATATAGATTCTTAGTATAGTAGAAGGAACATAAATTTTGTATGTTGTAGTATGTGTTAAATTAAAAGAAACCACAGCCAATCATTACATTGAATTAAAATACCTAGATACCGATTCCTTTTAAACCATAAGGATGAAGGGTGCAGTATATTTATAACATGAATAGTCAAATGCTCATGAAAAATAAGTATAAAATGTATAGTGAGACAAACTGGACAAAAACCGGAATAGAGAAAAGCATGTATGTAAATCGATAGGGAAGCTTGTCCGAATTCCAGAACTCAAAGGCTCCATAATACTAGATGCTTGTTCCATCCTCATAACTATACATAGACTACTAGTCAGTCCGGTCGACCCCTAAAATTATATTTATAGTTGTAACAGAGAAGCTGTAAATAAATCATTAATATAATAGACGAAATAAGACATAGATTTGTTGATAAGGGCGAGAGCTGTGTAATAAACATTGTAGTAGCTGTGAAATATAATTTTTTCTATCTCCAGGTAAAACCGTAAGACAAACATTAAACATTACTAAGAAAAAAATAAAACCAGTAAATCTACATTCTGGAAAAGTGTTGATACTCCGCTAATTATAGTGAATAAAATTGTTGAAAACATTCAAATAAACCCATAAAGCGGAGAATAATAACTTTATTTGGTGGAAATAAAGGCAAAGTTCATTGCAGTTAATATAGATAAATACCATAGAAAATACTACCACTATTGACAGAAAATCAAATAACACTGGAAGATAATTGTTCATAGAGATTTTTCTTAAACAAGAAAACCAAAATTTAAAGACAAGAGACGAGGATTTCTTCAGAATTTAAATAGTACCATATTTCCATTCGAAGTTGAACTGTTCAACACAGTTAACACCGAGACATAGTTCGATGGACAGGCCACACAATAATCACATTTTGAACCAGTATAAACCCTATAAAATTTACAAAATGAGAAAATATTGCTTCAATAGGCAAAGCCATGTGCTTATACGAGTCTATAGGAACCGAGCAAGGTAGACTCCGTAAAGGTCTAAGACTTCAAACTCGGAATTGGATTTCTGAACCAAATTCATAGAAGGGTACCTATTAAAGGTGAGAAGAAATAATTTAGCAATGGCGGTATGAACGTTATCAAGGACCTACACTTCCAGAGGTTTTCTTCCAGACATTTTTACATGTCAATAAAAAGATAGACAAGTTAATAATGTTTTCCATATCCATATTTACATAAAAGAAAACCCTAGAGCAATTAATGTCAGTTAAAATATACCTTTTATTATTTATGCTGAGATGGATGGGTTGTGCTAACCTGCAATGGCACCATTAGGCATTTATGGTAAGTAACAGTGAGAAAAATTTTAAAGAAAAAAAAAAAAAACTTAAAAATGAACAGTGCAAATGGAAAATTTTGTTACCCACCTCCAATCTTCATTTATGTAGTTGAAGCACGTCAGATACACATTAACTGCTTCCATAAGAGTTGATAAAGCCATATGGAAACCCTAGCCACTCAACGCAGATACGAAAAGGTTGGGTGTTAGTCTGACGAGATTTAGAAACCAAGGTATCAACCTTGCGGTAGAGCAACTAGGGTAAACCATTCATGTTATAGAAAACAAATACTTAATTAATTCACAGAACTAGAAACCACTTACCATTTGGAGATTACAAAACCGGTTCCATTGAAAACTAAGTCCCGAACAAGATGAGTCACAGTAGTGACAAAGCTTTCTACTGAGTGATGGGATGGGAACGCTAATGGCTTCCTCCCGCATAGGGCCGAGACGGAAGCTGGAGGTTCTTGCTCCGGAGAGATGTGATGGAATGTCTGGGGCCAAAAGGAAAAATGGTTAATGAGGAGAGGCCAACACCTCAGAACCCTAGTTTTTCTGCCACCGTTAGATCTAGGTTAGACAGATCAATGGTATTAAAATCGAACAACTGTAAACCTTAAATGCAAAACCATTAAGCGACTAATATTCCGAGAACCCAAAATGTACCATAACTCCATTTGTGCCAAACTGTGCTGATGTATTAAATCAATAACCCAGATTTATAGGTGTGCTATGAATGAAAAGTACAGCCAAGATCTTAAATGGCAGATAGGTGGATCGCACATCGGGTAGTGGAGAAAATAAAAACATGACTACAGATTTTAGCTGTGGAATATTGTAACAAGAGCATATGTATATTTATATGTATTTCATTTTCATTGTAATTAAATTATCAGTAATAGAAATATAAAGTTTAAAAATTCCAGATTAAAGTTGTGTTGGTTAGATATTTGATTTGTAAGTGTATATATATAATGAGACTATAAATGTGTGTAGAATGAAAGTAATTTTTTTTTTTATGAAGGTAACAATGGATGTTACAAGTGGTATCAGAGCATCGTTTGCACGATGGGACCCTATGGGTCAACTAACATTTCAACCTGTGTGTGTTGATGCACAAAGAGAGAAAAGAAGTATAACAGGAGACATTATGAGAAGGGGAAAATACAATAGCCACCCCAGAACACTGGGGAAACCCAACCCCGACCAGAAATGAATCTAGAGATGTGGCTGCAGCTGAGTGTGGATCAGCACCAGCAAACCAGTAGACTACTGGAGGAGCAGCAGCACCAAACCAGCATCCTCCTAAATAGAGTACAAAGGTTACAAGAGGAAATGGAGAGGGTGCGAAGTGATAATGCACGTTTGATGCAAGAACAGGAGTGAATATTAAAAAGTCTCTCAGAAAAACAGAATCAAGGGATTGAACAACCCAGTGCTGATAAGGATTTACTGCAAGAAGGAAATGAGCAACAAGGAAGAGATCAAGCCACTGACAGACTGGAGAGAAGTCAGCCTCAGCGGAGTAATAGAAATAAAAACTACAATGATGTTGAGTCAGATAATGTAACAGATCAGAAAGAAGTTAAGAGGCAGAAGGTGAATTTAGAAAAATAAAGCCTCCTATGTTTGATGGAGTAGAGGAGGAAGTGGCTGAGGCATGGCTGATAAACATGAACAAGTATTTTCAAGTGTATGAATACAATAGTAATCTTAAAGGCAGATGGGTTATTTATTAGTTGAGGGAGAAAGCCACCTTATGGTGGGAGGAGATGAAAAACGTTCGCAGTATAGATGACCAGGATGTGACTTGGGATACGTTCCAGCAGTATTTTAAAGACAAATACTTAACTGAATGCTTCTATGACAAAAAATATAGGGAGTTTCATGATTTAAAGCTGGGAAAAATGACGATGGATGAATACATCCCCAAGTTTACCTCCTTACTTCGTTATGTTTTCTATTTAAGGGATGAAAAGGCTAAAGTACAGTGGTTTCTAAGTAGTTTGTTGACTCATATGAAGGAACATATTGAGTTTTTGAATCCTAAGACCATGGACGAGGCAATCAGAAAGGCTAGAATGTGTTACCAGCAAGCTAAGGCAAAAGGAGAGCAGGCTAAAAACTGGCAGGCAAAGAAAGAACATAAGAGCAGTTTTGTTTTCAAGAAAAATAGAACCAGCAATTTCAAGGGTGCTGCTAGAAGCTCAGTTAGCAAACATTTTGGAAGGAATCATCAAAGAATAAAATGGCATGTAGAAGACAAACCCATAGAAGCCTCCAACAAACCAGAACAAGCGTAAAATTAGAAGCCACCGCTATAGTGTTGGGGGTGTGGTGAGGCACACTACTACAGAAAATGTCCACAGAGAGGAAGAAGCGAGGCAGTTACCAAATTACAAGAAGCTTCAACGGTGGGATATGTAGCCAAAAATATACCCAGAATTAATGCAGCCCTGGAAGATCGACAGGCAGATTATCAACCGACAATGATAGAATTAGAAGGTAAATTACTATCCCAACCTGTTTCTATTTTGGTAGACCCGGGTGCCAGTTTAAGCTACGTAAGTCCCAAAGTAGTATAGATTTGTAAATTATAGAGTCAAAAATTTAGAAATCCATGGCTGGTACAGTTAGCCACAGGAGCAAAGAGAAAATTTTGTGCGAAGATTCCGAACTATGCACTAGAAATTAGTGAACAACAACTAACTGTAGATTTGAATATATTACCTCTGGGATCCTATGATGGGCTACTTGGTATGGACTGGTTGAAGAAACACTCAACGTTAGTAGAGTGTAAAGAAAAGATCATCTATTACATAATGCAAGATGGAACCCGTAAGGAAATTCAAGGTATAAAGAAACCTCTGAAGCTGCGTCCTATCACAGCATCTCAGATGGTTAAGTGCATGAGGAAGGGATGCTAGTTATATGCCATCCAATTTTTTTTTACTAATTCAAAAGAAAACGCTCCAATGATGGAAACTATCCCAATAGTGCAAGAGTTTATGGATGTATTTCCATAGGAAATACCCGGCTTGCCACCCAGAAGGGACGTTGATTTTACCATAGAATTAATACCGGGAGAATCACCCATTTTGAGGACACCATATCGAATGAGCGTACCGGAGTTAACTGAACTAAAGATGTAGCTACAAGAAATACTGGATAAAGGGTACATCCGACCAAGTGTATCCCCTTGGGGAACACCAATGTTGTTCATGAAGAAGAAAGATGGAACCATGCGAATGTGCATGGATTATCTCCATATTAATAAATTAATTGTTAAAAATAGATACCCTTTACCTCGGATTGATCATCTGTTTGATCAAGTGAAGGGAGAAACTGTATTTTCAAAGATAGATCTAAGGTTGGGATACCATCAGATCCAGATAAAGGATGAATACATACATAAAACTGATTTTCATACAAGGTACAGACATTACGAGTTTGTAGTGTTACCTTTTGGACTGACGAATGCACGAGAAACATTTATGCAGCTGATGCATGGTATATTTCAACCCTTTTTGGATAATTTTGTATTAATATTTATTGACGATATTTTAGTTTATTCTAAGAATGTGGAAGAACATAAAGAGCACTTATGGATAGTGCTGGAAATGATAAGGAAGCATCAACTATACGCTAAGTTCAGCAAGTATGATTTCTTCAAGGAAGAAATATAGTACCTTGGTCACGTAATTTCTACTGAGGGTATTGCAGTTGACCCAGAGAAAATCAGAACGATTATGGAATGGAAAGTACCCCAAAAGGTGGCAGACATCTGATATTTTATGGGGCTAGCCAGTTATTATCGGCGGTTTATTGAAGGTTTTTAAAAAAATTATTTCCTAATTACTTCCTTACAAAGAAAAGGAAAAATATTTAAATGGAAAAAGGAATGTTAGGAAAGTTTTGAAAAACTGAAGCAGTTATTGACTACAACTCCGGTATTAAGGGTAGCTGATCCTAATAAATAATTTGAATTCTGCACAGATGCGTGCAAGGAAGGAGTTGGGGCGATTATTTCACAACAAGGTAAAGTAGTTGCCTATGAATCACGAAAATTAAAGGAGCATGAGCAGCAGTACTCAGCTTATGATTTGGAGTTGACAGCAATAGTGCATGTACTCTGGGTATGGAGGCACTACTTGCTTGGAAAAATATTTGTACTTAAAATTGATCATAGCATCTTAACCAACTATTTTAAGCAAGTTGATCTCAATTCTCTCCAGGCAAGGTGGAATTCCTTCCTAAGCGAGTTTGGCATTGATATGCAGCATGTAAAAGGTAAGGAGAGTAGAGTAGCTGATGTGTTAAGTAGAAAATTACATGGTGTCTATGAGTTTTACTATAATCAGGTTGAGTGAAGATTTCTGCAGAAAATAAAAGAAGAAGCTGAGAAAGATCATGAGTATCAGTTTATGTGGCAACAAACAAAGGAGTTCAAAAACCAAGGAAAATCTACTGATTACGAAATTAATAAGGATGGGTTGCTAACTTTCAAGAAGATAATTTTTGTTCCAAACATAATGGAGTTGAAGGAACTAATTCTAAATTAGCATCATCGAAGTAACTACTCTCAACATCCTGGTTATTAGAAGATGCTAACAGTGATTAGGAAGAATTACTTCTGGCCAGGTATGAGAAGAGATATTGCAGAATATCTAAACAAGTGTTTAGAGTGCCAACAAGTGATAGTAGAGCACCGACACCTAGCCGGGCTGATGCAGCCTATACCAATACCTAAGTGAAAGTGGGAGGTGATATCTTTAGACTTTATCACTAGATTACCAAGATAAAATAAGCATAATGACTCTATAATGGTAGTAATGGATCGATTAAGAAAATCAACACATTTTATACATGTACAGTCCACTTATAATACGGTGCAAATAGAAAACATATTTATGCGAGAGATATTTAGACTGCATGGAATTCCAAAGACTTTCATATCTGACAAGGATGTGAATTTTACTTCAGAATCCTGTAAAATCTTGTTTACAGGATTGGGAACTCAAATTAATTTCAGCACTGCCTACAATCCACAAACGGACAGACAAACGGAGTGAGTAAATCAGATCCTGGAGCATATGTTATGTACGTATATAATGCAACAACCAACTATGTGGGAATAATATATGCACCTAGTGTAGTTTGCATACAATAACGGCTATCAGGAATCACTTAAGATGAGTCTGTTCGAAGCCTTGTACAAACGAAAATGCAGAACTCCTATTAATTGGACTAACCTAGAAAAAAAGTTGATGCTTGGACCGGAAATGTTAGCTGAGATGGAAACAGAAGTAAAGAAGATCTGACAAAATCTTAAGGTAGCTCAGGATAGATAGAAAGTGTTTGTTGATAAAAAGATGACTTATCGTGAGTTTGAGGTGGGAGACCATGTGTACGTAAGGGTCAAGCCCAAGAAAAGAACCTTAAGATGGGCTTCTTGTGCCAAGTTGGCTCCCAATTTTTGTGGCCCTTTCCAAATATTTGAAAGGGTAGGACCCGTGGCTTACCAATTGGCTTTGCCCAGTCATATTCGTGTACACAACGTCTTTCATGTATCGTTATTAAAACGATACATACACGACCCAAAACATTTAATCCACTGGCAGAGTATTCATGTAGTATGTGAATACCAGACTTGATTAAAAACTATTAAGAATTTATAAGTAAACTAATTCAAATTTTTTGTTTGCAGGTCAAATCGGAAGATGAGTTTCTGGTCGAGCCTCAATGTATAATCGATCGGAGAGAAATCATGCTCCAGAAACAAGCCATCACCCAAGTTAAAGTGCAATGGAAGCACTTTGGCCAGGATGAAGCTACCTGGGAAGATGAAGGTTTTGTTCAGGAAGCATACCCTGAACTATTTACTGGAGCAGAATGAGAACACCATGGATGGTGTTCACTTCCAGGGGGGGAGTTGTAACCACTGCCTTAATTGCTAAACTATTGGTTAAATTTATTGTTAAAACTTTAAGACATTTCTTGTTATTATTTTAAAAATAATACATTATGAGCATAAATTAAATTTGATCAATTATATTAGTTTAGGAACTGGTTCCATAGAGTTAAAGACTGATGGTAAAAATATTTATTCCAACTAAGAAGTAGTTGAATGAAAACAGTTTAGTTAGTTACTCTTCCTCTGTGGATAAAAGAAACATCCCTGTGAGGAAGAGGGGTTCTCACTTGTGTGCTATGTAGTGAAGAAGGAGAGAGAGTTTGGATTTCTCGAGCTGGTAGAACCAATGGAAAACAATCTCAACTATCTTGCATCTTTTGGATACATGGACTACCAGTCGGTTCGGTCGACCCCTAAAATTATATTTATAGTTGTAACATAGAAGCTGTAAATAAATCATTAAGATAATAGAAAAAATAAGACATAGATTTGTTGATAAGGGTGAGAGCTGTGTAATAAAAATTGTAGCAGTTGTGAAATATAATTGTTTTTGTCTCCAGGTTAAACCTTAAGACAGACATTAAACATTAGTAAAAAACAAATACAACCATTAAATCTACATTCTAGAAAAGTGTTGATACTCCGCTAAGTATAGTGAATAAAATTGTTGAAAACATTAAAATAAACCCAGAAAGAGGAGAAGAATAATTTATTTGGTGGAAAATCAAGGAAAAGTTCATTGCAGTTAATATAGATAAATACCGTAGAAAATACTACCAATATTGAAAACAAAATTTTGTATATAAAATAACGCTGGAAGATAATTGTTCATACAGATTTTTCTTAAACAAGAAAACGGAAATTTAAAGACAAGAGACCAGGAGTTCTTCAGAATTTAAATAGTACCATATTTCCATTCGAAGTTGAACTGTTCAACATAGTTAAAACTGAGACATAGTTTGGTGGACAAGCCACACAGTAATCACATTTTCAACCAGTATAAACCCTATTAAATTTACAAAATGAGAATGGCTTACTTCAATAGGCAAAGTCGTGTACTTATACGAGTCTATAGGAACCAAGCAAGGTAGACTCCGTAAAGGTCTAAGACTTCAAACCAAGAATTAGATTTCCAAACCAAATTCATAGAAGGGTACTTGTTAAAGGTGAGAGGAAATAATTTAGCAATGGTGGTATGAACGTTATTGAGGACCTACTCTTCTAGAGGTTTTCTGCTAAACATTTTTACCTTTCAATAAAAATATAGACAAGTTACTAATGTTTGCCATATCCATATTTACCTAAAATAAAACCCTAGAGAAAGTAATGTCAGTTACAATCTACCTTTTATTATTTCTGCCGAGATGGATGGGTTGCCCTAACCTGCAACGGAACCATTAGGCATTTATGTAAGTAACAGTGAGAAACATTTTAAAGAAAAAAAACAAATAAACTTCAAAATGAACAGTTCGAATGGAAAATTTTGTTACCCACTTCAAATCTTCATTTCCATAGTTGAAGCAGGTCAAATACACATTAACTTCTTCCAGAAGAGTCGATAATGTCATACAGAAACCCTAGCCACTCAACACAGATATGAAAAGGTTGGGTGTTAGTCTGATGAGATTTAGAAACCAAGGTATAAACCTTGCGGTAGAGAAACTAGGGTAAACCATTCATGTTATAGAAAACAAATACTTAATTAATTCACAAAACCAGAAACCACTTACCATTTGGAGATTATAGAACCAGTTCCATTGAAAATGAAGTCTCGAACAGGATGAGTCACAGTAGCGACAGACCTTTCTACTGAGCGACGGGATGGGAACGCTAATGGCTTCCTCCTGTAGAGGGCCAAGACGGAAGCTGGAGGTTCTTGCTACAGAGAGATATGACGAAACATTGGGGGCCAAAATGAAAAACGGTTAATGAGGAGAGGTAAACACCTTAGAACCCTAGTTTTTCCGCCACTGTTAGATCTAGGTTAGAAAAATTAATGGTATTAAAATCTAACATCTCGAAACCTTAAATGCAGAACCATTAAGCAGCGGATATTCTGAGAACCCCAAATGTACCATAACTCCATTTGTGCCAAACCGTGCTGATTTTTTAAATCAATAACCCATATTTCTAGGTGTGCTATGAATGCAAAGTACAGCCAGGATCTTAAATGGCGGACAGGTGGATCACACATCAGGTAGTGGAGAAAATCAAAACATGACTACAGATTTTAGTTGTTGAATATTGTAACAAGAGCATATGTATATTTATATGTATTTCGTTTTCATTGTAATTAAATTATCAGTAATAGAAATATAAAGTTTAAAACTTCCGGATTAAATTTTTTTTGGTTAGATATTTGATTTGTAAGTGTATATATATAATGAGACTATAAATGTGTGTAGAATGAAAGTTTTAAAAAAAAAAAAAATTATGAAGGTAACAATGGATGTTACATTAGTCTTCATCAAATTGTGGACCGCATGTGATAGATCAAAGTTATCACTTTGAATGCCTTGGAAGAATATTAAAGAAACAACAACTCTCTTACATTTTTTTATTAAGTTAGTATGTTATTTTGATGTACAATAAAATTTTCATAATTATTTATAAATATCATTTATCAAGAGAAGAAGAGAGAAGTATCTCAGATATATAAATGCAAATTAGAAATAAAAATTAACCCAAAGTTATGAAGAAATCAAGAAAGAAAGGAGATTTTTTTTTTTTACATAGGTTGTACATATAAAAATAGCTTTCCATTATCCATAATATTTAGTAATATATGTATAGCTATAGAGATCTTATGTAAATGAAATTATAAAAAAATTATGAAGATATCAAAAAAGAAATAAATTAAAGGAAAAAAAAAACAAAAACTACATAAGTTGCACGTATAAAAATAGCTTTCCATTATCCATAATAGTTAGTAAGACACTTATAGCTATAGAGGTCTTATGTAACCTCCATCTCCAAGTAAAATGAAGTCTTTTCTATGAAATTTAATTTTAAGGATTTTATAGATATATAATATTGAGAAAAGCATACAATAACTTTAATAAAAATATCAAAATTTAATAATTACCAAAAATAAAAAATATACATTAAAAAAAACAAATCAATTTTATTTAAAAATTAAGAAATAACCATTCTTAAATATTTTTATAATTTTGGTTATAATTTTTTTACATAGTTTTTAAATTTAGATCTAACCAAGTCTCTTTTATGAAATTTAATTTTAAAGATTTTATTGATATACAATAATGAGAAACATATCATGGTTTTTATAAAGAAATCAAAATTTAATAATATATATAAATATATAATAATAGAAAAAAACATTCGTTATTTTAAAATCAAAGCAATTTTATTAAAAAGTTAAGAAGTAACAATTTTTAATTATATATATATATATATATATATATATATATATATATATATATATATATATATATATATATATATATAATGGTAAATAACCTATTTTTAACTCTATTTTATATTTAGACAAAAAATGATTGATAATAAAAAATTTATAATATAACCTGAGTAGTTTTTACTCAAAAGAGATATGTAATTCCTTCATTACTCTAGTTTATTCTTGATATCCAAAATAATATTTGATATTACCACTTGCTAAAATTTGAAATTATTTCCATGTTCAACATAAAGTTATAAAGTGGTAATTAAAAAAAATATTAATAACAAAAAAATATTTCAATTTCAACTATAAATAAAATATTTCTATTTCCATATCAATGTTGATTATAGTATTAAAATTTTAATTTTTATTCATAATAAAATATAATATGGATATGTCTAATTCTTTCCATGCTTAATATAGAATTCAAAAATAATATTTTTAATATATCTATATGTGTGTGACTGATATTAATAGTAAATCTTAATTTTAAAAAAGTATATATAATATAAAGAGATTAAAAAAATACTTATTTTACTTGAAAGTTCATGAGGTTTGATTCTCTCCATTTGATAGATACAAGATAATTTTGAAACAATGATAAAGATCAAATTATTGAAATAAAACTTTATAGTTGTGACAAATCTATATTAATTGATCATATATAATGAAAAATTAATAATTGAAATAATTTTAAATTAGATTAAGATAAAATTCAATAACTCTTATGGAAATCCAAAACAAATAAAATATATAACAATTCATAAACTACATAATTTAAGACATATTTATACAAATTTATCATATTCAATCAAACAAAATTCATTACTAAAGAAAGATAAGGTTTAAATTATGCATAGCTTCTATTTCATTAAATTAAATCATGATCATTTTATTGAGAATAGATATAAAATAAAATAAAAAATTAATTGGAAAATTTATATTTAATCTCTCATAAATAAGATATAATTATTACATCAAGTCATGATCATTTAAAAACTTATAAACCAGATAGAACCATTAAATTGGCCATGATCCATTTCATCCAAAATAACTCTTAAGATTCAATAATTTATTAATATAAGTGCCCTTTTGTATATGGGAGATTATTTTGAATGAGCGGGAAGGAGTACATGTTTGCAAGGGACCATTGTTCATATGCTTGTTGTAGGAGCAGTGGCCAGGGCTGCGTGTGGAGATCTATTTAGTGAATGGTTTGGGAGACAAGGCGAATGTTACTTCTGCTAGCGGACGTAGTCTTCTTCTGCGGAGTGATTTTGATGGGAGTTGCACCAAATTATGGGGAGATTAGCACGAAGATTACTAGTATGGTTCGTTGTAGGTACCATTTCAATATATTCTCCTTATATTTATGAAATTTTACCACTAGTAGTGAGGGGAGTACTATGTAGTTTGAATGTGTTTTCTCCTTACAAGTGGTATTACATGTCTTTAATGGATAACATAAGACAAGAACTCACTACCAGTAAGCAGAAACTCATTGAGAATACACAATGCTCACTACACTGTGCATAATATCCTAGGGTGTTGAAATTTCAAAGATATATAAAGGAGAATATATTGAAGCGACTCTCACACTTAGACTTATTAGTAATCTTCCCACTATTCTCAACAGGATTCCATGCAAACCCCATCACAATAACTCCTAAGAAGAAAACAACGCAACATTTGCTAAATTGAACTCCAAAGGCAACCCTAATGACTGCTCCTACAAAAATCATACTAATGCTAAAAAGATGGTATCTTTCTTCTTCCCAAGGATTCAAAGTCATGTCTCATATACTAAAATCCAAATAATTTTCAAGTTAATCCATGAATAAAAACAATGAAACTATATGCATCATAGTCTCCACACATTTAATGGTAGTTACCAAGTTAGAAATTAGAATTGAATAAGTTGGATACAAAAAAAGTTGGAATGATATCTATCTTACAACTATTTGAAAAAATGTGTTTTTTTCTTACTTTTAAAAATATTTAAATTAACAATCTTGATATTCAAAATATTCGAAACCTCATGTTCTTCCATTGCAAATAAAATTAGATATTGAGATTAGTAAAAAAATTTGGGAGATGGAATGGAGAGAACAAACTCCTTTGACAAATAAGAAAGGAATGACATTTCAAACTACATACAATACATATGATCTATTTCCCAACAAAATTTTCCAAAACAAGAAATTAGATTCGTGTTTACTAATGCTCTATAAAAAAAATATAAATATTTAAGAAAATAGTGAAAATATATAAAAATTTGAAAAAGGAAAAAATACTTTTAAAATGACTATTCTAATTTATAAAAAATAGGCACAATCCTCTTTACCATATGAGAATAATGTTTAAATATTTCGCTTTGAGATGAAAGTTTAAGTAGCAACATTGAGTTTTTCAAAAAAATTTAATTAAAATACTTCTTTTCGCTTCCCTTTGAGGATGATTTTTTCAATAAAATCCTTGTTCTAGCTTTCTTCAATATTTTCTGACTCAATACAATGGGTAGCAGTAGCGGTTGAACATATCCTTAAATTCCAACTTTAAAAAAAAAAATATAGTCACAATATTATTTGCATTTCCCACTCTAATGAATTAAACACGAGTGAAAGGGAATTTTCACCATCATCTAGAGTTGCAGTTTCCAGGTCACTAGGCAAAACTGACACGCAGAAAATAAATTAAACAAAGTTATCAAAGTTATTGCAGGAAATTTTAAACAAATTTATCTAATATCTTCAAGAAATTAAACACATTTTGTTGGGTTGTAAACATTGTTCACTTGAATCTTTCTGTGTGATTTAATAGATATTATATTTGGATATTCATAGAATCATAACATCTTACAATTCCACCTTACACTCATTTTAGAATCCAAATTGCTGTCAAGAGCTAAATATCACACCTTTTCTAGATATTTAGCTTTTAGTAAGGTTTAAACACCTACTTTTATAGGTTCATAACATTGGTCATCCAAAAAATTTAAAATGACAAAATATTTTAGATGATCTGGAATAATTAATTGACCAATAATTATCTTAGAGAAACAACATCAGATTGGCGCCACTACTGGGGAACGAGAGTTGAATCATTTTCCCTGGGACAACGATTAAGTTCTCCCTTTAAGGTGAATAAAGGGTTAGTTGGTTAAAATATTTCACCTGGCGACTTCACATAATAAATATAGCTTCATCAAGGCATATTGCATATCACTCAGATCCTCATATCCATTCTCCATTTCTAGATCCAGAGAGGCTGGTGAGACTTTCCTTTTTGAGGATAAGACTAGAAGCCTCAACTTCAACCTATACTTCATTTCAATTAGAGATAGTTTCAGAAATTGATCCTTTTTGTTGGTCAAGGTTGTCATTGATGGAAATATGACACTATTTAGATGAAAAATATTGTTACAATGATTACCCTTTTGTGATGTTTCCCTAACCTCATGCAAACCCTAGGAGATCTAAACCCTATCTACTTGATTAGACCCTAATCCTATGTGCATACCCCAAATGCCTCATGAATATAATGAAACCCTATAAACCCTAATTATTGAAGAAACCCTAGCCTTTATTAATGAAACCCTAATGGCTAATGAAAACCCTATCCTAAAATCCTAACCATAAAAGCAAATTTGTTATCACACTCAAAATTTTCTAATAAGGCCACCATAGGGTTCATGTTACATCATTTTTGGTAATGCATTTTTCACCTAGGTTGATGGAGTCTCATAAAACATTTTCATGAAATCTATGACTAAATTGCATTTTTCGGTTTCTACCTTAAGGTTTAATATCCCCTTCTGATCATGAAATTTAAGTCAAGTCAAGCCTCATATCATCTAGTTTTCATTCCCATGCATTTAAATCATAAAACACTCCACCTGTCATTTTTTCACAGTTTCGTAGCGTTTTACAAAGCAAATCAGGAGTTTCGCTACGAAACTACCTAATAGTTTCATAGTGAATCTGTCAGCTGTTAGACCATTTTCACTATGAAAATGTGTTTTTCTGTAGAAAGGGCCAAAATGGTGTTATGTTCACTTTTTGATTAAATAGGTGAGGGGTGAGGTCATTTGAATTCATTATGAATGATTATATTGCCTTTTATCGTCATGTGTCATTAGCAAACTCTTATTTGTCAAAATCACCCTGAAAACTTTACCCTAAGTGTTATTCATCATTAAACATTAATTATTGCATATGAAGCATCTTACTGTCACTATTTGAGAGCCGCCTCACCACACCAAGCAGCTTGTTGTGCAATTTGTCTTTACAAGTGTCACCTTTTTAAGAGGGAAACTTGGTTATAAAGGGAGATGGACATGAAGGAGAAGGCATAAAAACGAGGCTCTGTGGTTATATAGAATCTCATGGACCTTAAGCTATTCATGGAGGACCCTAGCTTTGTTTAAGAATGCACCAGTTCAAGTTGCTTGAATTTCAGCTGGAGCTAACAAGGAAATTGTTGTGTTTTTGGACTGTTTGAGCAGTAAGTTTAAAGAGAGGATTATGGATGAACATAGATGAATTTGGAAATAATGAGAAAGGTTATTTTCAAGAACAAAACAAGGAAATATAACCTCTTTCACTTTTCTCACAGGTGATACCAGTTTGGAGATTCGAAGATGTCTCTGGGACCTATTTTCAAAACACAAAATTTTCTTGTTTTATACATGTTTTTCAAATGCATATTCTGGACATCTGGAGATGGTGTTTTAAAAACCAAGAGATTTGTTTCTTAAAAACATTCGAATATACAAAAACCTCCTCCAATTTTTCAAAATATATCAAGGATTTGAAAACATGAGTTCATTTCTAAACTACAAATTCTGCCTTTTTTAGGCAATTTCGTAGCGTGCTTTAGGCTTGAAGCTAGAAAAACGCTACGAAAATTTCTGTAGGTGCATTTTTGCTTTGGAATCTAATTTTATGAAGAGTTAAGGAGGGAAATTGATATTATTTATCTCTTTTAACCCAACAAACATGTCCGCATCAGCAAAGAGAGCTATCAAGTGCAAGAGGTTGGTGAAATGAAATATGCTACTAAACTACGCTATGAAACTGCCTAATGACACTCTATTTTTGCAGCAAGGAGCTTTGGGTTGTATTTTTTTATCTTGAAAGTGTTTTAAAGGTCAGCTAGCCACATGTAAATTTCAAAGTTAGTCAAAGGAATGTTTTTTTTATTAAGGATTGGTCTTCGACAAAGTTATCCAGCTCATCAGTTCATCATGGAGGCATTATCATGTGTGATGGCACTATTTCCTTAAAAAAAGGAGAATCAGTTTCATAAAGACAGTGAGGGAATTTATATCTTAGTCATGTTCAATGCTACTTAAGCACATGATCCTTTTAGATGTAAACATGATGTTCTTTTAGTTGAAAAGTGTAATAAATAGGTAGTTGAGTCCTATTAGGTTTCTAACTCCTAAAGTTAGTAGGTGTCATTATCATTACTATGTATTTGGATTTTTAATTAGATTAGGTGTGAAGAAGAGGATTCGAAGGTCCAACATGAAGGAAGATCCAATGTGAAGGTGTTGAAGCCTATTAATAGGCATAATATTGAATAACAAAGGGTTTGGAGATGTTATGAAGGCACTACTCTTGTAATCTTTGTCTATCAGTAATATATAGTTGCAACAACCTATTTTAGACCTGATATTCTTCTATGTGTTCTTATGTATGTTTCTTATATTAGTATTTTACTTTCTCTCCAGTTTTCTAGTTGTATAATCACTTTGAATTCATGATTGCATGCTCCAACTTCCTTTATACACCTAGTCTATTGTTTTTTCATGTTTTGTTAGTTTGCTTATGTATAATCACTTGGAATTCATGATGATATGCTCCAGCTTCATGTATGCATATAGCTTGTTGTTTTGTCCTTCATGTGTGTTTTTATAAGAATACAATTGCCTCAGCTTCCATGAGATAGATTGACTTGTGACTTAGTTTTCTTACTGACTCCATGAGCCCAATGGTACTAAACCCTTTACATCTTTCACCTACACAAAAACAACACATTTAATCCAATTCAGAGTTAGCCATATGATTTCAAGATTACTCATTGAATATCCTTTATCCTTTTGAGAGAGCCCTCTCGGAGTAGAAAGGCTAATTTCTAGTAACAAGTTAGTTTGAAATAGTTACTCCAAGTTGACCATTGAAGCAGCCCAACAGGACTCAATTTGGTGATAACATTTTGGCACCGTTTCCGGGTACCGAAGGTGTAAATTTTCCCTGGGAAGAATGACAAAGTTCCAATTCTAAGTTCTGAGAGCAGTAGACACTTAGGCACATATCGGTTGTATTTCTGCTTTGGTGACTCCACACATCAAATAATAAATTGGAAGGTGACTCCACTTGTTGAGGATTAGTAGCTCGATGAAGTTCCAATATGAGTTCCATTGCAAGAATAAATGTTAGGTATGCCCCTATGAATTGGTCTCACATCCCTGATTTTCCAAATCCTATGCCAAAGATAGATTGGTTAACTGATCTTCCCATATTTAAAGATGAAAAGAAAGACAATGCTACTCTTCATTTGGTTAGATTCCGTATGCATGTATGCAGACTTAAGGTTCAGTTCCCTGAGGATTGTCTCATGAGGATGTTTATGATCACTTTAGAGGGAAAAACATGGTCTTGGTACCAAAGCCTGAAAAATGGTTCATTATATTCTCTTGTTGATTTCCATGTTGCATTTTATGAGACGTATAAAGAATGTCATTCTTCCTTATTGTTGGTCAAAGACTATTGCAAACATTGTGTGAGTTTTATTGAATATTTGGAGAATTGTTATGATGATGATGAGTTCATGGATGAGAAAATTTTAGAGGCCCTTCATGAAAATCCCTTTCATCACCAAGAATAAAGGATAACCTATCTCTTGGATGAAAATGAAACCCAACAGGATTTTATTTATGAAAATCATGTTACATCCTCTAAGTTTGATGAAAATTTGCAGCAGACTTGTCAGCCTTTTGATCATCAGGAATATGAGAATCATTTCAAACAACAAGAGGAAATACTAGAATATAATTGCTATAATCCTCAAGTAAAGGAAGAAATTTATTCTTCATTTCATTCCATGCATCAGCTTACATCAAATGAAGAAAATTTTTAAAAGAAAATTTTATACAATCATATGGGTATGCTTGTTGAATCACATGAAGAGTTACCTTTAGAAATTTCTATGGTACATGTTGAGGAAGTTCCTTTTGAAATTGTCCAAGAGTACTCCAAGTATTTCTTCCTCTCAAATGAAAATAATGATCAACAGATTTTTCCTTTTTTATTTGAGAAATGTCACAAGGGTTATAATGAAAAATTTGAACAAGGAACACCATCAAAGGATCATATTTACTCACACTTTCTTGTTTATCAACAAGGATTATTCGTGCATACTCTCAAAGATCCTTTCATAGCTCTGCTAGAACCTTCTATAGGAATGAATTTCAATATTATTTGCAGTTTGTATACAAATTTAGATGGTGGAACAACTTGTCATCTCTCAAGAATGGCTTTATGATCAGAGAAGTGGAATGTGCGTTCCAATCCAAGACTCAACTTTTTGATTGGCTTCATTGGAAGAGTGAGATCACTTGATTCAGTTTTTATATTGAGCAAGTAGAGTAGAATCATTTATATATAAATAAGCTTGAAGATCAAGAATTTTTTCAGTTTCAGTTTTAAATTCAACATGTTTACTTTCAGTTCTTTAGCAACTACTGGTTTTTTCAATGCCAAGGTTACAAGTCATAATAGGTTGCAAGTTTTCATTTTGAAGATGGGAGCAGCCCAATCAAGGTGGCACTGGAACTACTAGTTCTTTGGTGTACAATAAGGGCACACCATCCCCACTGGAGCACTGTTATCACACTCAAAATTTTCAAAATTAGTTTTGATAAGGTCATCATAGGGTTCATGTTACATCATGTTGGGTCATGCATTTTTCACCTAGGTTGATTAAGTCTCATAAAACATTTTCATGAAATATATGACTAAATTACATTTGTTGGTTTCTACCTTAAGGTTTAATATCCCCTTCTGATCATGAAATTTATCTCAAGTCAGGCCTCATATCATATATTTTTCATTCCCATGCATTTAAAACATAAAACACTCCACCTATCAGTTTTTCACAGTTTCGTAACGTTTTACAAAGCAAATCAGGAGATTTCGCTACAAAACTACCTAATATTTTAGTAGCGAATCTGTGAGTTGTCAGACCATTTTCGCTACGAAAATGTGTTTTTCTGCAGAAAGGGCCAAAATTGTGTGTTCTGTCACTTTTTTATTAAATAGGTGAAGGGTGAGGTCATTTGAATTCATTATGAATGATTCTATCGCCTTTTATGGTCATGCGTCATCATCAAACTCTTAGTTGTCAAAATGACCTTGAAAAATTTACCCTAATCTGCTATTTTTCATTCAGCATTCTTCTTGCATGTGAAGCATCTCACTATCACTATTTGAGAGCTTCCTCACCACACCAAGCAGCTTGTTGTCCAATTTTTCTTTACAAGTGTCACCTTTTTAAGAGGGCAGCTTGGTTATAAAGGGAGATGGGCATGAAGGAGAAGGAATACAAAGGAGGCTATATGGTTATATAGAAGCCCATGGATCTTAAGTTATTCATGGAGGACCCTAGATTTGTTGAAGAATGCACCAGTTCAAGTTGTTTGAATTTCTGTTGGAGCTAACAAGGAAACGGTTGTGTTTTTGGACTATTTAAGAAGTAAGTTTAAAGAGAGGATTATGGATGAACATAGATGGATTTGGAAATAATGAGAAAGTTTATTTTCAAGCATAGAACAAGGAAAAATAACCTATTTCATTTTTCTCACAGGTGCTACCAGTTTGGATATTCAAAGATGTCTCTCGGACCTATTTTGAGAAAACATAATTTTGTTGTTTTATACATGCTTTTAAAATGCATATTCTGGACGGTTTTAGATGGTATTTATAAAACCAAGAGAGGTTTTTCTTTAAAAAATTATGATCTACAAAAAACACCTCCATTTTTTCAAAATATATCAAGGATTTGGAAATATGAGTTCATTTCTCAACTGCAAATTCTGCCTTTTTTAAGAAATTTCGTAGTGTGCTTCAGGCTTGAAGCCAGAAAAACGCTACAAAAATTTCTGTAGGTGCATTTTTCATTTGGAATCCAGTTTTCTAAAGAGTTGAGGGAAATTGATAGTATTTATCTTTGTTAACCCAACAAACATGTCCACATCACTAAAGAGAGCTAACAAGTGGCAGAGGTTGGTGAATTGAAATATGCTACTAAACTATGCTACGAAACTACCTAATGACACTCTATTTTTGCCGCAAGGAGATTTGGGTTGTATTTTTATTATCTTTAAAGTGTTTTGAAGGTCATCTAGCCACATGGAAATTTCAAAGATAGTCAGAGGAGTGTGTTTTATGCAGGATTGGTCTTCGAAAAAGTTATCCAGCTCATCAGTTCATCATGGAGGCATTATCATGTGTGATGGCACTATTTCCTTAAAAATAGGAGAATCAGTTTCATAAATATAGTGAGGGCATTTATATCTGATTCATGGTTAGTGCTAGTTAGGCACATGATATTTTTCGATGTAAACAAGTTGTTCTTTTAGTTGAAAAGTGTAATAAATAGGTAGTTGAGTCCTATTAGGTTTCTAACTCCTAAAGTTAGTAGGTGTCATTATCATTACCATGTATTTGGATTTTTATATAGATTAGGTGTCAAGAAGAGGATTCAAAGGTCTAGCTTGAAGGCAGATCCAATGTGAAGGTGTTGAAGCCTATTAATAGGCAGAATATTGAATAACAAAGGGTTGGGAGATGTTATGAAGGCACTACTCTTGTAATATTTGTCTGTCAGTAATATATAGTTGCAGCAGCCTATTTCAGACCTGAGATTCTTCTGTGTTCTTATGTATGTTTCTTATATCAGTCTTTTACTTTCTCTCCAGTTTTCTAGTTCTATAATCACTAGGAATTCATGATTACATGCTCCAACTTCATTTATACACCTAGTCTGTTGTTTTGTCATGTTTTATTAGTTTGCTTATGTATAATCACTAGGAATTCATGATGACATGATCCAACTTCCTATATGAATATAGCTTTTTGTTCTGTCTTTCATGTGTGGTTTTATAAGAATACAATTGCCTCAACTTCAGTGAGATAGATTGACTTGTGATTTAGTTTTCTTACTAACTCCATGAGCCCAATGGTAGTAAACCCTTTACATCTTTCACCTACACAAAAACAACACATTTAATCCAATTCAGAGTTATCCATCTTCTTTCAAGATTACTCATTGAATATCCTTTATCCTTTTGAGAGAGCCCTCTCAGACAGGAAAGGATAATTTCCAGTTACAAGTTAGTTTGAAATAGTTACTCCAAGTTGACCATTGAAGTAGCCCAACAGGACTCAATTTGGTGATAACAACATTAATGGAAGCAATTCTGTGTTTATGAAAGGTTGAAGTAGGACATGGATAAAAGGACCAAAAATTATATATGACATTCATATATATAATATAATATAGTATTTTGGTGTATATACCTCTATATATGATAAACATATATATTATATTTATATAACCCTAGAATTAATCCCACATATGGTCTCCACTCCAATTTATCGAATATTTGACATTGAATTTAACCATGTATCTCCGCAGTGGTCCCCACACACCTATGTCAGCTCACATACATCATAATTTTTAGTGATATGAAGTTCAATCGCACATGGATATGTTGATTTTAACTCTTTTCAAAGTCAGCTTTATCTAATGCAATGGGTACATTCATATTCTATAAATATAAATTCTAGATGATTTATTCAACATCGATTTCAGTGAAGAAACATCGTAGTTCACAACTTGTGAACCATAGGAGAAGGATGCAAGACGTTGAAGGACACGAAAATCTTGAATCTATGGAAGTGGTGCTGAAATAAAAATCTCAAAACAATATTCTAAAATATGGCTCAAACCGTCACCATTACAGCTCAGTGATAACCTAGATCTGTGATGATTCAAACTCGGTAAGGCTTGAAGCTCGAATATATGACAAATTTGTAAAAAGACTTTGTGAAGCCTGAATTGTTGACTAGTCTCAAGGTCAGATCTGTAGCTTTCTACCTTAACTTGGATTTGTGGATAAGAGCCTAACAACTCAGCTACCTGTGGCAGTCACAAGTTTTAAGGACACACTTGTGAAATTCTTGGACCTACAAAAAAATTGGAAAGTCACTTTGAAAAAAACTTTGTGGAGTAATTATAACCATTATCACCACTGCAATAGATCAGATTACTTGTTAGGAAGAGATTGGAGTTTGGTTGAATTGGCTTTGGAGGTTGTAGTTGTGAACTAACATCTGCATAAAGCCTCAGACTAATTCCATTGTCATTTGAACATCTCGTTGAAGGGATTTGCTAGAGGGCTCGGACCTTGAGGCACAATTTTGAGCTCATACATATGTTCAAAAATATTGGGTGTTGAAGTGATGTAATAAGAAGCACACTTGGATTAAAAAAAAACTACATCATCTGTTGAAGCATCCTAGTGAAATTTTGAGAGCAGATTGTAGAGGAGTTTTTGAAGCCTTGAATTGAAATGCATCTTGAAGGACTTAGACCAAACCCTTGAATAGTCTTGGGTACAACATACATTGAAGTATTTTTGAAGAACGAACAAAGGGAAGCTTTGGTTGATACAATTAGAAAAGGCCTCTGGTGAACTATTGGACAAATGAAGAATTGATCACTGCGGATCTTGAAGGCTAGGTGAAAGTAGTAGTTGAGGTATGTTTTAGAAGTAGATTTCAAGAGTCTTACCTTGGAGGAGAATTGAATTCAGCAAAGTGTTTTGAAGCACCTATTGATGAGTTTGTGGAGAAATATCCTGTTGGGCAAGGATTGTTGAAGACACTTTTTAGAAATTAGCTTGAAGACATTCTTGGATACCTTGAATGAAGCCCTAATGGAGTGACCTTGAAGAAGGTTTTGTTTGCAGATTGAAGACATCTTGTTAAGAAGACTTATTGAATATTATGATGTATAGTTGACGTCATCATGAGGTAACTTGAAGATCTTTGTTTTGGGTACCATGAAGGACACTGGACACACCTTCATGTGATGATCAAGGTAGTCATTGATGACATGACATGGATACTACGTGAGGGGATAGTTGAAGATTGTGAAGACTCATTGAAGAAGACATTTGGGGCCATGAAGTATAACCAAATATATCTTGACGAATTGAATCTAGAGGTTGGAGCCTCATAGAGACAAGTTTGATGCCTTGGAAGATAGGGTTGGAGCTCTAGAGGATAGGAGTCCTCAAGAGACCAAGTTGGAGCCTGTACCAGAGATAGAGTTAGAGCCCTAAAGGTTGGTGCCTAAAATTGACAAGGTTGGAGCCTTGGAAAGACCAAGTTGGTGCTTGGCACAATACAGGTTGGAGCTTGGAAGATTAGAGTCTTCATCTAGGCTTGGAGCCCTATATCATTATTGTACTTTACTTATTGTAAAGAATAAATTAACAAAATTATCTATTCCATCATTTTTCACTTTGTGTTCTAAATATAAATGATCTAACTGTTAAAATTAACAATTGAAAAGAAATATTGATTCAGCCCCCTCTCAATATTCCAACACTTTATCCCTATGTCAATTCCCCCTGATCTATCAGACTTACCAGCTAAAGTGATAGATCTACTATCTAAGGGTGTTGATTTGCAATATTCTCTTCTTATTCATTAATTAGAGTCATATTAGACCCCTGAAACTATTTCAGAATTTCTGAAACTGAAGCAGATTTAGAAGTTGAATTACCTTAACTAAAACCCACTGATTTTATCTTCTATGTTGGTGATACTTTTCCATCAACTTATGAGAAACCTAAGAAATTTTTTTCTATATATACCAACCCTTTGTTTGAATATGATCAAAATTTTGACCCACAGCTTCAAAATGTGGTGATTTATTCACATTTTCCTAAAGGACCTAGTGGTTATGCTCATCATAGTAAAGGAAGGATGCCTACACCTCCAACTTCATCATCATCATCAACCACAAGTTCCTTATCTTCTAAAACACCTCCACCAAATAGAATGGTTGGTATCCAACCAATCATTGAAGCTCGTTATACATCATTGGTCCTTCCTAATTAGTTAAATGATTTTCCAAATGGATAATTAAAACATTTTCCCATATTTAATGGAGAAACAGGGTTGTCTGCTGAAGATCATGTAGTTTTTTTCTTAGATTTTGATGAAAACATGAATATTGAGCATGAATATGTTTATACAAGAATGTATATACAATCTCTTGAGGGTAATGTCAGGATCTGGTTTAGATAGTTAAGAGAAAACTCCATTCGAAATTGGAATGAATTAATTACTATTTTTAACAATTAATGGGGAGTTAAGAGAGATGGTAGACCATGTTTATTTCTTAACACAGTTTGGTGATTTAGTCAATAACCCTGGATAACCTGTATCATATTTCATTAAGAGGTTTAATAAATTTTATAATAAAATGCCTCCTAATTGTAAACCTCCAGTATTAGCAACAAAAGTCAGATTTTCAAAATATTTTGATGATGACTTTGTTGTTATGCTGAGAGAAAGAAGATCTCTTACCCTATCATACATGCAAACAAATGCTATTGAGACAGAAGAAAATATTTCTGCATCTAATAAAATGAAATCAAAGGTTCAAAAGGTTGAAAATTAAATTAAAATTAAATAAGAAAACACATATTCTCAAAGAAGTAACGATGAAGATCATAATATTGATGAAATTACTTCTTTATGAAGAAAAAATTCTAACAAAATCTCTAAAATTTAATCCCAACCTAGATTAGCTCAATCAGCTGCTAATAGAACTCAAACTCAGTATAGAAGACCTTCTCAAAATCAAATTTTAGAGAGGCCTAATATTGATCAACAAATTCAACCACCACTGATGATTGACGATCAAGATCCTGAGGATATTGTCCCCCTAATCACAGGTTATATCAATTATAATATTGATCACTCATCAAATCATAATTCCATTGTTCCCCTTCCTCAAAATCCATATTCTCAATAGGAGCAAGAAAATTCACAAGTTTCAAAATACCAAACCTTTTCTGAGTTTTTAATTGCAGAATTAAATAGAAGATATGATTTAAGACCTATATTAGGACCTAGAAGACCTTTAAAGAACACTATTTTTAATGAAACACCAGTTAAAACAGTTGAAACTCAGACAACTATCATTCAACCATCGAATCAATCAAATGATAAAAATACTATGGACAATATTGTTTTGAAAACTTTTAATGTTTAAAAAGAATTATAAAGAGTCAAAATACCCATTCCTTTATCTGAACTTTCCAAAAATCCAGACTACAAGAATCAAGTTTCTAAGTGAATACAATCTTCAAGTGTCGATGTTGAAGGAGAAGTGATTAGTCTTCAAGATGAAAAACCTTTAGTAATATTTGGTCCTAGTTATGATATGATTTATGAAAATGTTCCTCCTTTTTATGTCACTTTGAAAGTTCATGATTTCTTATTATACAACTATATGCTAGATTCATGAGCTTCCCATAATCTAATTCCCAAAGTAATCATGGATCATCTTCAACTACAGATTACTAGACCTTATCATGATTTATACACTTTTGATTCAAATAAAATTCCTTGCCTTGGTCTAATAAAGGATCTAGTTGTCACCTTAGCACAAGTTCCAGTGAAGGGATTTTAGATGTTTTAGTTACAAATATCCCTCCTAAATTTGGAATGTTGTTATCAAGATCATTTTATTCCAAATTATGAGGAAGTCTACAGATGGATATGTCCTATGCTACTATTCATGTGTATGGAGGAGAACATCTTAGGTGATATAGAGAGGTAAGATTCATAAATACTATTTGTAGGGCTGATCATGCTAGGAATAATCCTATTTATGTTGTTGATCAAGATTTTGGATGTTTTACATTATCATCTAATGATTTTCAAAATCCTCATCTTCGCATTGAACAAATAGTGGATAAACCAAAAATTATGAAAACTGTTATTTGGAAATTATACTTCGATAGAGCATTTTCAAAAGATGGAGTTGGAGCTGGTAGTGTTCTCATCTCACCAGACAAAGAGAACATCACCCAATATTATAAATTAGAGTTTGATGTTACCAAAAATGTAGTTGAATATGAAGCTTTCCTTTTAGGATTGAAATTAGCTAAAAGGTTTAAAGGTTCAGAAGTTAGTTGTTTTCAATGATTCAGAACTCATTGTCAAACAAGTAAGAATTATATGTCAAAAAAAACATCCTACACTTAGATCTTATAGAAATGAGGTGTGGGATACAATGGAAAATTACTTTCAAGCGTTTAATATTACAACTATTTCAAGAAATGAAATCATTCATACATGCTCTTTGGTTGTCTCATCTAGCTCTTTTAATATTCCCGATTAAATGTAGACACAATACAAAATTTAGGTAAAATACAATTGATGAATTTTCAGTTCTACACATTGATGATGAACACTTCAATGATCAAAAGTTGGATAATGAAAAGAAAATTTCATCACTAAACTCAAAAATATATGATCATAATATCATTCAGTTATCTAACAATTTCATTCCAAAAGGCCTAATTCCTCTCAATTTTTTTTTTGATCAAAATGATGTTCCAAAAAACTCATTACCTAATTCATCTAAAGAAGTTATTGAAGAGTATAATATTGGTCTTAATGGTGAAACCATAAACATACAAATCTCTGCATCATTACCATAGGAAACAAAAGATAAATATCTAAGTCTCCTTAGGAATTACATAGATGTTTTTGCTTGGTCTTACGATGAGCTAAAAACTTACGATACCACTCTCATTGAGCACAAAATTCTTCTTAAACCAAATAAAAAAACTTTTAAACAAAAACTAAGAAGGATAAATCTAGTTTTACTACCAACAATTGAAAAGGAACTTAAAAAATTATTGGATGCAAAAATCATAGTTCCCTTAAGATATTCTGATTAGATAGCCAATTTGGTCCTGGTTAGAAAGAAAAATGGTGAGATCAAATTGTGTGTAGATCTCAGAAATCTAAATAAGTCATCTTTTAAGGATAATTATCCATTACAAAAAATGGATCAATTACTTCAACAAGTTTCAGGCTCTAATATAATTTCTATGTTAGATGATTTTTCTGGATACAATTAGATTATGGTGAGAAAAAAGGATAGAGAAAAGACATCTTTCACAACTCCCTGGGGTACATTCATGTATGCAAGGATGCCTTTGGTCTAGCCAATGCTAGAGCCACTTTTCAGAGAGCCATGGATCTAGAATTTGTTGATAAGATTAATAAATTTGTTGTCATTTATCTAGATGATCTAACTATATTTTCTAATTCTGATCAAGAATGTTTAAAGTACTTGAGAAAGGTTTTTGACAGGTGCAAGAAATTTGGAATCACACTTAATCCAAATAAATCTCTATGTTCCATCAAAGAAGGGAATATACTTGGCCATATTATTTCAAACAAAGGAGTGGTTATTGATACAAATGGAGTGTTGGTTATTCAAGAAATTACTCTACCAAGGAATAAAAAGGAAATTCAAGATTTCCTTGGAAAAATCAAATTTTTAAGAAGGTTCATACCCAAGTATGTTGAAATAGTTAAAGACATAATTGAGATGCTAAGGAAAAGCCATGATGTCAAATGGATAGTTCAATATAGGTTTTATTTTTCCCAAATTAAGAAAGCCATTTTTGAAGCCCCATTATTGGCCAGTCCAGACTATTCAAAACCCTTCAACATTTTCTCTTTTGCTTCTGAAACCACTTTAGTTGTTGTCCTTTGGCAGAAAAATGAAAATGGAGATGACCATCTCATCACTTTCTTTGGTAAAGTCATGAGAGATGTTGCGTTAAATTATTATATTATCAAAAAACAAGCGTATTCCCTTGTCCAAGTCTTGAATTATTTTAGATTCTATGTCCTCCATTCATCCATTGTTGCCTATGTTACAAACAATGTTGTTAAAATTGTGCTATCACGACCTGATACATATGGCAGAAGAGGAATATGGATCACTAAGATATTATAATTTTATCCTAGTACCAAATCTACAAAACTGATAAAGGGTCAGGGATTAGTCAAGCATCTAGCTGAATCCAATTGCATGATATTAGGAATAAATTTTGTAATGAAACTTTCACGAGATAATTATCCACAAGAACCTTCTCAACTTTTAGGTGAAAGGAATCCACAAGAACCGTATCAATCTTAAGTAGAGGAGAATCCATAAGAACCTTCATCTACAATTGAACCAACTCCTCTTCCACTTCATATTGATGAGAAATTTCTATTATCTAAATGGTACATTGATATTGTAAATTTTCTTTGAAATCGTGAATTTCCATCATATTTTACAAAGAATCAGTGCAAAACACTGAAGTTAAAAGTTCTCAAATATTTCATCATCCATGCAAATCTGTATTAGAAGCATCCATTAAATATCCTATTGTTATTTTTAACTGAAGAAGAGACAAAGGAAGTAATAGATCAATTTCATGTAGGTATTTGTGGAGGTGACTATGTTTGGAGAGAAACAACATACAAATTCTTAGAGCAAGGTTTTATTAGCCCCATTTGTTTTCACAAGTGGGAGTAAAGGTCAAAAATTGTATACCCTGTTAGATTTTGCTGGAAAGAAAAGATTAGCATCACTTCCTCTTGTTTTAGTCCTAGTAGAATCGCCTTTTTTACAGTGGGGACTAGATTTTATTGGATATATCCACCCAAAATATAGCAATCAACATAGATGGATTCTCACTACCACAAACTATTTTACAAAATGGGTAGAAGCCATCCAAGTCAAGAATGCTACTAACATTATTGTTATTAAATTCATTGAAGAAAATATATTGTCTAGATTTAGTTTCCTAAGGTAGATATTTACAAACAATGCATAAGCTTTCATAGTGTTAAGATGATTGCATTTTTTCAGAAATATCAGATTTTATTACATCACAGAAATATCAGATTTTATTACATCACTTTACTCCCTATTATCCTCAGGGAAATGGATTGGGAGAGTCTTCAAATAAACATCTTTAAATTCATCAAGAAATTTCTTAATGATCATAAGAGAAACTGGGATGGTAATCTTAAATATGCAAATTGGGAAAACATAATTTCACAGAAAATATCAACAGGTAAATCACCTTTTCAGATTGTTTATGGCATTGAAGCCATTTTTCCCACACAGTTAGATTTTCCTGTTTTGAAATTCTTACAAGAAGAAAATGAAGAACCTGATGATTTTTCTAGAAGAATAAATCAGATTATAGAGTTGAATGAGAACATAGATGAAGTTCAGTTTAAGCTTAGAAAATACCAAAACAAAATGAAAATCTCATTTGACAAGAAAGCCAGAAAAAGAGACTTTGATGAAGGGGATTTATACTAAAGTGGGATAGCATAAGAGTGGATAAAGGAAAACATGGAAATTTTGATAATCTTTGGTTGGGACCTTTCAGCATTTCAGAAGTAAAGGGAAACAATACCTTTGTCTTACAGAATTTGGAGGGCCAATATTCTTCATTGCCAATCAATGGAAAATATTTGAAACATTATATCCAGTACTAAAATTGCATCAATCATCCATCATTGTATATTACGATCTTTGATTCATTTTTCAAAAAAGTGTGAATTTTTTCAATAGAGACTCCATTATCCCAAGGAGAAGGCACTTGGATCTGCATGTTCTTTACATCCTACAGGAGGAAACAGTCCCCAGTTGGAGCCGATGTTGTAACATATTTGGTTTTGATAAGTTAGATGTTGTAGAAAAAAATAAAATTTAAAAAAATAGTGAAGGAAAAAATGAAAAAAAATATAAAAAGTAAAAGGGGTATAGAATAAAATGCTAGGAAAAAAAACATATCTATAAAAATATATATAGAAAATGTGTTTTCCCCGTGTATTAGCGAGAAAAATTAAATGGTCCTTTTTTATTTTTTAATTGAAATTAATTAAATATAAGTGTTAATATCAAATGTTAATAAAGGTTTAGCGGCAATGCACATTTGACAAGCCTTTTTTCATTTTTGCACTAAACCTCCACTAAGGTTCAAACATCGTGATTTTCACTCGAATAAACCAACGGCTCATATTCCTTTTTCATCCCCCAAGCCCACACAATGTTTATTAAACAGGGGATGGGGGGTGTGAAATTTTGTTTCCTCTAGATACCGCCTTTGCCACGTGCCCTGCCTATGCTCATTTTGTAACCCTCACTCTAAAACCACAAACCATCTACCCACCCCCCCTCTCCGAAAACCACCTCTGTTCATTCAAATGGTCATTGACTCTGATCCTGCCAAAATAACTTGCTACCATTCCCATCCTACCAAATGGAATTCATCCCCACAAATCACATCTAATAGTATGTTAAAGGCATTTAATTACTGCCCCTCTCCTCTGTAATGGACAAATGCAGCAATAAACACCCATTTTAGAAGTTTTTAATGCTTAAAAGTTTCAAATTGTTAGACTGTTAATCTACCGTGCTATCACTGTTATTTTTCATCTCATCCCGCAGCTATTTGTCACCATTGGAAGCATTATACCATTGCACATGTTACAAAACTTAAGTGAGACTCTCTCAACAACCATCTGATTGAAGATTTTACAAATTTCTCACACAACGAAGGAAATTCTGGGTAATGCAGTTCCTCTTTTTCCTCTGGAACTATGTCTTCCAGCAAGAAATCCCAGAATTATAATAACCCCATGTTCCCTCCTCCTGTGGATTTAGATCATGAACCTTTGGTAGAGTAGTATTACAAAATGGTTGAAGTTAATTGTGAGTTCGATTTATTCGAACTTCACAATTGGCTAAAGAAAAACTTCCTAGATAAAATAGATGAATTAAACATTTGGAAATAATATCTTTTGCAATTCATCTTTCCCCAAACCTTTTATTTCCCAGATTTTTTCTTGTGGTGCCAAATTAGGTATTTCCTAAGTCAGAGGGCCATAATTTCCCAAAACTAAGAGGTCACGTTCAATATCACTGCAGAATCAATAAACAAAATGTTGCAGATCCAAAACTCTGAACCATTGCATCCATTTTCTCTAGAATCCCTCATGAATATCTATAACAAATTTTGTTTTCCTCAGAAAACTAAAATATTTGAAACATTCTTCTTAGAAGATGCTCAAATTCCTAAAACTAATCCACCCTACCCATCATCCATGTTTCTAGACATGACCAAACAGATCATATCCATTGTTGCATGCTTGTAAATTTATCATTCTGACTAATGGGTCGATGAGGTCATAATAGGTTTCTTGTCAATTTTTATATCAAAGGAAAACCCTCTGATTTTAAATTACAGTCAATACCTGGCAGATTCCATTCATGAGAAATTCATAAGGTTTTCAATAGAAGGAGTGTTCAAATATGCTTATGTTTTAGTATATTTGTTCATATTTTATCAGTTAGATAGATTTTCTTTGCCCTACAAAAGATAGATAGTAAAGGAAACCCATAATCAGTAATTCAATGGACATCATTAGTGAGAAACAACAACAATGAATATACATCCAGTTACTTTATAGATTATTTTTTACATCTATTCATAATTTTACTAAACAGTGATGCAGAGCCAAGGATTAGGACATAGATTAAAATAACCTTGCATTTGAGTGAACAAAGTAAAACAGGAGATTGATACTTGTACAAAAATTATAAAACAATCATGGTATATAGTTGTGAGATACCCCATACAGATTTCCCATCTATGTTCCTCTTCAATTTTTTTCTCTAAAGTACATTAGGAAAATGATTAATATGGATCAACTTAATTTTGTATCAGCTAGAAAGAAGGATCAATTAATAATCAAGAATCAGAAAGGGCCTTTCATTTGTAATACCAGATGAACACAAAGGGAAGTAGATGTGTTGTTAAAACTAATGAACTTCAAACTTAGTTTCACCTGGTCTTATGACCCACTAGGAATAATTTCTAAGTTGGCGGTAGAGAAAAAAATACCCCATATGCACACACTCCTATACCTTAAATAGAGAAATACATGAACAAAGATGAATGGCAAGAAAACACCCTTCAAGAGGTATAATAGAAGAATATATCAAAAACTATATCTTAGAATCCAGTGTCTAAATAAAAACAGGTCAAAATACAAATGGAAAGTGATTCCCCTACTGTCACAAAAATAACTGGGAATGAATTTAAAATATACACTAAGAGGGAGAATACAATTGATATTGATGAATCACAACAAGAAGATGTTACACTGTAGCATCTAATTTTCATGAGAAGGCCATTTGTAACTCCATCGCCTGTAAGAGAAGAAATAGATATTAGATCCCCTTCATCTTCACAAGATGCATCCTCATCACAGACAACATAAATGCAAGAGAATCAAAAGGAGATCAAAAATAAGAATGAAGCTTTTAAATCCTCTACATATACTCAATTCTTGAAACGTACATCTACTTCAAAACATAGGCTACTTTCAGCCTTTGATATAGAAAAGGGAATAATGCAAATTTCTTTCTTAACGCCAAATGTCACCCATCCAAAGAAAAGAGATGATTACACAAAAAAAAAATTCTCTTTTGATGAAAATTTGATTCATCCTATTGACCAGATAGATCTGCACAAACAATCTAGTGAGATGATATTTTATTCTCTCACAAATTTAGCTATGACAACATCAAGATTGCAAACTTCAATCAACAATTTACAAACTCAATTGTAAATAGAGATAATTTATTCTCTAGCCAAGGATACAAAAATCAAATCCTTGGAAGATTTAGTGATAAAATTGGGATATACCCCCACTGATGTAAATGAAACTGAAGAAATTATCAAAACTAAAAATGCAGACATAGTCACTTTAAGGAAACAACTCAAACTCCCTACAACAGAAGATCCACAAACAAAATGTATGGGAGAGTTATAGAAAGAGAAAGAGGATATGTTTAAAATTATAATTGAGCAAAACACACAAATTTCTAGGATGGAGAAAGAACTTGAAGGTCTTCTAAAGGATAAATAACATATTGGTTCCCTAGTAGCAATTCCAGTAATAGTCACTGGACCAACAATGGTCACACCTATAGGTACAATGGAAGGAGAGACATCTACATCAGCAATTACAAATTCAGCTACAGAATTGACAAGGGAAATGGAATAATTTTCCATTAAAATACAATAAATTTAAAAGTTGAAAGCTCAACTTACAAACCTTCAAGAATAGAAATTGAAGACAGACAATGCTTATTTGGAAGAATTGAAAAAACACATAAGATAACCCAAAATATTGAAGCCTTGTAAAATCAATCTCTTTTTTATGATATTTTAGCACAGGCCATGGAGAGTATTTGGACAGAATTCAATGAGGCCATCACTCAAATCTGGCTCTTAATCCAAATCATGTTTGAACAAGATGAGCTAGTCCAAAAATCTAAAGGAATAATTTCATATGTAAAGAAAGAATTGGGAATAAAACTAGGGAAAGACACGGGTCTTATCAAGATTCTAAATTCCAAATACAAAGAGGAATTAGAATAATTTTATATAGAGGAGAGGACATAAGCTATTCTAGAAGTAAGAAGGATTCTCACTAAGATAAATCTAATGTTACAATTAGAAAAAAAATTCTAAAATATGGATTCTGGAATTCAAAAATACCACAAAAAAATATTTTTTTACTTAAAAAGGGACTACCTGGACTAAGAAAAATAGGAGACAAATTAATTGGTTTAAATAAATATCAGCAAAAAAATTATTCCATTTCCAAATATAAATCTATATTTGCAAAAATTAAGGGCTCGATTACATGAAATGATTTCATGGCGGGCCTCGGTTATGATTTAATATTCAAGCATGAAATAAATCATCTATTTTTGGTTAAAACCACTTTACAAAAATATACTAAGGTATATGAAACATTCAAGAAGTTACTCAAGTATTCTAAGTGAGATGAAGATAGATGGGAAGAGGTATGTAAATTACTCAATCCATGAGTCAGCAGGGTCAGCAAAAAAGCTACAGCAAAAACATGAAAGATCAGCAAACAAGCAGCAGTGAAGGGTCGTTATTTTGTTCAATCTTTCATGTTTTTGCTGTAGCTTTATTTACAGAAACTAAGAGGTCACGTTCAATATCACTGCAGAATCAATAAACGGATGACAGAATTATTTGAGTTGGTAACTTTCTACCACATTCATAGAGAATTGAACGACATGGCATATTCTTTGTCTAAAATTGGAATTATTCAATCTTTTGGTGAAATACATTTATCCAGATATATTAATTTCAACCTATAGTCTTCAATGCAGATTCCATACACTTGAAATTATGCTATTTAGGTCTGTTTCTCTGGTCACTTTGGGGGTTTTCTTTTAGATCCCCCTCGTTTGTTACATGTAATTGATGTCAATCGAAAATTTGATAAGGATCATGAACATACTTATGCAGTACCAAAATATTAAATACATCATGCATATGATGAAAAATTGATGGTAGAGTAATACAATACACCACAATTCCAATGATTTCGATGATCTCATAAGGCCCATAAAATTGAGGAGGGAGATTAGATTATTTTCCAAATCTAAGAGATATTTTCTGAGGTTTTACTCGAAGAAAAAAAATTACCCTTCATTAAAACTACGATCCACTCTAATCATTATAGTTCTTCTAGCTATCTTGTGCCTCCTTAAATATTTGTCTTATATGGCACAGTTGTTGTTCCCTTTCTCAAAGTATTTTAGGACCTATCGAGATTTTTTTCTCCAACCTATCCCAACTTAAAGGTGTTATACATGGTCTTCCATACAATAGCTCATAATGTGTCATACCAATAGAGTTGTGATGATTGTTATTGTACACAAAATACACTAGAGGAAGATGATATTCCCACTTATATTGTTGATCCAGTATGTACATTCTAAGCATGTCCTCTAACACTTTATTACAACACCAATACCAGGTGTTTCTCATGCTATTTTGGGGTCTTTTAATAGATTAGGATGTCATCGAGGAGAAATTGTAAAAAGTTTTCCAAGAACTTCTGAAATACACTATTCATCGGACTCATAAACACTCCTGGGGAATTAGATAAGCCAAAAGGAACAATCATGAACTCATAATTACCAAAATGAGTTCGAAAAGTAGTTTGGGTAATATCCTTTTTTTTAACTTTGAGATGATGATAACTAGATCAAACATTGATCTTGGAGAATACATTGGCTCCCTTCATTTGATAAAATATATCATCAATGTGAGGAAAATGATATGTATTTTGAATACTTACTTGATTCAATTTTCCTATAATCAATAGAGAGATAAAGAGGTCCATCATTTTTCTTTACAAATATCACTGGAGCTCTCCAAGGTGAAACACTAGTTCTAATCATACCCCAGTCCAATAACTCTTTAAGTTGCATACTTTCAACTCACAAAGTTCAAAAACATACATTTGGTAGGGAGCTTTGGATATAGGTTTGCTACCAGGATTTAGCACTATGGAGAAGTCAATCTCATGTTTTGAAGGTAAACCAGGAAACTCCTCTAAAAGACATCAGAGAATTCTGAAAGGAAAAAATATTATTCAAAGGATGAAATATCTCCCTCATTTAAAGTAAATACAACATACATTCATTATATTTTCCTAAGAATTCACTTCATCTGCAATAATGAGATAAGTCTTAAAGAAACAGGTCTCCTTTCCAAATGGAGAACCATATATTGGCCCTCATCACTCAAAAAATGAATGGTTTTGGTTCAACAATTAAGGATAACCCAGTGGGCTTCGAGCTAGTCCACCCCATTCATCACATCATAATGACGAAGTAGAATCACATAAATATTCACATGTATGACACACTCTTCCAAGTCTAAAGGGTACTCTTGTGCTAAACATTCAATCCTTTGATATTTTTCTAAGGCCATCTCAACCTAATCAAAATCGTTTTTATATATTGCCACCAATCTACATTTTAATAAAGAATTAAGAGAAAAAAATCTCTCAGTTGCACCAGGATCAATCAAAATAGTAACAACCATACCATTCAGCTTACCGGGTGCTTTGAGCACTCTATATTGATGCTCGACTTGACGATTTTTCATTATTACAAAAATCCTATGGGATTTTTCCATGCCTCTAACCATGGCCTATTCCTAGTTTAATTGTGATTAAGTCTTATTTTTCAGGAAATATGGCCCATAATGAGGTTCTCCATAAGTTTAACATCCATTAGTGGGAGAAATTTTCATCAATTTGACCCTTTTATTAGGTGATTCTTGAGTGTGAGCATTACTTTACTTCAGATGTTGCCTTGGATTATTTCGTTGGTTCTTAAAAGTATGATTCTTTTGAAATCCTTGATGATGGCAACCAACTAACTTATCTTTTACATCTTGTCCTCCCCTTCAATAATGTTTCCCATGGAATGATATATTTTGGGCTTCATCCCCACCTTTGTTCCCGAATAATTCTTCCTTGGCTATAATTGTCTTTTGTGTTGTCTCATGCAATGTAGTAGGCCTCAAAATGAGCACATTTTCCTTTATAATAGGATTAAACCCTTAAAAAATGTGTTTACCTAGAGGGATTTAGTATTTAGGTGGGTAACATATCTAAGCCACTCTATGAATCACGCCTCATATTCAAGGATTGCCTTAGTTTCTTGCTTAAGATCATGGAACTCATTCAGCTTCCTCTCCAACTATTCATCGGAAATGTTTTTTTCTTGAAATTCCTCTTCAAATCATTCATGTGTAAAATTAGACACGGAATATCCCAATTTTGATTCTAACTTCCTCCACCATAATAGTGCACTATCCTTAATTTCGTCTATAGCCAAATTTTCCTTTTGGTTGCTAGAATAATTTCGCAACTCAAAAAATAGGCACATGTTTTCCAACCAAAATTCTACTCCCTCCCCTTTTGTGGTACCTTTAAATATAGGAAACTTAAATTTTTCCAACTCTCTATGTACATATCCATTAAATGGCATTTCTTTCCTTTCTTCTTGAGACGTAAAACCCGACACTGAAGGATTTTCCCCAACCCCACTAATCAAGACTTCAATCATATTTTGGAAAGGTAACACCATATCCCTTACTTCCCTGATGGATATTAGCTCAAATTCATTAGCTTGGGGAGGTGGAGATGAAACTTACATGCTCCTCCTTGATGTTCTCTCCATGATTACTTAACCTGATCAAGAAAAATTCAAGTAAGTAACTAAATAAAAGTAATTATCTACGATATTAGCAGGAAATCCCTAGGTCCTAGAGTTTTAACTTGGCTCTAATACCATATGTAAGGTGCCACATTACCAACCATCAGTATTATAGAGAAATATTGAATACTAAGACTCAAAATGTGATATTTTTTTTTTTTGACATAAAATTTAAAGCAACACCATGTTTTCTCATTGGTTTCATTTACACTACACACTAAATTATATTAACTAACACATGGTAATTTTAATATTTTCATCAAGCTACAAGGATCATGGTTTCATCAAGATCCAAAACTTACAACCATAATGCTTGCTTCTCAAGCTTAAAAGAACATTTTTAAAAGAAAGAGTATTTAGTGGGATGAATAAATATCAAATTTTACAGACCACAATTTCCAACAAGATAATTGTTACTTTCAATGCAACTATATGCGTTCAAGAGTGACTAATTTTACTTTATTCTGAATAACATGCCTATGAATTGTTCATTTAAAAGGAGAATTAGGCTTCTATAGGAGTAGTATCCAATAATTATGAATTCATATGTACGATAACTTTACAATAATTCACTTTCCCAAATTCGAATTTATCAACATGAATTTTAACTCAATGGAATTATCACGCATATTCATTGAGACATTTCCAAAAACCTCTTGGTTACAAATTATATTTTCACTTACGCGTGCTTACAAGCAATTCATAAATGCAATTAGCTATAGCAATTGAGGAATTATGAAAAAAAATTGCAAGCATGAAATGTACAACCATTGAGGTAGTTTTTCAAACACTTCCATAATCCCTTAAGGAAATCTCACAACAATTAGATAATTTGAATCTAAAATTACATAAGTTCAATTTTCATAGTAATGTCAATAATTCTTGAATTTAACTTAACACACAAGTATAACTGTAATCCATATTCATTTATGCATCTCTACAAACACTTTGGAACATAAATGACCATAGATATTTGGGGAATTTTTCAAATACATTGCAATCATGTAAGCTACAACCATTGGATAATTTTGACAAACAGTTACCAGTCATAAATAAGTTACCATAAAGTTGTTTAAATTATCAAGGTATAAACCATTGAGACTTTAAAATAACAAATTCAAAGTGAATGAACCAGGTTAATGTCATGAATATAGATCATCAAGCAAATCCAAGATGAAAAAAATTCAACAAAACCAAACAATAGGTAGTCCATACATACAACAAAAAATCTACAAAATTGACCATATTAGAGAATCAAAATCTGAAAATATATTTTTTGGAATCCAATTGGGGGTTACATTTCCAAAAGGTATCATACACCTATTGTTGTTGAGTTGAATCGAAATTGAAATTCTGATGGATGTGATTCTTTAAAACAACAACAAAAAAATTGTTACTATCTCATTTATCACTTTTCTCAAAAACTTTGTGTGCATACTTCATTTATAGTTGTACATGTAGAAAGAAAAACCAATGGTATTCTAATATGATATTTTCATCAAACTCATGAAAATTTGTTATGGAAAAAAATTCATTATAAATTTAACTTAAAAATTTTGGCAACAAATTCTTATTTTAATCCCCTTACATGTACATTCTCAACTATAGATTCCATTAATGATTGGTTAGCTCAAAATTAACTTTATAAATATATCATAAACATTCACAAGTAGAAATTTACAATAAGAAAGTTCTACGACACTTTAAGCTAATAATAAACTAATATTTCAATAATATTTACGAACATCCCTGATAGTGTATATGTATGACTCCCAAAATATGAGAGTATTCTCCAACTCCAATCTCCTTACCAACTCATTGTGAACCATCCTATTTTCCTTCTAGCCATATCCAAGAAGAACTTCTCCCCCTAGAACCCCAGAGTTGTAGAAGCTCAGAAGAAGTACCAAAATGTCGTAGTAGAGATATATACAAGGAAAACTAAGGAATATAATTTTCACTTCCTCTCAATACCACGCATGTTCAACTCCACTAGCTAGAGCTACTTATTAGTTTCATAAGAATTTCATATTCATTTTGACAACATTTGGATAATCTCAATATCTCTCCCTCTCACGATCTTCCTCAAGTCTCTCCCCCTCTTGGCATCACAATGCACTTCCCTTCTCAAGTGAGAAGACATGAGACACATATATAAGAGGAGAAAACAATTCTTGTCATAAAGGAGGAGTAATGTGCATGCCTTAAGGAAGAGTAACATATTCCATTTAGAGGAGTGTAACTCATGCCATTAAGTAGAGGTATGTATGCCTTAGTTAAGGAGAATGTAGTGTATGAAATAAAGAGAGTGTGTGAGAGAGAGTGTAATGTATCATTAAGAGAGAGGGAGTTACGTAGAGCCATGAGAGTTTTCAATGAAGGAGGTGTGAAGTGATTGAGGTGATGAAGGTGAATTGTAATTCCTTTTTTATAACTATATCATATTCTCATAATACTAATAATAATAATAATAATAATAATAATAATAATATTTATGATTAAGCCGAGATTGAACTATTATTATTTATTAATGATAATTTAAGTTATTTCGTTCAACTACACTTGATTACCAATTTATGCAAGATGATTTACAATTTTTGGAAAGTCATGCTTGAGATGCTAGACATGAATTTCTAGTTTTATAGAGTCACTCTAGGATTGCTAGAAATGAGGTTTTATTAAGGAAATTAATGCATGGGCTACCCATGAGTGGTATTTTTATTTTGTAGAATAGGGATTCTGCACTCCTATATCATGGATCTCCATGCCTTAGTAGATTGAGGATTACACACCATGACCTACTCCAAAGATCCAAGATTCCACACCTTGATATTTTAAATATTCAGGACTTTGTGCCCTAAATATACAATAATCCACTTCTTTATCTTTCTTGGATTCAGGAGTTGATGCCCTAACTTCCATGCCCTCTCATCAACTATGCTTTGAAACTTCATGTTTTTCCTTATGGTACTGATTGTGAGATTTTACCCATGTGATGGTTTGTTGGAAAGGCTTTGTTCCAAGACCTCCACACATCACAATATCATAGATCAAAAGAATCAAATGAATTTCATAATGGAACTAAATTAATCACATTTTACCAAGAATTTTTCATGACTTCCACAATCATTTTTGTTTTGAAGAAATGATTTACATAGTCATTCATAATTAAACATCCTTGTTGGAAAATGACCAATTCCTCTACCACATCCTACTCAATATAATATTAGTCATATATAATCATACAAATAATGTATCATCCATAAACCATAAGTAACCATATGCTCCACAAAGCCATGATCACCCATGGATCTATGTGTCACAACCATGGATCACCATTTGTGTCATACACTTGTGTCATAAGTTAGATGCAAAAGAGAAGCATTTGTATAAAATTTACTTAACCAAAAACCATTTTATACACATAATCAAAGATACCGCACACATAAGATTAAATATAACTATGTACACAAAAAAGGGTTCCTCAATAAATTTGTCAATTTTCCATACATAAAGAGTCAAAAATCATGCTTGATAGGAGTGAAAAAACTATACTAGGAAAAATAGGACACTGCATAGCCCCCACTTTGAGTAAATTTGGCCCAAAGTTTGAATAAAAAAGAAAGGACCTTGAGACACATACTAGATGCATCTTCCCAAGTGGCAGAACTTGGAATGTACGGGTCCCATTATACCTTTTCTTGTTCCACCATGTATCGTCTCAGTTGACATGTGTGATGGTCCAAAATGAAAATTGGATCTTCCTTAAAAGCTCCCCCATCAGTTACCTATAATTGATGCCAATTGAAAATGTGATAAGGATCATTTACATACTCACGCACTACCAAAATATGAAATACATCATGCATACGATGAAAAAATGGTGGTAGAGCAAGAGGATATGCCATTCTCTAATCTAGAGCAAGAGGATATGACATAGCTAGGAATCTATGAGATCTAATCAAAGACTCGAATTGAAAAGGTATTTGTTTAATTTTTTAATGAGCTTGACACAGTAAAATAACTATGCTCATAGGGACCTATTTCATTTTTTAACGAGTTTGACATAGAAAAATAAATATACTCATAAGGACTTGTTTCATTTTTTAACGAGGTTGACACAGTAAAATAACTACCCTCATAAGGAACCTGTTTCATTTTTAACTAGGTTGACACATTAAAATAACTATCATGAGACCTTGTTTCATTTTTTATGGAGCTTGACACAAGACAAGGAACTTTTCTCTGACGCTTTTTTCATGGCCCATAAGAGGTCATCACGTCCAACAAGTTCTCATTAGATGAGAAAACAAAACTCTTGAAGGGATACATATCAAGGGATATAATGTAAATATTAGGCTCCAATGCCCCCAGTACATGATGCACTATATCACTAACTAGATCATCAGTAGACGTGAACATGGAACATGTTGCCACATAATTAACATGTGGTGGTGAAGATACCACTTGCATATAAGGACCATTTAGGGATGTTGGTTGATTCAAATTCAAATTAGGACTAATAAATGAAATTTGATCAATAGTCACATTTATTCCTTCATGTGTGAAACACATCACACGAAAGAGAGAAGAGGCAAGATCTCCCATGACATATATATGGTCATGCCCAAGGAGTAAATTAAAACCCAGAGGGCCTTGGACAACCATCACATCGATATAGACAATATTTCCTCCCAAAGTAATGGGAAACTTAGGAAGGATTCCTAACGGTTGATTGGTTCTTCCGTGAAAATCCAACATAGCCTGGGTTACGAGAACAAGCTATGGAGAACCTAAAGCTTTCCAAGTTTTTGAGGACAAAATACTAACATATGTTCCTTCATATATGATTGTGCTAGGTACGAGTATATTATATTCTTGTACTATGATATAAAAATCACGTAAGAAGGAAGATGAAATCCTACCAGCCGACTCCAATCAAAAGAAGCGACCATACTACTTGGAGGGGGTGTTGTGGGAATGGGAGAACTACCCCCTTGTTTTATGAGAATGGGAGGATTGCCTCCTTGTACCATGGGAATAGTAGGATTTCCCCACAATTCACTGGAATCGTAAGAAACTAGAAGAATATGAGTGGTATGAAGTTTACTCTATGGGAAAGATACGATCAACTGGAGATGAAAACAGGTCAACCGCCTTCTCAACCAATGTTTGGTCGGGATCAGACTCATGGTATTAATATTTAGAGAGAGTGGGATCGACTGGAGATGAGTTCTGATCAATCACTTCAGCAACTAGAGGAGGATCGGGGGAAATCTTCCAGTAACTATCAGGAAGACAAGGTTGAGAAGTTTTAAGGTTTTCCAACACTTTTGAGGCTTTATCCATATAAGGAAAAAGGTAAATAGAATGATTCCATATAACCTATAGGGAAATTACTTTACCCTTTTTCCCATGGCCCTTACTATCACTAGTTGAGGGTATATCACTAGCATGATCTCTATAGGTTTATGACAAAGGTTGATGTGAGTCAGTGGACCACACTTCTAATACCTGGGGAATACTAGTAAAATATCTAAGAAGGTGGTCACCTTTACATAACTTGCAAGGGAGTTTAAATTTGCGAGATTTATTGGAAGGTTTGGCCACAGTAGTTGCATTTGGTTTCCCTGTTGCTCATTTTTCTTCTTCTTCTTTGACCTCTTCTTCTTCTTCTTCTTAGCTCCATGGCTACTAGAATCAAGAATTTCACCGGGTGAAGAGGAATAACGAGATGAAGAAACAATACGATAAGAAGGCAATGGGTCAAATTAGCATCAACATGAGTTTTACACTCTTCAAGTGGAGGCGAACTAGGTTGAGACTCAGTTTGGACATTCGGAACCATAGGAGTCGAAAATAGCCAAACTGAAAAACCAATGGTAAAACAAGGAAGGGACAATGTTGCCATATAAGGAGCACCAATGTTTCCAAAAGAAGGATAAGGACTAGGATTCCCATCTAAGGGGTTTCCTTGATTGGTAAATTCAGGAACTGTTGCCATTAGTCTCAACCTAATATCTAATGAGGAGGTGTTCCATGAAGAGGATGTTATTCCGCGGTCAATTAATTTTATAAATTAACAAAAAATAAATAAAAAAGGGTTAAGCTAGGCATGAATGATTACCAAGCAACCGTGAACTACAATATACACCGTGGAAAACCAAGGACTTAACGTAAGATAGCAAATCTCCCCGAATGTTTTGTTCGATGTATCATGGTTTACAAGGTGGTTGACTCGATGACCTATGGATGGATAACAACCTAGCGGGGAATCCATAAATATACATGATAGTACATGGAATTGAAGTTTGTATTAGTGTGTTATAATGTGTAACTATTCAATGAGATATTCCCATATACTTACCATGCGTGGAGCACCTCCAATATACCCGAAATTACTGGAGAACAGTCCTGTACACTTTTGTACGTGGAATGGGATATCACCCCCGGGATAAACGCTGCAAAATAAAGACATCTCCTATATTTTATGATGTCAAAACACATCTCTATCCTAGACCTATAAATTTTTGCGTTAATGTTCCAAATTATCCTTAGGTTAATTGAGGTAAATTTTAAGTTGAACTTGAATTATGTTTCAATTTCAAGGCTCAAATTTGATGTCACCTAAACATACCTATAATGCAACTAATATGAGGAAAATAATATTTCCATTTCAATGAAAGCTATCTAGCATTGGGAAGAAGTGAAAACATTGATGCAACAATCAAGTATGCAGCAGACAAGAGCTTCCTAACTAGATCTTTCACTTTCACAGTTCCAATTCAGTTCAAAGTGTTAAAAGATACCAAACCATGCAATGTAATCTATGCACAATTCCCCTAAAAACTATGAAAATGAAATTTATGCACAATTTCCTTTTAAAATGAATAAGGATTCACTTTTAAACTTTCAACACTAAGCAATGTAATCTATGAGCAATGACAAACTCAATTATAACTTTCCAATGCAATGTAATCTAATGCACTTTCCAGAAGTAATTTTTGAGATGAAAGTTCAACAAATGAAAATGCAATTCTTTCAAGTTTCCAAAAGAACTAAAATTCTCATCAAAGATAAAATTAGTAACACATGCAAGTATAAAAACAATAAATTCAATTTACCAAAGAACCCAAGATTCACCTTAAGCTCATTTTCACTACTTGGACATGGAACAAAAATTTTCAAACCACAAAGAATCTAACAGTAATCCATCAAAATGATAATAACGCAGAGTAGGGAGAGGACCTCATAGATAAAAAAATTCCATACATTCAATCAAGAAACCCTAAAAAGTATCACTTTACAGACCAGCGCGGCCAGACAGTGGGAACCAAGGTGTTAAGTGTGACTATTAACAGTTAAATATGTGTTGACAATGCTCTATTTTCCAGAGAAAACGCATTGGGCGAGTAAAGCTTAGGAAAAGACAATAAAAAACAAAATGAAATTCAAAATTTACACTCTAAATACTAAACTACTCAGAATGCAGGTTTATAAGCAATCAAAATGATGGATTATAATGTGGTTGGCCAAACTAGTCGAAATAGACCAAATCGAAAGGAGTTTTGAAGGGTTATTTGCTCCCCAATGGAGTCACTATTTTTTTGTGTAGGAAACATTTTTTGCAGACAGAAACGATCCCTATAGTCCTAATGAGAAGATATAGCAACAAACGAGACAAATATATCCAACCCTTCCTAACTTATTCTAGAAAACACGAAGGAGGATAGATTTCCTACTTATTTCTGATGCTAATTCTTGCCCTTGGTGTCAGCCTTGCTTCTTTCGCTTCCATGCTCACGATCTCCTCTCCATTGGTGAAGAAAAATTCCTACAAGGAAGAAAAAATGGATACAAAGATTAAAAAACTCTAGTATAATCTATGTATCATATCAAGGAACAGTACAATAAATAGACAATCATTGATATATTTATAGAAATGAAAAACACAGTGTATTATTAAAATAATTGTAAAGGAATAAATACAACCAAAAGCCTTGATTTTTGATGCCTTATTTAGGTGAGACTCCAAGTCCTAGCCTCAACTCTTCAAAGAACTTCCTCCTTCACAGATGGGCAACAATTGGGCATGGTTCAGCTCATAGGATGGAAACCAACCAAGAGTGGATGGTAGGGGTTTCATTTATATGGAAGGAGAGGGAGTTGAGGATACATAAAATTTGGGAGGAGTTCCACATATTAATGGAAAAATCCATGGAAAGAGGATCCATGGACATGAATGGGAGGTCTCGCTCCTATCATCAACAACCTAAAACCATGTCGTCATTCTCGAGGCTTCTAGTAAAGGAAACTTCTCCTCCATTTTTTGGAAATCTACCTGAAGAGGACTAGCGCAAATTTTCCTAACAAAATTCCCATAGGAAAACCTAGACACATACTTTGCAAAAGGTAACAAGTGTGAGTCATTAACGATTCAAAGCGCACTGGGCTTGTAAAATAAGGTTTTTGACAATATTTTCATAATATTTTTAAATCAACTCTTCGTTCACATATTCATGTTTTTTTTTAGACATGCTTGATGGAGAACATATTTTGCAACACTGGAGGTATGATGATGAAAAGTGGAGTCTGAAAAAATATTTTATAACATATTCCCCCTAAATCATGAAATCTGAATGGGGAGTAAGATTGAAGTTATTTAGAAGAAAAGGAAAGGAATGAGAAACCATCGTCAAGAGACCTGCCAGCCAAACATCATACAATATATATGACATATCTGATGTAAGTATGCCTAACAATACATCTGTTAGTATGAATCTTACAACACATGGATCCACGACATGGACACAGCCATCTGACTACAAAGGGTCGTGTTTATAATCATGAATACATGTATCCACGGCATGGACGCAACCATCTGACTAGAAAGGATCATGTGTACAATAATGAATACTTAATAACTCCACACAGCCTGGATTTATCAAATGAAACCTAGGGTATTCACCTTTGTCTCGATCCAACAAAAGTATGAATCTAACAATGTGAATATATGTGTTGAGGTCAAACATGGTAGAAACCACCTTATTACCGGTCAATGATGTAAACCATTAATAGGCACAAGAGAAACCACCAATGATGATGATGGATCTCAAGGTACAATAGCACAATCCACAAATGTGAACAATGAAGCTGAATTCCAACACTCATAGAAGCATTTGATCAAAGGACAATGATGTGAACATGTAGTTGAATGCGAAGAACTTGATATTGAGGCATGCAAGCTCCAAGGTACTGAAAGGGGATTTCTAGATCATCTTAATAGATAATGAGCTAGAGTCAACAAGAAGAAATCTGTCGAAGGAGGGCCATAACGTTTCCCACATAATCAACACGAAACATAGGATTTTTCAAATTTGGTAAGAGTAATTAGGGATTGATGCAGAGAAATTCAAACGGGGGATAAGTGGTTTGAATTTGCAGGGGACTTTTCTTGAACATATCGACAAAATGACTCTGGAATTTGGAAGCATTTCACTCAAAATATGATCAGGGGTCATGGTGACAATATATAATTAAATGAGAGGAAAATGGATTTCCAAAACCCAGTAAGACAATTGGAAAAGTGAGGATGTCCCAAACCCGACACAAGATACATATAAGTGTCATGTTCAAGAGTGACATACTTCCTTTCACGCAAAATACAAGATATATGTCTCCTTCCATTTTCCCCCACTATTTCGAGCGAGTAACTCTTTATTTTTAATCTCAAGCTTGAATAGGATACCATATTATTCTCGTATAATCCATCCTTTGGATGAATCCATCCTAGTATTTTTAACGATCCCTGGGAAGGAGTAGCTTGGTCTCATCATGTTTGACAAGGCCATCACTGTTTTAATTATTTTAACGAGTCTAGTGAAGGTAAAATTCGACATGTTTTTCATGCTTATAGAGTTTTAAACACAGACGGAAAAGAAAAATCTAGATATCCCTTTACGTATATAGTGTGTCGAATCTGAAAAGATAGAAAACAATATTCAAGAGAACCTCTTATCCATTTTTTACTAAGGTATTCCTTTTCCGTATCTAGTCTATCTTAGTCTAGAAAAGGGTTAGACTTATACTGTGCAGACGTCTTTTAATTTACTTTAATGAGATCGAAAGGACAAGTACTAGGCAATATTTTCAAATTTTGGGAGTGTGAAAAGAGATGAAAGAGGACTCCTCCTAGGGGAATGAGTGCTATAAAGGGTAGTAACTGGTACCGATGATGATGGAACAAATCAAAAGATGCAAAGTTCAAGAGGTTAGCTAACAATACCACTCATCGCAGCAGTTCCCCAGGAAAGGGTAAAACAACCAAGTGAAAGTGTATGATCGGCCAAGAAGATGGTGACAATGGAATAAGAAAACCAAGGCTCATCTGGAAGAAGAGGAAGATAAAAGGGAAATCACAAGAGGTGTATCAGAATGATTTAATTTTTACATGATATTGAAACATGGGAAACTATGTGTGAGAACTCTTGAATATGGTTTCATTTTTACACAAGGTTGAAACAAAGAAACTATGCTTGAAATTTATTTCATTTTTTCACATGCTTGAAATGGAGACAAACTGTGCTTGAGAGTGGTTTATTTTTTACACAATATTGAAATAGAGACAATTTAAGCTTGGAATAAGTTTGCATGCCCCCAACATAATGACTCAATTTGATGTACATGCCCCTTTAGCTTCATTTCATTCACCTAAGTAGACTACTAGTTAATAACAGGTGGATGGAATGATGGTTCATTTACGAGGTCAAGTGAAAGACTTGTCTAGGAATTTACAAGATCTAATCAAAGAATCGAATTGAAAATGGATTTTTTTTATTTTTTAATGAGCTTGACACAATAAAATAACTATACTCATAAGGATTTATTTCATTTTTAACGACATTGACATAGTAAAAGAACTATCCTCATAAGGACTTGTTTCATTTTTTAATGAGGTTGTCACGGTAAAAGAACTATCCTCATAAAATGTTTCATTTTTAACGAGGTTGACATAGTAAAACAACTATCCTCATAAGGAACTTGTTTAATTTTTGAATGAGCTTGACACAAGAAAAGAAATTATGCTTTGACACTTTGTTCATGGCCCGTAAGAGATCATGGCTTCCAAGAGATTCTCATCAAATAGGAGAAGAATAATTTGGAAGGGATACATATCAAGGGATATAATGGAAGTATCAGACTCCAATTCCCCAAATACATGATGCACTATTTCACTGACTAGATCATTAGTAGACACGGGCATGGAACAAGTTGCCACATAATTAACCTATGGCAGGGAAGATACCACTTACATATAAGGACCATTTAGGGATGTTGGCTAATTGGGATTCAAATTGGGACCAATGAATCAAAGTTGGTCAATGGTCAAAATTCTTACTTCATGCAAGAAACACATCACACGAAAGAGAGAAGAGGTAAGAGCTCTTATGACATAAATATAATCATGCCCAAGGAGTAAATTAAAGTCCAAAGGGGATTGGAAAACCATCACATCGATATAGATGATATTTCCTCCTAAAGTAATCTTAGGAAGGATCCTTAACAGTTGACTAATTCCTCTATTAAAAGCCAACAGATTTTGGTTAACGAAAACAAGCTGCGAAGAACCTAAATCTTTCCAAATAGTTGAGGATAGAATATTAACAATTGCATCTTCATCTATTATTGTGTTGCGTACGAGTATATTATATGCCTGTACTATTATCTGAAAAGGCACGTAAGATGGAATATGATATCCTTCCAGTCAATTCCAATCAAAATAAGTGACTATACTACTTGGACGGGATGTCGTGGGAATGAGCGAACTTCTCCCTTGTGTTATGGGAATGGGAGTTTCACCCTCCTATATCGTGGGAAAAAGAGGATTGTCCCCCAATACATTGGAATTTGAAGAAACAATAAGAATCTGAGTGGTATGAATTTTACTATCTATAGGAAAGATATGATCAACTAAAGATGAAATCAGGTCAACCTTCTTCTCAACCAATGGTTGGTCGAGAATAGACTCATTGGATTCGCGTTCAGAGAGAGTGGGATAGACTAGAGATGAATTTTGATCAATCACTTCATCAACTAGTGTAGGATCATGGGAAATATTTTGGTTACCAACATGAAGACAAGGCTAAGAAGCTGTAATGTTTTCCAACACTTTTGAAGCTTCATCCATATAAAGACAAAGGTGAATAGGACGATTCCCCTTACATAACCTACAGGGAAATTTGACTTTACCCTTTTTCCCATGGACCTTAGTATCACTAGTTGAGGGTTTATCACTAGCATGATCTCTAAAGGCTGATGACAAATTTTGATGTGATTCAATGGACCACACTTCTAATACCTTGGGAATACCAAGATAATCTCTAAGAAGGTGATCACCCTTACATAAATTTTAAGGTAGTTTCACTTTACAGGGCTGATCGGAAGATTTTCCCATAGTAGTTTCATTGGTACCAATGGTTGCTTGGTTTCCCCCTTACTTATTTTGCTTCTTCTTCTTCCTATTTTCTTCCTGGCTACTAGAATCAAGAATTTCACTAAGCGAAGAGGAAGAACGGGGTGAAGAAACAACAGGTGAAGAAGGAAAAGGGCCAAATTTAGGATCAACATGATCTTGACATTGTTCAGGTGGAGGAGAACTTGGTTGAGAATCATTTTGGACATTCAAAACCATATGAGTTGAAAATATCCAAACTCGCAAACCAATGGTAAACCCGGAAGGGACAATGTTGCCATATAAGGAGCACCAATACTTCTAAAAGAAGGAAAGGGACTAGGATTTCCATCTAAGGGGTTTCCTCGATTGGTAAACTCAAGAACTATTGCCATTAGTCTCAACCTAACATATACTAAGGAGGTGTTCCACGAAGAGGATATTATTCTGTGGTCAATTAATATTAAAAATTAACAACAAATAAATCAAAAATGCGTAAGCTAGGAATAAAGGATTACCAAGAAACCATGAACTGCAATATACACCTTAGCGAACCAAGTACTTAATGTACGACATCCAATTTCCCCAAATGTTGTTTTCTATGTATCGCGGTTTGCAAGGCGACCAACTCAATTACCTATGGATCGATAGAAACCTAGTGGGGAATCCAAAAATATATGCGACATTATGTGGGAGTGTAGTCCGTAGTAGTGTTTTCTAATGTGTAACCATTCGATGAGAGTGTTCCCATATACTGACCATGCGTGGAGTGCTTCATATATACCTGAAAGTATAGGAAAATGGTTCTATACACTTTTGTACATGGAATGGGTGTTAGGTCTCATAATTGTCACATTTTCATCATGTTTATCCTTGCCATTCCTCACATTCTATCACCTCATTTAACCATTTACCATACCATCTTCATGGGTTCACCTCATTGTTTTCCAATTTATTTATTTTTAATATTATAAGAGAATTTACAATTAATTATTGGAAAATTAACATATTTCATTAATATCTCAAATGTGGATGAGATTTGTAATGTGTAGGATTATTTGGAAGGATTATTCAAAAATATTCTTGAATATTTCCTCCACCATTTCAAGAATTCAAAGGGAAATTGTTCAAGCTTATTCCAAGGAGAAGATCATGGAGATTTGGATAACATATCTCATCCAAGATTTGTGAGAGATGAGTGAGGATTTGAAGGGATCATATTTTGTAATTATAGGGATATTGGTTAAGAGAAAATTGGATTTGTAATTATGATTTTCTTATCTTGTTTTCAAAGAACTTATGTATAAAAGAGAGTCCTCTGTCTTCATTTGGATATGTAATGGAAGGATATGTACGAAATATATGATAGGAATGACAGATATGATAGAGAGGAGAATTACAGTCTAGAATAAAGTTTTGGTTTTGTAATCTTTCACTGTTTCTTCATCATTAATATATGTTGACACAAGGTTATTCTTCACATGTTGTTTTTAGCTTATACGATTTCACATTTCCAATTTTTGATATGATGTTGTGGTAATGCTGTTGGAGTAGAATTGTTGAGGAAGGACGATCAGGTTCTCCTAAGTTAGGAGCCTCTTCTCTCTCTTTCTACACATCACAAACTACTGTTCTTTAGTCTCTCTTCTTAAGGACAGTAATCTTGGGAAGGATGACTAGGTTCTCCTAAGTTAGGAGCCTCTTCCATCATTTACTGCATCTTGAATCAGAGACGCAAGCATTAGACTAGGCTAGTTTAACTTCAGTCATGCATTTCCAGTGCATGTGCTTCGTAAGTCTACGAAACCCTCAGATTCATAATTTATGTTAGGGAAATTATTTGACGACGATAGTTTCGCCCAACATTTTGGCACCGTTTTCAGGGAAGCGCGATGGATTGAGGTATAGGTTACATTTTCCTACAAGTGTGAATTTCAATTTTTGCAAGCGTGTTTAATTTCTTCAAGTTTGATTTTTGCAACTGTGAATAGTTATTGTTAGTGTTTTTAAAATGATTTAACAATAAATATAAGTTTGGAACAAATCACTCATATCCTAGTAGAAGTTGGGATCTCATCTTCCTATGAAAAGAAGATTTTGACAACTGCGAAAATCTTAACTACTCCTCCAAAAGAGAATGAATATAGCCTAGACCTCTAAATGTTTTCGTTAATGTTCCAAATGCTCTTTAGGTTAATTGGGGTAAATTTTAAGTTTATTTTGAATTATGTTTCAATTTCAAGGCTCAAGATCGATGTCACCTGAACATACCTATAATGAAACTAATATGAGGAAAAGAATCTTTCCATTTCGATGAAAGCTATCTAGCATAGGGAATAAGTGCAAACATTGATGAAACAATCAAGTATTCATGAGACAAGAACTTCCTAACTAGATCTTTCACTTTCATAGTTCTAATTCAATTCAAAGCATTAAAAGATGCCAAACCATTAAATGTAATCTATGAATGATTCCCCTGAAAACTATGCAAATGCAATCTATGCACAATTGCCTTTTAAAATGAATGAGGATGAACTTATCAAATTTCAACACTACGAAATGTAATATATGCTCAATGGAAATATCAACAACAACTTTTCAATGCAATGTAATATAATGCACTTTCCAGAAGTAATATTTGAGATGAAAGTTCAAAAAATGAAAATGAAATTCTTTCCAATTTCCAAAAGAGATAAAATTTTCATCAAACAGCAAATCAGTAACACATGCAAGTAGTCAAACAATAAACTCAATTACCCAAAGAACCAAGGATTCACCTTAAGCTCATTTTCACTTCTTGAACATGGAACAAATGTTTTCAAACCATAAAGAATCTAACAGTAAGCCATCAAAATGCTAAGCACACAGATCAGGGAGAGGGCCTCAAAGATCCAAACATTCCATACTTTAAGTCAAGAAACCCTAAAAAATCTCACTTTACAGACCAGCACAGGTAAATAGTGGGAATCAGGGTTTTAAGCACGACTGTTCACGATGAAATATGCTCTGACAACAATTTGTTTTCTAGAGAAAACGTGCTTGGCAAGGAAATATTAGGAACATGCAATAAAAACTGAAAGGAACTCCATAATTGACACTCTAAAGACCCTACTACTCAGAATTCATGCTTCTAAGAAATCAAAATGATGGATTATAAGGCAGTTGGCTAAATGAGTAGAAACAGACCAAATCGAAAGGAGGTTTTAGTGGTTATTGGCTACCCAGTGGAGTCGCAATTTTTTTGTGCAGGAAATCCTCTCTATGGATAGAAACAATCCCTCTATTTCTAATGGGTGGATCTAGCAACAAACGAGACAAATATATGCAACCTTTCCTAAATTATGCTAGAAACCATGAAGGAGGATAGATTTCATACCTCTTTTTGATGCTAATGATTGCCTTTGGTGTCATCCTTGTTTCTTTCGCTTCCACACTCACAATCTCCTCTCCGTTGGTGAATACAAATGCCTACAAGGAAGAACAAGTGGAGACAATAAATGGATACAAAGCATAACAATATCTAGTATAATATAGTAGCATATCAAGCAACCCTACAATAAATAGACAATCATTGATATATTTACGAAAAGGAAACACATAATGTATTATTAATAGAATTGTAAAGGGAGAAATACAACCAGAAGCCTTGATGTTGGACTCCTCCTTCATGTGAGACTCCAAGTACTAGCCTCAACTCTTCAAAAAACTTCCTCCTTCACAGATGGGCAACAATTGGGCATGCTTCAACTCATGGGATGGCAACCAACCAAGAGTGGATGGTACGAGTTTCATTTATAAGGAAGGGGAGGTATTTTAGGATCCATAAAAGGTGGAAGGAGTTCCACATATTAAGGGAAAGATCCGTGGAAAGAGGATCTATGGCCATGAATGGGAGGTCTCGCTCCTATCATTAATAACCTGAAACCATGTCATCGTTCTTGAGGCCTCTAGTAACGAAATATTCTCTTCCATTTTTGTAAAAACTGCCTGAAGAGGGCCAACACAAATTTTATTGACAAAAGTCGCGCTACCAATGCTAGACACGTGAATTGCAAAAAGTGACAAGCACAGGTCATAGTGATGCAAAGCATGTTGGGCTTGTAAAACAATGTTTTTGACAAGCTTTTCATAATCCTTTTAAATCAAGTCTTATTTCACATCTTCAAGTATGTTTTAGACATGTTTTATGGAGAACATATTTTTCAACATTGGTGATATGAAGAAACAAAGTGGAGTGTGACAAAATACTGTATAACAAAGGCTTTATTATAGCTGAGATATAAAATACACTTAAGGTCATAAGTGTTCTAAGAAGAAATTATTTTACATAGATTGTGAAGAGGAGGAAGAAAAGGAACAAGAAACATCAAAAGAAGAGGATATACACCATGAACCAACCTTAGAGAAAGAAGAAATAAATCTGACCATATCTTGTAATAAATTGGTAGGAATTACCACTCCACAAACTTTCAATATAGAAGGACATATCAAGAAGAAAAAGGTAATAGTGATGATTGATTCGGGTAGTACCCATAATTTTATTCATTATAAGATAGCCAACGAATTGAATTTCTTCCTATATCCAGCATCAAAGTGTCAAGCGATGGTTGCAAATGGAGGAACTATAAATTTCTCTAGAAAGGGCCATAATATCAAGCTAGCCATGGGGCAATATTTATTGAATATTCCAATGTTCCATTCCAATGGGCCATGTTTATGGTGTACTAGGAGTCCAATGGCTACAATCTTTGGGTATGATAGATTTTAATTTTCAATAACTTTTCTTGAATTTTTTTTGGGAAGGAAAGGAAGTTGAATTGTGGGGTATCACAGGGAAACTAGGGAATAAAATTAGCTCTAATAGCATGATGAAGCTTCTAAATAAATAAAATGTGGCGTAATTAATGCACAACTATGCTCACTATAGGTTCAAACATCAAAATCATCTATTTCTCTAGATCTCCAAAATATCTTGGACAATCATTCCAAGGTATTTGAGACTCCCAAAGGCCTCCTGCCTATTCTTGATCATGATCATGCTATTAATTTGATTCTAGGAATTTTTCCTTCAAACATCAAGATTTACAGATATCCCTATGCCCAAAAGAGTGAAATTAAACATATCGTTGCAGAAATGCTAGAGGTCCATATATTCAACCTAGTCAAATTTCTTTCTATGCTCTAGTAGTATTGGTGCACAAGAAGGATGGATCATGGCACATGTGTCCCGATTATAGGGAGCTCAACAAGCTAACTATTAAAGATAAATTCCCCATTCCTATTATTGATGAATTATTGGATGAATTACATGGATCAGTTTACTTCAACAAGTTGGATCTTTGTTGAGGATATCATAAAATTATAATGAAGACTAAATACATTCTGAAAATAGCTTCTAGAACTCATGAGGGTAATTATGAATTTTTGGTCATGCCTTTTGACCTTACCAATGCACCTTCTACATTTAAAGGCTTGATGAATTCTATTTTCAAACCCTTCCTTAGAACATTTGTGTTAGTATTTTTTGATGATATACTAATATAAAAGAAGTCTTGGAAGGATCATGTTCAACATGTTGACAGGGTGCTCAAACTATTGGAGGATAAACAATTATATGCAAAAACATCCAAATGTTTCTTTGGAGTATAAGAGGTGGAATATCTGGGTCAAATTGTATCTCGTGAGGATTTTAAGGTAGACCCTAACAAAATTAAAGCCATTAAGGAATGTAAAATCCCCACAACCATAAATCATATGCGAGGATTTCTCAGGTTGACAAGGTATTATCGCAATTTTGGTTAATAATTATGGGAGAATAGCAACAACTCTAGAAACATTACTGAAGAAATGTGCATTTTCTTGGACTCCATAGGAAACATAGCCCTTTGCACATCTTAAAGAAGCAATGTGCCACTCATGAGTCCTAGCTATTCCAAACTTCACAAAAACCTTTATTATGGAATGTGATCTGGATTTACGAAGGAATGCAATAATATACATAAATACACATAAACACGGAGATTCAATGGAAATAAAACTTCATTTCATTAATATCAAATAACAAGAATATTCTTACAGACATGATGGAAATAAACTAGCTAGGGCGTTGATAGCTTATCTCTGAGAAGAGATGTGGCAGCTATGGGCCTTTGAACTATGTTACAATGAGGCTCGATGTTAGGTCCCTATATTACTAGTGCAGTCCCTTATTTTTGTTAGTGTATCCCCCATATTTTTATTGTTGTAACCTTGTAACCCCCATATTGTTATTATTGTGCCCTTACATTATTATTGTTAGGTCGACTACGATTATATTGTGATCCCATGGACTCCTATATATAGAAGGAGATTTTGTCATTTGTATCATCCAAGAATTTTTCATTTATGTAATGTAAAGGAGGTTCCCCCTCGAAGTGGTTAAATTCTAAGGCATTGATATCTCTTTTCTTCTATTTTTGGAGTTGGTTTCATAACATTTGGTATCAGAGTTTTGGATTCTAGGGTTTCGCTAATCCAAACAGGTCATCATGGCATTTGCGCTATAACATTTTTTCTACGAAGGTTCAGAAGTTGAAATTTTTACCACGCGAAGCCGAAATATTGAAGAACATCGTGTAAAAATTCATATATTGGTTCACAATATTTTTCAGGGAAATGATCTGTGAAAGTTATGGTTTTGACAGGCTCTTGAATTTAATCTAAAAGATGTGACCTTAGGAAAATCATCATAACTCTGTCTCTTAGAATCACATTGGAATTCTATAAAAATTGGTTGAAATTACATGGGCTGTAGTTTCCTTTATATCAATTTCAGAACCGAAGGAGGAAACAGTGACACGTGGCACATCGTACAAGTTCGCTCTACTGAACCAGTCCATAGTTAGGCCATTGTGGGAGATTGGTCATAACTTTGTCTTGAAGCATCCAAATCAGGTCAAAATGTGGCATTCGAAAGAAGCTTCAAAGAGCTACTAGAGGACCGAATTTTATATATTGAAGATCCACAATCACAAAGATAATTCAGTTTCAATATTGATTTCCGTAAAAGCAAGAAAAATGTGTGTGTTTTGTTTCAAATAGCATAAGTCTTGTTTGAAAAATCAGTTTTAAGTGATTCCAAGGGCATATTGAACCATAGATATCAGTATTGGGTTCTAAAATTCCCCATAAAAATAATTCAACACCCATTAAGCCCTCAAAATACTCTACTATGATTCATGAAAATGAAGTGCAACATGATATATCAAAATTACAAGAGAAAGTGCACCAAATTTTGCTCTCGCAAAGAGAAACAAAAAATGAAATGGAAGTTTTGAATAAAGGCGTTGAAGCTAAGATGGATGGTTTGAAGAAAGGCATGGAAGCTAAGATGTATTTTTTGAAGAATGGTACAGAAGAAAAAATGGAAAGTTTGAAGGAAGACATGGAAGGTTTGAAGGAAGGTTTGACAAAGTTGATACAAGAAATTATTCCTAATGGTGAAAAGATAGTAGAGGAAACTCATGATGAGAGAAAAATAAATGTTAATTGTGATTTCATAAACTCGAATGTTGGATGGAAGACCCACCATATTCCAAAGATCGATATTAGGAAGTTTAATGGCAAGGATCCCGTAACATGGATACTACAGACGGATCAATATTTTGATCTCAATAATGTGAAAAACACACAAAAGGTACGCCTTGCAACTTTATATTTAGAACAAAATACATTTGTATGGTATCAATGGCTTTGCTCCCATAAAAAAAATTGTCACTTGGTAAATTTTTACGAAGGAAATGTTAGCAAATTATGAGGATACAAAGAGAAACGCCTTCTTTAGCCAATTGATAAACCTCAAACAAAAGGGTTAAATGTTGGAGCACATTGAGGACTTTCAAAAATTGAATATAAGGGTAGCTGATATTCTATAGGAACATGGGATTGATGTCTTCAGAGGGACTTTAAAAGATAAGATCCAACATGAGGTTTTCCTTTGGGAACCTGATTCATTGTAGAAGGCATTCAAATTGGCAAGAAAAATTGAATGTAAAATTAAGGCAACAAGTAAGCCTACCACTCACATCTATAAAGATGGAAGTGTTGCTACTCCTAAACTTTCATAACCTACAAGGTTGACACCACAATAATTGGAAGAAAAAGGAGCAAAAGGGCTTTTCTACAAATTTGATAGCAAATACACTAAAGGTCAGAAGAATGCTGAGAAGAAATAATTTTACATAGATTGTGAAGAGGGGGAAGAAGATGAACACGAAACTTCAAAAGAAGAGGATATACACCAGGAACCAACCATAGAGAAAGAAGAAATGAGTCTGACCATATCCTGTAATGCATTGGAAGGAATTACCACTCCTCAAACTCTCAAGATAGAAGGACATATCAAGAAGAAAAAGGTAATAGTGTTGAATGAATTGGGTAGTACCCATAATTTTATTCATTATAAGGTATCCAAGGAATTGAATTGCTTCCTATAGCTAGCACCAGAATGTCAAGTGATGATTTCAAATGGAGGAACTATAAATTTCTCTGGAAAATGCCATAATATCAAGCTAACCATGGGGGAATATGTATTGAATATTCCAATTCTTTCCATTCCAATGGGAGGTGATGATGTTGTACTAGGAGCACAATGGTTACAATATTTTGTTGGCAATATGATGCAGAGTGTTGTCCTTGATGGCAACCTACTTGATAAAGTTGATGGCAACCTACTTGATGAAGTTGTCCTTGATGGAACCTGACTTGTCCTATTCGTTAATGATGTAAATCTGATGTATCTACAGAGAAGTTCAGATGTAGTGGAGAAAGGAATTCCTATAAGTGCCAGAGCAATGATGAAAATGGTATGTCACAAAGCATACGCGGGTTTGTAAAGGCGAAGTAGCATATGTAGGCGGAAAAGTACGTGCCAAGTAGTGTATGCCTATTTGCGCTCTAAATTTATAAAACCAGGGGAATTTACCATGGTATTGGCACATAGTATTGAGCGTTGGATTATCCATTTGATCCCGTCCAGAAATACCATCGGAAGTTGTGTGGTTTTGGCTCATGGTATTGGTAAAAGCTAAATCTATTTAAGGAGAAGAATATCATAGTGCAAGTGGGGGCATAGGTTTGGGTTTTAATGAATACTTCACTTTGAGGTATATCTGCATGGAATGGGAAACAGTTTATTGATTGATCTGAATTAATAATGCACCTATGAAGAAAATGATGAAGAGGGATCTCTAGATCTGAAGATGACTATGTATTTTCTAGATCTGTTTATGGAATGTTTAGATCTATGATCTGGAAAATATTTGCTGAAGTAAAAGATGATATCTGAGTTGTTTATCTGATCTGAAGAACTGCACAGTCCTGAAAAGTTTCTGATCTATACGCAGGTTAGTTTCATGAAAAGCACGTGTATACGTGGGTCTGATTAAAGAAAAGTGTGTATGGAAGTTAGGGTTTCTGAAGAATAAAATGCACTAAAGTATACGCAGGTTTGTCTCTATGAAAGCGTGTATGTACACAGGTTCAGTGAAGAAAAAGCGCGTATGGAATCTAGGTTTTGTTGAAGTATGTGGAATGAATTGTCTATCTGTTTTGTTGTTTTACTACTATCTGTCAATGATGTATTCATACAGATCTGGGTTGTTTGAATGTTGATTATGCTGTTGATTACGTTGATTAAATATCAAGATGTTCGTTGATTGGTTGATGATTCAATGAATGAATTGATGGGGTTATAAGTTTCAGTTTGATGAATGTTGAGCTTAAATGTGTGGAGTGGTTCCAGTCTGAAAATCTGATGAAAAGTGGCCTACAAGGTATGTTTTATGGAAGCTGATGGATCCAGTATGAAAATTGATGAAACGTGGTCCATGGTGGTGCTGAGGGTCGAAGCCTTCAGTGAGGGGGTTGTAGCTCCCTTCCAGTGGTAGCTGGTAAACGAGAGCAGGGGGTAGGTTTCCTTCCAAGAGAGGTCAAACGAGAGTAGTGGGGTAGTAGCTCTTCCAGGAGAGGCTAAACGAATCAAGTGGGGTAGCAGCCTCCTTGAGAGGAGGCCGGTGTAAACGAGAGCAGGGGGTTGTAGCCCCCTTCCAGGAGAGGCTGGTAAATGAGAGAAGGTTGTAGCCTTCTGCAGCTGGGTGCCTGCGTGCTGGTATGAGTCTGTGCCAGTACATGGTTGTAAGAAGTTTTCTTTATAATAAATATTGAAGACAGAGACGATGGAAGCGGTGGTTTTCTCCCGAATTGGGTTTCCACCTTAAATACTGTTGTTCATGTGTGTTGCTTATGTGTGATGGTCTATTATGTTATTACTGCACATGTTTACTACTTACTAGACATCTGGTGAATGAATGATGCAATGATCTAAGGAAATAATTAAATGCATAATAAGAGCTCTAGACATATGCAAGTTTTCTTAAGGATATCCGCGTGTATACGCGAGTTTTTTTCAGTAAAGTAGCGTATGGGTTTTAGAGAAAGAAAAAGTAAAAAAATTTCAGTCAGCTCCAAATACTGATTCACCCCCCCCCCCCCTCTTAGTATTTTTTCCAACAATTGGAATAAGAGCAAGTCCTTCTGCAGAAGCTTGATCGCTTGAAGGAGATCCATCACAATGGGAAGGAAGAAAAAGAAGAAGGCTACTCAAAGAAAGGAGATATCTCAGAAAACATGTGCAGCAGAAAATGAAGAAGATGAAACAGGTATTGATTGTTGTTCTTGTGATTCACTTTCTTGTGCATGCAATGGTGAAGATAGAGAAAAAGAAAGTGAAAGTAATGACTGGGATCAATTTAAAAGAAAGGAATCTATCTACAAAGATATGATCTCTAGAATGAATGGACAGATAGAAATGTATCAAAGATTGTAGGATAAAGTAACCAACCGAAGTGAAAGACTTGAAGCAGAAATCATCTCTCTCAAAGCAGATCTGGAAAAATCAAATAAGAAGAATGAAGAAATTTTACAAAATTTTGAAGAACAAGAAAATGGGTTGAAAGAAGAGATTTTAAAATTGAATGATCAGGTAGAAGAAGGAAGAAGGGACGAAGAAAGTATGAAGAAGCAATTCCAAAGATTGGAGGTTGAGGTAAACATCTTAAAAGGAAAATTAGAAGAAAAAGATAAACTCTTTAGGTTTCAAGATAGTACTAAGATTCTGGACAATATTCTTAGTAGTCAAAGGTCTCCTTCCGTTAAATTTGGTCTTGGTTTTCATGAAACTGTTAAAGGAGAATCTAGTTCCCAAGAAAGTGTTAAATATTCAAAGGATATCAATGCAAAACCTGAAGTGTTGAAAGAAACAAAAGGTCAATCGACAATCATGAACTCTCAAAAGAAATCATTCCCTCCTTTGATCAATAATGTTGAATGCTTTAAATGTCATAACTATGGGCATGTTGCAGCCAATTGTAGAAGCAGATTGTTTCAATCACAAACAAATAGATTCTACACAGAAAGGTACTCAGGTTTCTTTAAGGGATATTGTTTTTCATGCAGCAAGTTTGGTCATAAAGCAGCTGATTGCAATAGAAGAATAGAAAAACACATTATGATCCCTATGCTTACTTTTCTGGTCACATAAGATGTTATGCTTGTAACAAGTATGGACATGTAGAAAAATAATGCAGGATGAATAGATCTGAGAAATTTGATAATTTCCAGCACACAATAAGAAATCTCAAGCAAAGTTGGAAAAAGAAGGAGGACCAGTCAAAAACGTAGGGGATAATAATCCTACTACAGTCAACCGCTTCTAAAGCTTACTTCTCATAATGACTGCAGGGGTGATGTGAGATACATTTTAGGAATCAGTAATGTATCATCATAGGGGGAGCAATGTATGATGACTCCCATGGTTGGTTTGGTAATTCTGGTCGTGTTTATTTCTGACAGTGCATCTGATGTGACAAGAAAAGACAGGTACAGGTGGTACAAATTCAGGGGGAGATGAAGTTGTGAAAATTTTCTGTATTTCACTTTACATACGCGGGTTTCATGAACTAAAGCCGCGTATACACGCGAGCTCTGCTGGAGACAGAAGCGTATGTTTTTCTGATAAGAAAAACAGTGAGACAACTAAAGATCAGGAACACAGGTTCAGGGGGAGCATCAGTCTAACTACTAATGATTGCATTATTCCTTAGTTCTCGTAATACTCATGCTCAAATGATGATGACATGATACATGGTTTCTTATGATGAGATTATGGATGAGCCCTGGTTGCTTTTTGCTGAAGAGTATCTTTTGTTTTCACACACGGATGAGATGGAAGTATTATGATGCATAGATAAGGATAGATCATGCAGAGTTTGTTGCTGATGACTTTTGTCACGGTTAAGACCTTTTATACATAATTCCTACACATGTTACATCATGATTATGAAATAAATATAAATCATGAAGATCTTGGTGATAACAGATCACATGGATGATTGCTTGACAAATATTGTCTATTGAAGAAGATTGTTCTGGAATGATAATTACTCTTGGGAAGAATATGTTGATGCTGCAAATAGCCTAAAGCCTTGGTTACTGATGTGCTTATGATACAATTGTTGGATGACACTTGAAAACACAACTACATTGTCCTATCTATCTTCTCTCATATTTTCCAGGAAAGCATTTGAATATCTCATACAAAAGCTGGGAGTAGTCTCTGCCATGCAGAAGATCAGATCTGCTTAATTTTATAATATTAAATTGGATACGCGGATTTCATGAAGGACAGTCGCGTATATACGCGAGTTTAGAGACAGAAAACCGTGTACGAGTGTTTGCTGACAAAAATTTTCTGGGTCAGCATTCTTCAGCACAGCTGTGGTGCTGTTGGGTATCTCTGGTGATGTTTCAGCTCTCATATTACTGTTTCATTCTCTAATATTTGATGAATATGCCTTGATGATTTTCTGTTGAAAGTGTTCAGGATGCACAAGATAAGGGGGAGCTTTGGTCATATGGAAAGGATGCATTTTTGGCATTCTAATTATTTGTTGTGGTCTGATCTCATGCTTGAGATTCTTTGGTCTTGATTGTATAATTTATTTCTATATCTTGATGAAAAATTCATGTTGAGACCCATGATGTAAATTGTTATATCCAGTCATGTAAGGACTTCTTCAAATTAGTAAACCCACTTGGTTGGGTAGTTGAGTCAAAATGTGTAAACCCACTTGGTTGGGTACTTGAGTCACATATGTAAATCCACTTGGTTAATCATCCAATAGGCATGAACTGTAAGTGAGGGAGTATCATAGAGTCATGTCTTCTGGTTGAAAATATGCGTTCAAGACCCATGCGAACTCAGTATGGTATCCTTCAATGCACACAGATTGATATATCACTCCATTAAGAGAAGAAACTCGCAGCTGAGCTTTGATCGACTGCTTTGAAGCAAGGAGATGAAAACATGGCGTTTTAAATATAATGGCTAATAAATTTACCATATCTGCTGCAGTGATCAACACTACATATTTTCAATTCAAACAGGGATTGTTGCAATATGGATGAGTTAAAGTCCATAAAATCTACTTGATAAAGTTGATGGCAACCTACTTGATGAAGTTGTCCTTGATGGAACCTGACTTGTCCTATTCGTTAATGATGTAAATCTGATGTATCTACAGAGAAGTTCAGATGTAGTGGAGAAAGGAATTCTTGTAAGGGCCAGAGCAATGATGAAAATGGTATGTTACAAAGCATACGCGGGTTTGTAAAGGCGAAGTAGCATATGTATGCAGAAAAGTACATGCCAAGTAGCGTATGCCTATTTGCACTCTAAATTTATAAAACCAGGGGAATTTACCATGGTATTGGCACACAGTATTGAGCGCTGGATTATCCATTTTATCCCGTCCAGAAATACCATCGGAAGTTGTGTGGTTTTGGCTCATGGTATTGGTAAAAGCTAGATCTATTTAAGGAGAAGCAGATCATAGAGCAAGTGGGGGCATAGGTCTGGGTTTTAATGAATACTTCACTTTGAGGTATATCTGCATGGAAAGGGAAACAGTTTATTGATTGATCTGAATTAATAATGCACCTATGAATAAAATGATGAACAGGGATCTCTAGATCTGAAGATGACTATTTATTTTCTAGATCTGTTTATGGAATGTTTATATCTGTGATCTGGCGAATCTTTGTTGAAGTAAAAGATGATATCTGAGTTGTTTATCTGATCTGAAGAACTGCACAGTCCTAAAAAGTTTCTGATCTATACGCAGGTTAGTTTCATGAAAAGCGCGTGTATACGCGGGTCCGATTAAAGAAAAGCGCGTATGGAAGTTAGGGTTTCTGAAGAATAAAATGCACTGAAGTATACGCAGGTTTGTCTCTATGAAAGCGCGTATATACGCAGGTTCAGTGAAGAAAAATCACGTATGGAATCTAGGGTTTGTTGAAGTATGTGGAATGAATTGTCTGATTTGTTTTGATGTTTTACTGCTATCTGTCAATGATGTATTCATACATATCTAGGTTGTTTGAATCTTGATTATGCTGCTGATTACGTTGATTAAAGATCAATATGTTGGTTGATTGGTTGATGCTTCAATGAATGAATTGATGGGGTTATAAGTTTCAGTTTGATGAATGTTGAGCTTAAATTTGTGGAGTGGGTCCAGTCTGAAAATCTAATGAAATGAGGCCTACAAGTTGTGTTGTATGGAAGCTGTTGGATCATGTATGAAAATTGATGAAACGTGGTCCATGATGGTGCTGAGGATCGAAGCCTTCAGTGAGGGGGTTGTAGCTCCCTTCCAGTGGTAGGTGGTAAACGAGAGCAAGGGGTAGTAGCTCCCTTCCAGGAGAGGCTGGTAAACGAGAGCAGGGGTTGTAGCTCCCTTCCAGGAGAGGCTGGTAAATGAGAGAAGGTTGTAGCCTTCTGCAGGTGGGTGCCTGCGTGCTGGTATGAGTCTGTGCCAGTACATGGTTGTAAGAAGTTTTCTTTATAATAAATATTGAAGACAGAGACGACGGTAGCAATGGTTTTCTCACGAATTGGGTTTCCACCTTAAATATCGGTGTTCATGTGTTTTGCTTATGTGTGATGGTCTATTCTGTTATTACAGCACATGTTTACTGCTTACTAGACATCTGATGAATGAATGATGCAATGATCTAAGTAAAGAATTAAATGCCTAATAAGAGCTCTAGACATACGCAAGTTTGCTTAAGGATATCCACGTGTATACGCAAGTTTTTTTCAGTAAAGTAGCGTATGGGTTTTAGAGAAAGAAAAAGTAAAAAAAATTCAGTCAGCTCCAAATACTGATTCACCCCCCACCCCCCCCCCCCCCCACTCAGTAATTTTTCCAACATATTTGGGGACGATAGCTTTCAATTTTCAAGAAATTTTCTTGAAATATTTTTCAGAAGGAAAATAAGTTGAATTAGGAGGTACCGCAGAGAAGCTAGAAAAGATAATAAGCTCTAATGCCATGAAAAAACTTTTGAAGAAATAACAACGAGACGTAATTGCATAATTATTCTCAATAGAAGTTCCAACATCAAAATCATTTATTTCTCCAGATCTCCAAAAGGTCTCGGACAATCATTCCAAGGTGTTTGAAACTCCCAAACGACTCCCACCTATTCGTGATCATGATCATGCTATTCATTTGATTCCGGGAAGTGTTCCTCCAAACATCAGGCCTTATAGATATCCTTACGTCCAAAAGAATGAAATTAAACGTACTATTGCAGAAATTTTAGAGGATAGTATAATTCAACCTATTCAAAGTTGTTTCTTTGCTCTAGTAGTATTGGTGCACAAGAAGGATGGATCCTGGCGCATGTGTCCAAATTATAGGGAGCTCAATAAACTCAGTATTAAAGATAAATTTCACATTCTTGTGATTGATAAATTATTGGATGAATTACATGGAAAAATTTATTTTACCAAGTTGGATCTTCATTCAAGATATCATCAAATTAGAATGAAGACTGAAGATATTCCAAAAAATACATTTCGAACTCATGAGGGTCATTATGCATTTTTGGTCATGCCTTTTGGCCTTACCAATGCACCTTCTACATTTCAAGGGTTGATGAATTCCATTTTCAAACCCCTTCCTTAGAAAATTTGTGTTAGTATTTTTGATGATATGTAATCTCTTAGTCTTGGAAGGATCATGTTCAACATGTTGACAGGGTGCTCAAAATATTGGAGGAGAAACAATTATATGCAAAAACCTCCAAATGTTTCTTTGGAGTACAAGAGGTGGAATATCTGGGTCATATTGTATCTCACGAGGGTGTCAAGGTAGACCCTAACAAAGTTAAAGCCATTAAGGAATGGAAATTCCCCACAACCATAAAGCAATTGCGAGGATTCTCATGTTAATAGGGTATTATCGCAAGTTTGTTAAGAATTATGGAGAATAGCAACACCTTTAACAACATTATTGAAGAAATATGCATCTTCATAGACTCATGAAGCAAATAAGGCCTTTGAACATCTTAAAGAGGCAATGTGTCTGCACTGATCTTAGCTACGCCATATTTCACACAAACCTTTACTGTGGAATGTGATAGCTCGAGAAATGGAATTGGTGATGTTTTAATGCAAGAAGGAAGACCCATTGCTTTTGAAATTCATCCAATCAAAGGAAAGTATTTACAGAAAGCTATTTGTGAGAAGGAAATGTTGGCAATACTACATGCACTAAAGAAACGGCGATCTTACCTAATGCGAAGACACTTCAAGGTAAAAACTAATCATGATAGTCTTAAACACTTTTTGGAACAAAGACTATCTTCAGAAGATCATCAAAAATGGGTCACAAAGATGTTGGGTTATGACTTTGAAATCATCTACAAAAAAGGGAAGCTAAATGTTGTTGCAGATGCACTCTCAAGAAAGGATGAAGAGGTGGAAGCATTGATTTGTGCCATTTCTATTATCCAACCAGATTGGATAACTGAAGAAAGGGATGAATGGAAAAAGGATGAAGAAGAGTGGACACTCATTCAAAAGTTGTAGCAAGATCCTAGTACATCTGATACATTTAGTTGGAAAAATGATTCCTTATGGTACAAATATTGCTTATATCTTTGTAATAATTCCCAACTAAAACAAAACACTCTTTTGGAATTGCACACTTTTGCTTTAGTTGGACACTTGGAATTTTTTAAAACTTACCACAGGGTGAAGAAAGATTTTTTTTTTTGGGATGGCCTTAAATCTGATATTCAAAAGTTTGTGGCAGAATGTTTAGTTTTCCAGCAGAATAAATTTGATACAATTAAGACCCTGGGTCTTCTACAGCCTTTATTCATTCCAAGTCAATGTTGGGAGGATATTTAAATGGATTTTATCATAGGTTTACCTCAGTCCAAAGGAAATATTTTCATCATTGTGGTAGTTGATAGAATTACCAAGTATGCACACTTTTGTGCATTATCTCATCCATTTAAAGCAGGTACAATTGCTATTGCATTTATGGAAACTATTCAAAATCTATATGGAAACCAAAATTTTATTGTAAGCGACAGAGATCCCATTTTTACAAGAAATTTTTGGATGGAATTATTTTCTTGTTTGGGTACTCAACTAGCTCATCTTATCATCCTCAATCTGATGGCCAAACTGAGATAGGGAAAAAATGTTTGGAAGGATATCTTGGTTGCTTTGTATCTAATAAACAAACACAATGGGTCAAGTGGTTACCTCTGGCTGAATGGTGGTATAACACTTCCTTCCATACTGCAGCAAAAATGACTCCATTTATGGAACTTTATGGATATCATCCACTGTCCATCACATCATATTTAAGAGAAAATTCTAAGGTTCAAGCAGTGGAAGACACATCGAGAATCAACAACAAGTTCTCTAAATCTTAAAGGATAACCTAAATTTGGCACAAAATCAAATGAAACAATAGGAAAATAAACATCGCAGTGAGAGAAGTTTTGATGTAGAAGAATGGGTATTTTTACAGCTACAACCATACAAACAAATTTCCCTCAAGAAAGCTAAGAAGGATAATAAATTATCTCCAAAATACTATGGTCCTTACAAGGTGTTGCAAAAATATTGGTACTATGGCATACAAATTGGAGTTTCCTGCTTCTTCGCGAGTGCATTTAGTTTTCCACGTTGCATGCTTAAAGACGGTTTAGGTGACAAACTTCTAGTTCAAATAATATTCCTACAACTTGACGAGGAAGGAAAAATCATATTGGAACCTGAAGCAGTCATGGAGACAAGAACTCGACAACTACGAAATCAATCAATTTCAGAGTATCTCATCAAGTGGAAGAACTTACCCACTGAAGTTTATACATGGGACGATGAGAATTTTATAGAGAACCATCTAGAGCTACTCAAGCATGGGTAATATTAAGCAGTAATGGAAACAAGAACTCGACAGCTACGAAATCGATCAATTTCAGAGTATCTCATCAAGTGGACTCCTATATACAGAAGGAGGTTTTGTCATTTGTATCATCCAAGAATTGTTCATTTATGTAATGTAAAGGAGGTTTCCCCCTCGAAGTGGCTGAATTCTAAGACATTGGTCTATCTTTTCTTCTATTTTTAGATTTGGTTTCATAACACTTGAAGACCTATTTATTATTGAGAAAAAATGGAAAAGCCTAAACATCCAAAAACCTAACCCTACGAGATGAAGCGCCAACACTATGGGTCTCGTTTGGGTACATCAATATAATATTTTTCTAACGTGCTCAATAATTCCTTATAAATATCTATCCGAGGACTACAACTTTGACGTAGGAAACATCGAAGTAACTTCCATCTTGCTCTCGGTTTTCCCAAAAAACGTCATTTAGGGCCTCAAAACGGCTCCCGCAGTTCAGGACACGAAAAACTGCTAAAAATAGTAATTTGTGCTAAAACTGAAAAATTGAAAGAACCAATGGTGGGGGTCCAAATGGAATAGGTGGGTGGCCACTAATATCCACCTAGATCATTAGGGCCTCAAAACAGCTCCAGAATTTCAGGACTCGACAAACTGCTAAAAATAGAAAGTTGTGTTGAAACTGAAAAACTGAAAGAATCGATGGTGGGGGTCCAAATGGAATAATTTGGTGGCCACCAATATCCACATGGATCATTCTTACCCCCTTAGGAAGCAATTTTCCTCATTGCGTTGAGTTCCTCCATGATATGAGGAAAATTCTGTTGAACTTGGTATTTGATTTGTCGAAGATGTTAGGGACCTCCTGACAGACGTGTTGGATGCGTTCAATAAATTTGGTTACTTTATCAGCTTCAGACAGTACATGTTTGGGTTCTATACACAACATGTCTCTTCCACAAGTATGGTTGGCCAAACAATACATCAAACGCATTAAGAGGAGCAACATCACACAATACCTCATCCGTGAATGGCTTGATGTTGTACAAAAGGCGGCACTGTTGGTGGATGCAGAGATCTCTTCCTTCGTGAAGCCACCAAATGGTATACGATTGCGGGTGTGCTATGGTCGGTAGGAAAATATGCTTCACGGCCTCTGCTAAAATGAAATTCTTTTAGCTTCCATTATCAACAAGTAATTGTAGTGGAGAACCCTTCACCTACATCTGTGAATGGAAGAAGCGCTTCCCCTCCTCTAGCTCCTCAGGATCCTCCCATTAGAGCTTGGTGGTGGAAACAATGGCACTAGGATCTGCATCAATGATCTTCTTCCCTTTGTCATTTCCATTGTCTGGTTTAGACTCGGGATCAGAACATGCATCTGATTCAAGTGCCTTTAGTTCGACCACCAACGACTATTTGGCCCGACACTCGTTTATGTTGTGAGTGGGGTTGTTAAGAAATTCACACCACTTCGCCATGTCCTTCTTTGGATTTTCAGTGTTCTTCTGAGTCACCCCGCTTTGGCTTTTTCCCTTGTTCTACGGTTCAGGGGCATCTTTCCCTGGCTTCGGATTCACGGAGCCAAAGTCTCATTTCTTCTGCTTAAATTTCTGCTTGATCTTGGCAGCATAGTGATATGTCATGCCAAGAGAGATATTGTCGAGGAACTCCATTTCCTCCTGAATGTATCTGTACAATAAAATATGGTACTTGAGCACCAAATGTATCTCTAAATATTTACTACCCAACTTTGTGCACAGGGTATGGAACAGATTCGTCAGTTCGTTCACATCTTGATCCCTTTGCTTCCGCAGCATGGTCCATTGGATATACTTGTCCTCATAGCTCCCAACAGGGTAATATTATTCCTTGATGTCATCTCAGAACAAATTCCAAGTGGGTGTAGTCGAGAACATAGAGGGTTCCCTCCCGTCCTTTTGCTCATAGTAGGTTTCCCACCAGCCTTTGACATGAGGGGCAACTTTGAGGAGTGAAAAAATAATCTTTTCTCGGTCGGAGAAATAATGGACCAAGAAATACCCTTAAAAAAAAGTCAACCATCTATCTAGAGCATATGCATCTATCTTGCCTTCAAATACAAGAATGTCAAAGTTGTCTTGTACGTTGAAAGGAGAGGCACCTCCAGAGTGGCTATTGGATGTAGATGTGCTGTCGGGGGGCAGCCGTTGAAGGATCTGGGAAAAGTTATCCATCATCGCGTTCCTTTGTTTCTCAAGGGCCTCCTTGTGCAATATTTTGATAGGATCTCCTGCTCCCTCGTCTTCCTTTTCTTCTGCCATGGGAGGTCGTCATGGTTTGCAAGGCTGATCTTGCAAGGGGTCAACCAGATCAAGCCCTAACTCCTTATACCCTAACCTCATTGGGAACATACAAAGAAAAAAAAATAAAGAGCAGACTGTTCTGGTACCACTAATCTAGATTTATGCAGGAACACAATAATATACATAAATACACATAAACACAGAGATGCAACAAAAATAAAACTTCATTTCATTAATATCAAATAACAAAAATACGCTTATAGGCATGATGGAAATAAACTAGCTAGGGCATTGGTAGCTTATCTCTGAGAAGAGATGTGGCAGCTATAGGCCTCTGAACTATGTTAAAATGAGGATCTTTTGAGAAACCAGCTCCAAAAATAGAATAAAAGAGATAGCAACACCTTAGAAATAAGGCACTTCAAGGGGGCAACCTCTAATACATTACATGTGTTAGTCATCAGTATTTTCACTTTTTGGTGATGACTAGTTGTAACAGCCAAGTTTTCTAGCAGATGATCTAAAAAATTGTCAATTTTTCCAGCTAGAAAACACCCATAAACATTTTTTTCCCTCCTACCTTTTTAATCCACCCATGACGAGATGAAACCTCATTATCAAGTCCTATCTAGCCTCGGCCATACTAGCTTGTCCATCAGCTCCAAAGAAAACAATCCAAATCTATCCAAAGAGGTCTCCCCTAAGTTAGGAAGTGGTGCTTTAGGCATTTCTCCCTTGGAAAACTATCCTAAAGCCAAAGAACCTCCATCTGCTACAAACAAGTCATAACAGACCTCCCATTCTGCAAATAAAGTTGGTTACAACCCTAGGTCGCGCCACTCATAAACCCTCAAGTCTCAACAATACATGTACCATAGGTCAAAATGATTTTAGGTGGTTTTACAGTGTTTTAATGGATCTTTCAAGAACAGAAGTATACCAGCATTCCCAAGAGACATTATTTGGTTCCACATGAGAAGACAACTACCTCTCAATGTGATTTTGAGCTTGGGATGCAGCTACAGAGTAGAGAATTGTTTCATTAAGCTCCTGCGATCACAGTCCAAGCATGAAAAGACAGTGAAAGGAAAAATAACATTGTTAAAGGCTAATGATATGGCATAACTGAAAAACCTCCTTCATCTATAAGCAGAGGGTTTGAAGACTGAGAGCACCTCCTTCATCTACAAGCAGAGGGCCAATGGATAAAGTTTGACGTTAAGAATCTGCACTGACTAAAGGACATTTTTTGGGTACAGTGAGACAAAAACTGAAGGTTTCTGCATGAAAATGATGATTTAAGGCAGAGGCCAAGCAGTGGTGCTTTTCAAATATTGTTTGCATAAGCTCCCTTATTATTGAGTTACAATATGAAGCTAATGAGTTGATCATCAATGGAGAAATATTATTGAGCAGATAGCCAAAGGAATCCAACAGTCTTAGCCTCTAACTAACTTCTGCCAACATATGTAAGGGAAACCACTATCAGTAGGTTCATCAAACATTCTTCTTTTGATTGAGACAGAGGTTGGAAGGAAATCAGGCATTTGTCAAAATGGGCCTCCTTCATCTATAAGCAGAGGGCCAGAGCAGTGATTGATTTTAGGGTTTCACTGATCAAGAGACAAATGGTAAGAGCAGCAGAAGACAGTTGAAAGCTTATGAATAGAGAAATCATGTCAAAAACAAATGAAAATCATGAGTGCTATAAATATCAAAGAAGCTTACTTGTCTCCTATTATAGATTTTCTTTCAAAGACAGTGTGAAGCCAAGAAATGAACAAACCTTGCTGAGGGGTATAAATTCCTTAAAAGTTACAAAGACCCATCTCCTTGATAAGCAGGATCGACATTTAGTCTCTGTTCCTTTAAACAAAATAGAATTTAAAAGAAGTTGAAATCAGCTGGGTTAGACACAGGCCAAAGAATGATAATTGTTTTTCAAAAGGTCCTATTCTTCATGTTCATGAAAAATTTCTTTCAACAAACTCATCATAAAAGACAGAGGAAACTTGAGTTTAGTTTTCCCAAGGGGCAGTGCAACTGAACATATAGATTCATAAATGTGCAAGAAGGATTATGACATGTGTTTTTAATTCTGGAACAACATTCAAAACCATTGAAGCATGCCACTGCTACAAATGAAGGCTTTCTCCTTATAAAAGAAGTCAAAGATACCTGGTTGTTGCTTTTTAAGTAAAGGAAAGATTTTTGAAAGAAATTTCCCTTTTTGATGGACAGAGGATGATAAAGCCTAGGCGAATACAACTAGCCCTCACTCCCAGTCAAAGAGAAGCATCATTTGGAGAATACATCTACAGTCCTTCATGTGGCTCAGAGCATAATTTTCCTTCCACAGTGCAGACATCAAAAGGAAAACAATTTTTCATTCCTTGAATGAGAAATAGTGAAAGTTTTAAATTCTCAAAAAGGTTGTTTTATTTCAAAAAAGGGGTTAGGCTTATAAAAGAAATGCTCATTACCACTATGAAATTTATCCGAACAAAAAGGTATCAGGTTATGTTTTAAGGGATAAGGATTCAAGTTTCGTTTAAAAGCAAAGGCTTTTTCAAACATCTCTTAAAAAACCCTCACCAATCAAGTGTGAAAAGGACTTTGGCTTTTTCATTTTCAAAAGGGGTGAAGGACCATTACCAACCTATTTTTCATTACCAAAACACAAGGCAACACTCCCCTTTGGATTTCCACGAGACCGAAGAAGGAGTTTTCGAGCAAATTCATAGATTTTTCGGGCTTGAAGAATGCACGACGTGCCTATAGAGTTGCGCAGCGCGTTCAGGTGAGATTTTGCAAAGGATTTACACCGTCGCGCGGCGCACCTGTAGGCGCCGGTCACGACTGCCCGTCGATGACCCGACAACCTTCTATTGCGCGGCGCCTTCCCTGTTGAACGTGTCGCGCACGTTTTAAATTCTCAAAGCACCTCCAACAAGATTTGAAAGCAGCTCAAACTCCTCAAAAAACGCCACCATCGATCTTCAAGGTATTTTTTTTCCTTCCTTGCTAAATTCAAAACTGTTAAGTGGTGGAAAAAAGATGAAACTCATGGTGTAAATCACAGTGTTGAGTTTTTTAAGGAGAGTTGTGTTTTCTGTTTGAAGCTCAAAATTGTTGTGGTTTGTTTTCCCAACACTGTCATAGTGAAAGTAGTGGATTTTTATTGTTGTCAAAATACCTAATAAACTGCCCTCAAAACAAGTTGAAAGGTGGAGGCAGTGTTTAAAGGGAGGAAAAACAGGGTTTGAAAAGTGAAATAGTGGGCCTATTTTCAAGGAATAGTGATCATTGTATAAGTTTTTTTTGTCATTTCAAAAGTCATCTCTGTGTGGTGAAGAGAAAAGTCAGGGTTGCCTCTTTTTCCATAAAACAAACTTCAGTGTGTGAAGCTATCATTGCCATTTGGAGGTGTTTGTCAAAATCTGGGTGAGAAAACAGTAAAGTACAAAGAAGGTGTTTTGATTGGGAGGAGTTTTTGCCTTTTTCTAAATGCAAGGTTGTCTTGTTGTCACCAAAACACCAAGAGCCCTGTGACCTTACCAAAACACAGAAATCACTTGACTGTGTATACATTTTAGTTGACTGTTTGCTTGTTATTAAAATTATTTGTTGATTGGCATACAAAGGGGAAAGACAGTGTTTTGGGAGGACTAGAGACCTAATATCACAGAAAACATTTCACACAACATTTGAGGCAAATTTGCCTTGATCAAACAGTGATTGAAAAAGAATACAAAGTTTTGTTTGAGAAAACATTCTTGAAAATCTTTTTGAGGCAGTTTGGTTTTGCAGAGAGGATCCAGAACAAGATGCCTCCCAGGCTAGATAGTAGGAGTGGATTGCATAAGAGATTTCAGCCTACTTCCACTGAAGAAGTGAATGCCCACCCATTAGTCTTGTTCAATTTCCATGAGGTCGGGTGTTTAGATTTTTTTCAAAGGGTGCAAGAGGTGAAGAGCTTTTCTCCTTTAACACACCTTTGCACTTTGAGGTTTCGAGACAAGCATTTCCAGCTGGTAGGCCTTGACTTCAAATTCTCTCCAAGATCCATCTCCAAGGCCACTAAAATCCCCTATATTGGTGATAAATGGTTTAAACAAAGCCATTTGGACTCAGAAGATTACAAGCCCTTTCTAAAGCCTGAACACAGAGAGTCGTGTCCTTCTATTCTCCCTTTCTCATATCTTTTAACCAGCGACGCCCCTCTCATGAAGATTATCATGAAGTACTTCACTTGTGAGGGAAGATTCTTCTGAATCTATGCCTATCACATTCGAATACTCATGCATTTCACAAGGACCAAGCTGCTAAATCTTCCTTTCTTCTTACACAAAAGCATTGAGAAAATGGCTTCAACTGTTCAGAAGAAGCCTCCTTCATAGCAAATCGCCTGCCTATTCCATCACTCTCTCATAAAAGTCATCATCCTTCATCAGCTTGAAAAGAGGGAGGTCTCTTGGGATACTTTCATCACTCATCCGGATTTCTCCATTGTCCCTCTAGTCCATACATCCCCTACACCTCCTACTCATCATCCCTCACCTTCTTCTAGCAGACCTATTCCTAAAAAGCTCAAGTTTACTACAGAACAAACAAAGGAACATGAAGAAGGAGAAGAAAGTGACCATGAGGAGGAAGAAGGACATGAGCAGAAAGAAGAAAGTGATGATGGGCAGCAGCAAGGGTATGAGGAAGAAAGCGTTGAACAGCAGCATCACAGTGATGATGAACAGCAGCAAGAGAAAGAAGAAATTGTTGAACAGCAGCATTACAGTGAGGGTGAGCAGACTTTTGATGATACACAACAGACTCATGATGAGGGTGAGCATCATTATGATGACACACAGCAGCAAGGGTATGAGGAAGAAAGCGCTGAACAGCAGCATCACAGTGATGATGAGCAGCAGCAAGGAGATGAAGAAAAGAAACACAGTGAGGGCGAACATACTTTTGAGGCACACAACATACTAATGATGAGGGTGAGCAGACCTTTGATGATACACATCAGTCTTATGATGAGGGTGAGATAGAGTAGCAAGGATAGCCAAAGGAGACTGAACAGGGGCAGCATGATAGTGCTGAACAGGAGCAGTATGAAAGTAATGAGCAAGGGCAGCCAAAAGATGATACACAGCAGCCTCCTCAAGAACAACATCCTCTTCAAGAGGAACAACAAACTCAAAAAGAAGAGAGGCAAAGTGGCAAGGTTAAAGAGCCCATGGAGCATGTGCTAGCTGCCTCTCCGAGGCAAGGGGCCATGCTCTCTTCTCCGAAAGTCGCCAAGCCCCGGAAAACAAAGAAAAGGGTGCCTAGAGTTATCACTCCAAATGTGACTAGGGCCCTCCGAAGCAAGGGAAAATTTCCAAAGAAGCCCATGGTCGATTTGCCTAAAAAGAAGAGTACTAGAAAATCCACCCAAAGCAAGGGGAAGGGCAAAGAAGAAGGCAGTCATGAATAGGAGAGTGCATTCGACATCATCCAAATCCAAATAAATGATAGTGATAATGAGGCCTGGATTCTAGAAAACATCTTGATCCATAGGGAAAGCCAAATTGATGCCTTGAAGGATGATCTTCATAGAGCTAGGAATTTCAATCAATTTTTGCAAATCCAAAATAAGCAAATGAGTGTCCATATGGCTTTTCATTAGACACGGGCGATCAAATACAAGAAAGAGGCCTCCAAAGCCCAAGTGAGGTTGGAAGAAATCATGGGTGACTTCGATGAAAGTGAAGGCGAAGATCAGCCTAGGCGAAAGAGGCCAAGAACCATGGGGCTAAAAAAGGCTCTTGAGAAGCAAAAAGAAGAGGAAAATGCCCTTCTCCAATCTACCCCTCTCACTGCATTGTTCGAACAAGAGATAGAGAACAATAGGGAGGCATGGCTTGAGAGATTCAATGACCACTTGGAGAAGAAATTGGAGAAGGAAAACAGGGATTTAGACCTTCAAAGGAGAATGACGGGGCATTATAAAAAGTTAAATCAGTTTGTCCGGCGCAAGTTGAAGGCTGCTCAAGAAAAACTCAAGGAGGCTAAAGGGAAGCGCCCGACACAAAAATTGAGTAAAGGCACTTCAGGACTTTAGATTTTGGCCTCTGCTTCACAACATGTTGCTGAAAACCCCTGAGGGTCATGCTCACCAATTTTGGGCAAATTTCGACATATTTTGATTTTTTGTCATTTTTGGGTTTTTGGCCAAAACTCATGGGCTTCGCCATTTCAGTTTGGGGGATCATCAAAGGATTAGAATGGTATCATTGGATGCCATAATTTTAGGAGCACATACTCAGCGATTTTCATGACATTTGAAGATCACTTCCTCCCCCGAAATGGCGGAAAATGCACGCTTTTTCTACACTCTGCCCGGTCTATCAGCAAGGCTTATTTGTTGGTTTTTTACACACAGACCTGTTTTTGGAGGACTTCCAGGCATCAGATTTGGAAAATTCAAGTTGTTCCAAAAATTAGACACTCAGATCTTTCTAACAAGCTATCATGAGCCTTATTTCGACATCGGGAAAGCTGCCAAAAGTTGCCAGCAAGTCAGGGGACCTTTTGCTGATGTATTTTTTGAGTATTTTTGTAAAAATTGAACCTTTAAAAACTGCTTTTTCCTCATGTGTGTTTAGCTATTTTTTCACATGAGAATTTATGAAAAGTCAATTTATTTCCCTCTTTTAGCACTTTTTAGATATTTTATGAGATATTTTGTGCCTTGGGCTTTGCAAAGCCTCAAGGACAAGATAAGATATTTTGGATAGGCCAATGAGATTGCAAGTTGAACTAAGAGGTTTTCCTCACTTTGGACTATATATTCCATAGGCTTTCATTGTAAACAATGCTGAAATTGATGAATAGAAGCAATATATGGTCATATAAGCTTTGGAAGAAATACTTGTCTCATGCTTTCGGATAGTCTCTTAGATGTTCTTGGATGATGAAAGAGGATTGTTGTTGGATTCCATGACTTGGTAGAATGGTATAGTGTCTCTCTCTTTGTTTTGTTTCCTAGTTTTCATTCATAAATCCATGTTTCTTGCTTGCTATAGGAAAATAGAGAACAAAATTGAGACATGCCCTTGGAGGCACCTCAAATTTCTTGTTTCTTCATAGCTTCCATGTTTTCTTCATTCTTAGTCACATTAAAGAATTTTTGATTGCTCTTTAATAACTTAAGGATATTATTTCTTGTTTCATTCATGGTTTTATGCATGCTAAGTATGATTTACGGTATGCCCTGCTTACTCATGGCTAGCCATAGCTCCATCCATGAAATTTCTCTTTAACTGATTAGATTGTCATTTGTTGAACCAAGGAGGTCTTGTTTTGATCTTGCCCTTTGCCTAAGACTATGCAATCTTTTTTTCAAAGTGCCCAATAACTTGAAGTACTGTGTTTAGGCATTCCGACATAGTGATTTGAGTTGTTTTTCTGTCTTAAGTGTATTTCCCCAAAGTCTGATAGCCATTTCCCAGAGTTAGAGAGTTATATACCTCTATGCATGGCTTGAATGTTTATTTCTATGTATTGATTAGCTTATAGTTACATTTCTCATGATTAATGGTTTGCCCTACCATGTTTATGTCAGCTATTAAACTAGTTATGCTTGAAATCATTTTCTATTCACAAACTTGTGTCCATTTTATGCCATTTTGCCCAAAGATCCATTTTACCTCGAATCAAATTGGCCCTTCAACAGCCTTGTATCACCATCTGATAGCTTTCTTGACCTCTTCGACTCCATAGCCCAGTTGATTTGACATCTTTTTACCTATCTTATATCTTTGATCAGTTTCATCCCTCACAACCTAAAAACCAAAACCAAAAAACCTACTTCATAACTAGCCTAAAATCAGAACATAATAAGCAAACACACAGATATCCCTTACACATATAGAGAGAGCCCTCTCTGAGTCTAGGAAGGCTAGGTCCTTGGGCTCCAAAGATTGGTTTGATGTTACACTGTCATTTGGCTTGCCAATCAGCCAAATCACGGGACCCTAACAACATGAATGAAAAATTCTTGGATGATACAAATGACAAAACCTCCTTTCTATATATATGAGTCCATGGGGACACAATGTAATCCTAGTGGGGCCACAATGTAATCCTAGCCGACCTAACAATAATACTTGAAGGGCACAATAATAACAATATGGGGGTTACAGGGGTACAACAATAACAATAAGGGGGTTACACTAACAACAATAAGGGACTATACTAGTAATATAAGGACCTAACATGCTCCTCTCCTTCAAAAAAATGTTGTCCTCAACGCTTGAGTAGCTCCGGGTGCTTTTTTATGAAATTCTCATCCTCCCATGTAGAATATTCAGTGGGTAAGTTCTTCCATGTGATGATATACTCTGAAATTGATCAATTTTGTAGTTGTCGAGTTCTTGTTTCTGTGACTACTTCAGGTTCCAATATGGTTTTTCCTTCCTCATCAAGTTCTAGAAATATTGTTTGAACTGGAATTTTGTCCCCTATAACCTTTTTTAAGCATGAAACATGGAAAACTGTATGCACTTGCGAAGAAGCAAGAAGCTCCAATTTGTATGCCACAGTACCAATATTTTGCAAAACCTTGTAAGGACCATATTACTTTGGCGATAATTTATTATCCTTCTTAGCTTGCTTGAGGGAAATTTGTTTATATGGTTGTAGCCATAAAAATACCCAGTCTCCCACATCAAAACTTCTCTCAATGCGTTATTTATCTGTCTGTTGTTTCATTTGATTTTGTTCCAAATTTAGGTTATCCTTTAAGAGTTGGAGAACTTCTTGTTAATGCTCGTTGTGATCCTCCACTTCTTGAACCCTAGCATTTTCCCTTAAATAATATGTGATGGATGGTGGATGATATCCATAAAGTGCCATAAATGGGGTCATTTTTGCTGTAGTATGGAAGGAAGTGTTATACCACCATTCAACGAGAGGTAACCACTTAACCCATTGTGCTTTCTTATCAGATACAAAACAACGAATATATCCTTCCAAACATTTATTCACTATCTCTGTTTAACCATCCGATTGAGGATGATAAGATGACCTATGAGCTAGTTGAGTACCCAAACAAGAAAATGATTCCATCCAAAAATTTCCTGTAAAAATGGGATCTTTTTCAATTACAATAATCTTCGGGTTTCCATGTAGCTTTTGAATTGTTTCCATAAATGCAGTAGCAACTGTACTCGCTTTAAATGGATGAGATAATGCACAAAAGTGTGCATACTTGGTAATTCTATCAACTACAACCATGATGACACTCCTTCCTTTGGAATTAGGTAAACCTATGATAAAATCCATTGAAATCTCCTCCCAACGTTGACTTGGAATGGATAAAGGTTGTAGAAGACCCGGGGTCTTAATTGTCTCAACTTTATTTTGCTGGCAAACCAAACATTCCGCCACAAACTTTTGAATATCATATTTAAGGCAATCCCAAAAAAATTATTTCTTCACCCTGTGGTAAGTTTTTAAAAATCCCGAGTGTCCTCATAAAGGAGAAGTGTGCAATTCCAAAAGAATATTTTGTTTTAGTTGGGAATTATTGCAAATATATAAGCGACCTTTGTACCATAAGGAATCATTTTTCCAACTATATGTATCAGATGTACTAGGATCTTGCTACAATTTTTGAATGGGATTCCACACTTCTTCGTCCTTCTTCCATTCATCCCTTGCTTCGGTTATCCAATCTGGTTGGATAATTGAAATGGCACAAAGCAATGCTTCCACCTCTTCATCCTTTCTTGAGAGTGCATCTGCAACATCATTTAGCTTCCTTTTTTTGTAGACGATTTCAAAGTCATAACCCAACATATTTGTGACCCATTTTTTTTTCTCTTCTTAAGATAGTCTTTGTTCCAAAAAGTGTTTAAGACTATCATGATCAGTTTTTACCTTGAAGTGTCTTCCCACTAGGTAAGGTCTCCATTTCTTTAGTGAATGTAGCATTTCCAACATTTCCTTCTCATAAATAGCCTTTTGTAAATACTTTCCTTTGATTGAATGACTTTCAAAAGTAATGGGTCTTCCTTATTGCATTAAAACATCACCAATTCCATTTCCTGAGGCATCACATCCCACAATAAAGTTTTTGTGAAGTCTGGCGTAGCTAAGACTTCTACTAGGCACATTGCTTCTTTAAGATGTTAAAAGGCCTTAGTTTCTTCAGGGGTCCATTAAAATGCCTCTTTCTTCAATAATGTTGTTAGAGGTGCTGCTATTCTCCCATAATTCTTAACAAACTTGCGATAATACCCTGTTAACCCAAGAAATATGTGCAACTGCTTTATGGTTGTGGGGACTTTCCATTCCTTAATGGCTTTAATTTTGATAGGGTCTACCTTAACACCCTCATGAGATACAATATGACCCAGATATTCCACCTCTTGTACTCCAAAGAAACATTTGGATGTTTTTGCATATAATTTTTTCTCCTCCAATAGTTTGAGCACCTTGTCAACATGTTGAACATGATCCTTCCAAGACTTGTTGTAGATTAGTATATCATCAAAAAAATACCAGAACAAATTTTCTAAGGAAGGGTTTGAAAATGGAATTCATTAACCCTTGAAATGTAGAAGGTGCATTGGTAAGGCCAAAAGGCATGACCAAAAAATCATAATGACCCTCATGAGTTTGAAATGTTGTTTTCAGAATATCTTCAGTCTTCATTCTAATTTCATGATATCCTGAACGAAGATCCAACTTGGTAAAATAAATTTCTCCATGTAATTCATCCAATAATTCATCAATCACAGGAATGGGAAATTTATCTTTAATAGTGAGCTTATTGAGCTCCCTATAATCTGGACACATGTGCCATGATCCATATTTCTTGTGCACCAATACTACTGGAGCAGAAAAAGAACTTTGACTAGGTTGAATTATACCAGCCTCTAACATTTCTACAAGCATATGTTCAATTTCGCTCTTTTGGACATAAGGATATCTGTAAGGCCTGATGTTTGGAGGAACACTTCCTGGAATCAAATGAATAGCATGATCATGATTACGAATAGGTGGGAGTCCTTTGGGAGTATCAAACACCTTGGAATGATTGTCCAAGACTTTTTGGAGATCTGGAGAAATAGATGATTTTGATGTTGGAACTTCCAGTGAGCATAATTGTGCAATTACGCCCCGTTGTTCTTTCTTCAGAAGTTTTTTCATGACATTAGAGCTTATTATATTTTCTGGCTTCCCTACGATACCCCGTAATTCGATTTCCTTTCCTTTCGAAAAAAATTCAAGAAAATTTCTTGAAAATTAAAAGCTACCGTCCCCAAAGATTATAACCATTGTACTCCTAGTACAACATCAGCACCTCCCATTGGGATGGAAATCATTGGACTATTCAATACATATTCCCCCATGGCTAGCTTGATATTATGGCATTTTCCAGAGCAATTTATACTTCCTCCATTCGCAACCATCACTTGACATTTGGTGTTGGGTATAGGAAACAATTCAATTCCTTGGCTACCTTACAATGAATAAAATTATGGGTACTAACCGAATCAATCAACACTATTACCTTTTTGTTCTTCATATGTCCTTCTATCTTGAGAGTTTGAGGAGTTGTAATTCCTTCCAATGCATTACATGATATGGTCAGACTCATTTCTCCTTCTTCTAGGGTTTCTTCCTGGTGTATATCCTCTACTTTTGAAGTTTCTTCTTCATTTTCTTCCTCCTCTTCACAATCTATGTAAAATAATTTCTTCTCAGCGCACTTATGTCCTTTAGTGTATTTTCTATCACAACTGTAGCAAATCCCTTTTGCTCTTTTCTCTTCCAATTTTTGTGGTGTCAACCTTGTAGGTTGTGGAAGTCTAGGAGTAGCAACACTTCCCTCTTTATAGATGTGAGTGGTAGGCTTCCTTGTCGCCATAATTTTACATTCTATCTTTCTTGCTAACCTAAATGCCTTCTCCAATGAATCAGGTTCCCAAACACGAACTTCATGTTGGATGTTATCCTTTAAATTACCTATGAAGACATCAATCCTGTGTTACTATGGAATATCAGTTACCCTTATATTCAATTTTTGGAAGTCCTCAATGTGCTCCGGCACTAAACCCTTTTGTTTAAGATTTATCAATTGGCTAAAGAAGGTGTTTCTCTTTGTATCCTCATAATTTTCTATCATTTCCTCCGTAAAAATTGACCAAGTGACAATTTTTTTATGAGATCAAATCCATCGATACCATAAAAATGTATTTTTTTCTAAATGTAAAGTTGAAATGCATACCTTTTGTGTGTTTTGCACATTATTGAGATCGAAATATTGCTCCATCTGTAGTATCAATGTTACGGGATCCTTGCCATCAAACTTCCTCATATCCATCTTTGGAATATGGTGGTTCTTCCATCCAACATTATATTTTATGAAATCATGATTAAAATTTATTTTATTCTCATCATGAGTTTCCTCTACTATATTTTCGCCATTAGGAAACATTTCTTGTATCAACTTTTTCAAACCTTCCATATCTGCTTTTAGATCATTCTTCATGTTTTCCATGTTGTCTTTCATTTTTTCTTCCATTTCATCCATCTTATCTTCCATACTAGCTTCCATGTCATCCATATTAGCTTCCATGCCTTTCTTCAAACAATCCATCTTTGCTTCCATGCCTTTCTTGAAAACTTCCATTTCATTTTTTGTTGCTCTTTGCGAGAGCGAAATTTTGTGCACTTGCTCTTGTAATTTTGATAGATCATGTTGTAATTCTTCATCTTCATGAGTCATAGTAGAGTACTTTTAGGGCTTAATGGGTGTTGAATTATTTTTAGGAGGAATTTCAGAACCCAATACTGAAATATATGCTCAATAGGCCCTTGGAATCACTTCAAACTAATTTTTGTTACACAAGACTTATGCAATTTGGAAAAAAATACACACCTTTTTCTTGCTTTTGAAGAGCTCGATATTGAAACTGAATTATCTCTGTGATTTCGGATCTTCAATATCTGAAAATTGGTATTGAGGTAGCCCTTTGAATTCTATTTCAAATGCCATAGGTCTGACCTAATTTGGATTCTTGAAGACAAAGTTGTGCCCAATCTCCTACGATGACCTAATTATGGACCGGTTCAGTAGAGCGAACTTGTATGATTTTCCATGTATCAATGTTTCCTCCTTCGGCTCTGAAATTGATAGACAAGAAACTAAATTCCGTGTACTTATGGCCACTTTTTACGAAATTCCAATCCAATTCTTAGAGAGAGAGTTCTAAATATTTTCCCACGATCACCTCTTTGAGATGAAATTCAGGGCCTACAAAAGATCTAACTTCCACATACTATATCTCCAAAAATATCACGAACCAAGATCTGAAATGTTTCGACGATGTTCCTGAGGATTTTGGCTTCGTACTCTAAAAATATCAGCTTCTGAACCTTTGTAGAAAAAAAATTATATCAAAAATTACATGATGACCTTTTTGGAGCAGCGAAACCCTAGAATCCAAAGCTCTGATACCAAATGTTGAGAAACCAACTCCAAAAATAGAATAAAAGAGATATCAACGCCTTAGAAATAAGCCACTTCAAGGGGGAAACCTCCAATACATTACATGAATGAAAAATTCTTGGATGATACAAATGACAAAACCTCCCTTCTATATATAGGATTCCATGGGGCCACAATGTAATCCTAGCCGACCTAACAATAATAATTGAAGGGCACAATAATAACAATATGGGGGTTACAGGGGTACAACAATAACAATAAGGGGGTTACACTAACAAAAATAAGGGACTATACTAGTAATATAGGGGCCTAACAGGATCAAAGGCCTACTTTTTGTTGAGAAACAATGGAAAACTATAAACATCCAAAACCTAACCCTAGGAGATGAAGCACCAAAACTATGGGCCCCGTTTGGGTACATCAACTTCCTGGGGACGTAACTTTGGAATATGATCTTCATTTGACATGCTCAATACCTCGTTAGAAATATCTATCTGAGGACTACATATTTTGATGTGAGAAACATCGAAGGAACTTCCTTGTTGCTCCCATTTTTCCCAAAAAATGTTGTTTAGGGCCTCAAAATGACTCTGGAAGTTCAAGACCCAAAAAACTGGTAAAAATAGTAGATTGTACTAAAACTAAAATTTTGAAAGAACTGATGGTGGGGGTCTAAATGGAATAGGTGGGTGGCCACCAATATCCACCTCGATCATTAGGGCCTCAAAACGGCTCCTGAAGTTCAAGACCCGACAAACTGCTAGAAATAGTAATTTGTGCTAAAACTAAAAAAACTGAAAGAACCGATGGTGGGGGTCCAAATGGAATAGTTGGGTGGCCACCAATATCCACCTGGATCAGAATGTGATGCCTCAAGAAATGGAATTGATGTTTTTTTAATGCAAGAAGGAAGACCCATTTCTTTTGAAATTCATCCAATTAATGGAAAGTGTTGACTCAAAGCCATTTATGAGAAGGAAATTTTAGCAATACTATAGGAATTAAAGCAATGGAAACCTTACCTAGTGGGAAGACACTTCAAGGTAAAAAATATCATGATAGTCTTAAATACTTTTTGGAATAATTATTATTTTCACAAGAGAAGAAAAAATGGGTCACAAAGATGTTAGGTTATGACTTTGAAATTGTCTACAAAAAAGGGAAGAAAAATGTTGTTGCAAATGCACTCTCAAGAAAGGATGAGTATGTGGAAGAATTTCTTTGTGCCATTTCTATTATCCAACCATATTAGATAACCAAAGCAAGGGATGAATAGAAGAATGACGAATAAGTATGGACACTCATTCAAAATTTGTAACAAGATCCTAGTACATCCAATACATTTAGCTGGAAAAATTATTCATTATGGTACAAAGATCACTTATATCTTTGTAAAAATTCACAACTCAAATAAAATATTTTTTTGGAATTGCACACTTCTACCTTACGAGGCCACTCTCGATTTTTAAAAACTTACCACAAGGTCAAGAAGGAATTTTTTTGGGATGGCCTTAAATATGATATTCAAATGTTTACGGCGGAATGTTTGGTTTTCCAACAAAACAAAGTTGAGACAATCAAGACCCCAAGTCTGTTACAACATTTATCCATACCAAGTCAACGTTGGGAGGAGGTTTCAATGGATTTTATCACAAGTTTAACCAAGTCCAAAGGAAAAAAATGTCATCGTGGTGATAGTTGATAGAATTACCAAGTACGCACATTTTTATGTGTTATCTCATCCATTTAAAGCTAGCACAAATGCTACTGCATTTATGGAAACAATTCAAAAGCTACATGGAAACCCAAAGATTATTGTAAGTGATAGAGATCCCATTTTTACAGTAAATTTTTAGACGGAATTATTTTCTTGTCTGGGTACTCAATTAGCTCATGGCTCATCTTAACATCTTCAATCTACTGGGAAAGCTGAGATAGTGAATATATGTTTGGAAGGATATCTCTGTTTATTTGTATATAATAAACAAACAAAATGGGTCAAGTGGTTACCTTTGGATAAATGGTGGTATAACACTTTGTTCCATACTACAGCAAAAATGACCCCATTTATGGCACTTTATGAATATCATCCACCTTCCATCGCATCATCTTTAAGAGAAAATTCTAAGATTCAAGTAAGGGAAGATCACATCGAGCATCAACAACAACTTCTCCAACTCTTAAAGGATAACCTCACTTTGGCGCAGAATCAAATGAAACAAAATGCATATCCACAACGAAATGAAAGAAATATTACATGTAGGAGACTGGGTAATTTTACGGATACAACCAGACAAACAAATGTCCCTCAAGCAAGATAAGAAGGATAATAACTTATCACCAAAGTACTATGGTACTTACAAGGTGTTGCAAAATATTGGTACTATGGCATACAAATTGGGGCTTCTTGCATCTTCCCGAGTGCACCAATTTTTCCATGTTTCATGCTTAAAGAAAGTCATAGGTGACAAGCTTCTAGTTCTAACAATATTGCCAGAACTTGACGAGGAAGGAAAAATCACATTGGAACCTGAAGAAATTACAAAAACAAGAAATCAACAACTACTAAATCGATCAATTTCCGAGTATTTCATCAATTGGAAGAACGTACCTGCCGAAGATTCGACATGGGAGGATAATAATTTTATACAGAAGCATCTAGAACTACTCAAGCGTTGAGGACAACACTCTTTTGAAGGAAAGGGGCATGTTAGGTCCCTATAATACTAGTGTATCCCCTTATTGTTATTATTAGTATATCCTCCTTACTGTTATTTTTGTATCCATGTAGTCCCTATATTGCTATTAGTGTTCCCCATAAAATCCCACTATTGTTATTATTGATCCCTTAAATTATTATTATTATGTCGGATCTAATTATATGGTGACCCCTTAGACTCCTATATATAGAAAGGAGGTTTTTTCATTTGAATCATCGAATAATTGTTCATTTATGTAATGTAAATGAGGTTCCCCCCACCCGAAGAGGATATTTTCTAAGTCGTTTATCTATTATTTCTATTGTTTTGTGAGTTGGTTTCATAAAACAAAAATACTTGCAATAGAATTAAACCCTCCAAATAGCCAAAGATCTGATACAAAATTGATCTGTCTATGTAATATTGAAGGTTTATGATAAAAGTTGCAAGTGAAATTGTTATGTTTTTTATGCAATTATGTAAGTTTCATTAACACATAAAAGATTATTTTTAACTCAATTTTGCAGAAAATAACAGAGAAAACAGTACCATAACATCAAACACAAGAAAAAAAATGATGAAGGAGTTCACCCCTCCTAGGCTACATCTCTTGGTCTAGCTTCCAATGCTGGGAACCTTTCATTATACTCAAAAATATGTGTTTACATAAACTTTCATTTCTCAGAATGAAAAAATATTGTCTCTAATGGCTCTAGAACTGTCAAAAACCCCTATTTGGGCTCTTTCTATACTCAAAAAGGTCAAAAAATGACTGAGTTATATTCCAGAGAAATTTTCCCGCTAACTGTCCTCCAAATCACACCCACATGCTATCCATCCTACAATTTCTGAATGCTTTTTCCACGTGGAGCGTCAAATTTTCCCCGCGCCAGCGAGATTTGCGTCGGTTGGGATGTAAATTGTCACTTCATTAAATTGTACAATGACCCCCACATACCAACTAAAATAGGCCACTTGGTGCAATAAGAGTCATCAGATCTGAGGTCGTTCAAACAGATCTTGTTGATAGCTTAACTCTGCCTTGACCATGGTTTGGCTAGTGTTTTGGTTAATATACCCTTCGATTAAGCTGACCCCACCTATAAACTATGGTAATGAGCAGTGGTATGGTTGTCACCTTCATGGTTATGTACAAATATTTGCTCCCCAAAATGTGAATCATATTCTGTTTACACCATGGTTGAACGATGGTTCTGCTGAGGATTCAAATTGTGCCATGGATCATGGGTTTTTTGCATTATCTTGTGGGTTTGGTTAACACACTGTCCCATATCAATAAACCTTAACCGTCGCTCCTACCGATTACATGTGATGTAATAAGTATTGACCATCGGGATTTTGACTATATAAAAATGGTGGTAACATTATCTGTTAATACGTGGTGTTGGGGTTGGGATTAACCCCACGCCCCTGGCTTCCCATGTTGCAGTCTCATGGTGTTGGGTGGACCGAGAAATATGGGTTAACCCCGGCCCCAACCCCCAATACGCCAACCTATAAAATTTATAAATGACCTTTGCATTATACAAAGGAAGCCGCGATCCCTCTCTGAATCCATGAAATCTAGGTCCTAGGATTCCAAAGTGGTTCTAATGTGGCCCCTGCAGTGTTTGTTCTTGCCACTCTTGCAAATTACAGGGAGCCAATATATTCCATGAATTTCATAAATTAGTTCAACAATGCACAGAGATGTCAAAATTATGTGTTGATTCCTATCCTTTAAGAAATAAATTTGCTAAAATCATATTTTGAACTTATTATTGTATGCCATAATTATATGGAATGAAATAGTGTAGCTGACCTCCTATCTAAGGAGGGCATTCTACAGGATCTGGACGAGTGTCACATAATGGAAAATTTTGATGAAGATGTTTGTGTGTCAGACATTAGACCCTATTAAGTAGGGTCTTTGGTTACTTATCTTGATGTTTATTGTTTCCCTCCAACACATGATGTATAATCTCTGGAGTTCTATGTATATATTTTATGGACTTTATCTGTTTTAGTTTTCATTATGGGACAGAAGATATATTTTTCATGTTTTTGGGGTTGTTTTCCCCATTAGGTAGGCTTACGCTTACTTGGAAAATATTTGACAGGAGGCTTTCTGGCGATTTAAGTGACACTTTTTGAGTGTTGAATTTTGTAAACTGTGTACTCAGGAGACTTACGTTGACAGTTAATATTGTGGCCCTCGTGAGTGATATACCACATATGGAATGATTTTGCATATATGATGTAACTTTTTATTTTCTTAACGAAAAGTTCTCTTTTTTTCTTTGTGAAAAAAAAGGTCAAAATTCATGACCAAAAATTCATAATGACCTTGATGAGTTATGAATGTTGTTTTCAGGATGTCTTTTGTCTTCATTCTAATTTGATGATATCCTGAATGAAGATCCATATTTGTGAAGTAAATTTCTCCATGTAGTTCATCTAAAAAATCATCAATGATAATAATGGGAAACTTATCTTTAATAATGAGCTTTTTGAGCTCTCTATATTCTGGACACATACGTCGCGATGCACCATTACTATTGGAGAAGAGAAAGAACTTTCATTAGGTTGAATTATACCTGACTCTAGAATTTCTACAACCATACATTCAATTTCACTCTTTTGGGCATAATTATATTTGTAAGGTCTAATGTTTGGAGGAACGCTTCCTATAATCAAGTGAATAGCATGATCATGATCGCAACTAGGTGGATTACCTTTGGGAGTCTCAAATATCTTGGAATGATTGTCAAGGACTCTTTGGAGATATGGACAAATGGATAACTTAGATGTTTGAACATATAATGAAAAAAATTGTGAATTTACCCTTCATTATTCCTTCTTAAAAATATTTGTAATTCCATGAAACTGCAGAAGTGTCCTCAGACACACAACTTTATTGATCAAGAAAAAGATTACATAGCAAATTACAGGAGTTTACACATGTAAACTCACACTCTCACATTCTCTCATTACACACTACAATCAAAATAGGAAACTAACCTATTTATAAGCTCTATGTTCTAACTTAATCTAGTTATGGATCACTTGGAAAATAAATAAGTGTCCATTTACAATAAATGAGCTTCTAACCAATCTACTAACTTTACTCCTAACTTAGAGCCTAGGAAACGACTCTTTTCTAGAGTCCTAATTTTTAATAACAAATTTCTATTTCTAAATATCTCAAATATTTATTAAATATTCTAGAATAATAATTATTAATTTAATATCTTAAATTAATAATTATTTTATTCAAACACTATAACCTATGATAAAATTTATTTTGGATCCTCTAACATTCCCCCCTATGATCCAAAGATACATTACAACAGATACCAAGTTCATCCCTGAACTTAGTAAACTTTATTTTGCCAAGAGGTTTTGTGAAAATGTCGGAGGTCTGATCTTCTGAAGGGAAAAACACTGGCTTGATGACGTCCTTTGCAATGAGAGATCTGATATGATGATACTTGGTGTCCACATGCTTTGTCTTTGAATGAAAAACTGGATTCTTGGCAATATTTATTGCTGATTGATTGTCGATGAATAATGAAGTAAATTCTGCTGGAGGAATCCCCAAGTCCTGTAAAACTCGACGTAACCAAACAATCTCACATGTTGCTTCCCATGCTGAAATGTACTCTACTTCTGCTGAAGAAGTGGCCACTGTAGTTTGCTTCTTGCAACTCCAGGAAAATGCAGTTGTCCCCATGTTCATTAAGTAACCTGAGGTTGATGCCCTGTCATCAATACTGCCAGCAAAGTCGGCATCTGAAAATCCACCAAGTACAAAATTTTTAGTCTTTTTGTAAAGAAGACCAAAATATTTTGTTCCTTGGATATATCGAAGAACTCTTTTGGCTGCATTCTAGTGGTTGTCTAGTGGTTCCTGCATAAAACGTGAAAGAATACTGACTACATAAGATAGATCAGGACGAGTGGTTGTCAAATAAATCAAGCAGCCAATCAACTGTCTGTAACTCATGTTGTCCACCTTTTCCCTCCCTTCAAATTTTTAAATTTTTAAGTTTTGTTCCATAGGGGTAAGGACAGGCTTACAATCCTGCATTCCAAATCGTTGAAGAATTTCTGCTGCATATTTACTCTGGGAAATGAAGATTTGATGTGGACGTTGGAATACTTCAACTCCAAGATAGTAGTGAAGTAGTCTCAAATCTGTCATCTTAAAACCTGCATGTAACTCCTTTTTCACCTGTTCAATGTGATCATCAATGTTGCCTGTGATGAACAAATCATCGACATACATAATGAGAATGACCAGATATTTTCCCTGTTGGCGCACATACAAAGTATCATCAGATTCACTGCGATGAAAACCAACTTTGTGAAGGTATTCATCCATTTTTTCATACCAAGCATGGGGAGCTTGTTTTAATCCATATAAAGCCTTGATTAATTTTTAGACTGTTCTTGCCCTTCAACTTCAAACCCTGGTGGTTGTGTCATATATACATCTTCCTGTAATTCCCCGTTGAGAAAAGTGCTTTTGACATCCATTTGATGAACTTTCCACCCTTTCTGAGCTGCTAAGGCAAGTGTGAGGTGAATGGTGTTCCATTTAGCTGTGGGAGAAAAGGTCTCCTCATAATCGATCCCTTCCTGCTGCGCAAAACCTTTAGCAACAAGTCGTGCTTTATACTTTTCAATATCACCATTTTGCTTGTACTTAATTCGATAAACCCATTTGCATCCAATAGGTTTAACATGCTGAGGACAATCAACAAGTTGCCAAGTGTTGTTGTCTTGAACTGCCTAATATTCATCAACCATTGCTTGTTGACATGCTTTATGTTTTACTGCCTCTTGAAAAGAAGAAGGTTTAGTAAAATAATTTGCTATCAAAGCAAAATTGCCTTCATTTCGTTTTGATCCCCTTGTTCCTGTTTTGTTTTGTTCATTAGGCCTTACATCTTTCAAAAGTTGAACTTCCCATTTTGGAAGTTGTTGCTCACTTGTTTGAGGTTCTAAGAAGTCTCCATCATTGTAAAGGGGATTAATATAAACTGATGTTCGTCGTTCAGGTGGTGAATCTGGAGAATCACTGTCGAAATAATTGCTGCTGCTTGGAGATGCTGATGAACTGCTAGAAGATTTAGATGATTTTGTGGAAGAAGATGGACTGGATGACTCATCTTCAGAGGAAGGAAAATCAAGTTCATACCAATTTGGTGAAGTTGGTTGACTTTTCATATTTCCTTTCCTTTTACTTCCCTTAGTTTCTAACTTGTGAAGAAGACTTTTGATTTCTTCAGCACTCTTACTCTCTGTTTCATCAAAAATGACATCCCTACTCACAATAAATTTTCCATTGTTCAAAAGACGATACCCTTTATTTTCATCTGAATAGCCAATCATAGTGTGTTACACCATTTTTTGGTCATCTAACCTATTATCATTAGATGGACCCAAGTACACCATGTAAGACCAATTTTACCCTAAGTAAAATTGCTTTCATTATGTAAAATAACTTAATAAACCACATTTATTAGGTTGTTTATGGTCTAAACAGGAAACCCCAAAAGGAAATATTAAACAAACCTATTTTGTTTAATTTTCCCCATGGAATAATTAATTAAACCATAATTTAATTATTATTCCTAGTCATGTTTAACCCAAAAACAAAGAAATTAATTAGATAAACCTTTATTTATCTTATTATTTTCTAGAAATAATTATTTAAATCTTATTTAGATAATATTCCTTGTTAAATATGACCAAATCACCCACAAATAATTAAATAAATCATTATTTATTTAATTATCCTTCAACCACTTCCTTAAAAAGATAAATAAATCATTTTTTTATTTATTATTAACAAATAAAGGGATTTGACCCAAGTCAAATACTTTTTCCCTCCAACAAATATAATAAAATATTCCATAAAAGGTGGATCTAGATTTGGTTAACATTATTTTAATCATGCACCAAGATCTAGAATGACCCAATATTTTGTTATAAATAGGAGGGTTTTTCCTACCATTCTTCACCTTTTTTTGCCTATTAGATCACTCTCGATCTATACACTTGGTCACATTTTTCCACTATTTGTTGTGTGAGCTCCCTTTGAGTTCTATTCTTCGTGTGGGTTTTCTACACCAACAAGAGAGAGAGATTTTAGATCTGAAGTGATGAGGACTTCCAAGAACCCATCCCATTGAGGAGAATTGGATACGCCTTCTTGTTTTCCTCCCAGGTGCCCTTAATACAAAAAATTCTTTCAAAAATTGTTCTTGTCTTATCTATTGGTATATGGAGCAAACCCTTCTTTTTACTGCTTAATGTCTTTCTATGCATAGATCTGGTTTTTTGCAGCTCTTTTCTTGATCAACTAACCGCAGATCTGAAGATATTGGCAGCCACTTTTGTTGTTATGGCTATTAGTTATGCGTAGCTAAAGTGGTCCTTTTTCGTACACTTCAACAAAGGATTCATACTAACATAGTGCATTTCAAACTTCTTGAATCAAGCTTAGTTCTCTTTTCTTTGGGAACTAAGGCATAACATATGGATCCAAAAACTCGAAGATGTTTAACTTTAGGTTTGAATCCAAACCAAGCTTCATAAGGGGTGATTCCTTCTAAAGAAGCAGTTGGAGATCTGTTTCTTAGATAGACAGTTGTATGGATTTCTTCTGCCCAATATGTTGGTCTTAACCCTTTGAAATTTAATATGGATCTCGCCATGCCTAACAATGTGCGATTCATCCTTTCTACGACTCCATTTTGCTGTGGAGTGTAAACATTTGTAAGATGCCTTCTGATGCCATTTTCACTGCAATAAGTTTTGAATTCATTTGAGTTGAATTCTCCCCCATTATCTGTCCTGAGAGTACCTATCTTTTCTTTGACCTCATTTTCAACAAGTTGTCGAAAAATTTTAAACTTCTCAAATGCTTCTAACTTGTTTTTCAAGAAGTAAACCCAAGTCATTCTACTGAAATCATCAATAAATAGCAAGAAATATTTGCAACCACCTAATGAATTTTGTAGTGGACCACACACATCACTGTGAACTAGTTGCAGCAGCCTGTTTGCACGCCATGTACTTGTTGGAAAACTTTCTCGACTCTGTTTTCCATAAATGCAGGCTTCACATTTTGCATTTTCCTTGTTGAAAGTTGGAAATCCTTTAACCATCCCTTGTTTCTGTAATTGAGAAAGACTATCAAAATTCAAATGTCCATATCTTACATGCCATAATCTTATAGGTGAAATTCCTATAGTAACTACCCCTACAAAATCAGAATGCCTTGGAATAACTGTCTCTTTCATCCTTAATAGTTTTCTGTCTTCATATCTTGTCATCACTGTTTGGAAGTTTTGTTTAACTGAATTAATCTTAACTAAGCCATCTTCCATAATTATTTTATGTCCTTCTTGTCGAATCATGACCAAAGACAACAAATTTTTCTTAAAGGTGGGTACATACCACACATTGGAAATCAAATTTTCTCCAATGTCAGGGAGAAAAACTTCAACTGCACCTTTTCCATAAGGCGTATGTTTTGTATCATCTGCTAGAAAGATGTAATTAAGATGGCACTCTTGAAAATTCCAAAATAAATCTCGTCTACAGGTCATGTGCTGAGTCGCTCCTGAATCCAAAATCCAAGCATCTTCATAATCGCTCTTAATATAAGAGGAAATTTGGATTGCTGGTGAAGAAGTGAAGACATATTCTGAGTCATTATCATCTTGATCTTGATTATTTGCAAATTGTGTTGAAGGCTGTTGAAACTTAGAAATTTTATTGATAGATGTGCGACAATCTGAAACATAATGACCAACTCTGTTACATCGCCTACAAACAATTTTACTCAAATCGGTGCCTCTTCCTTGAGACTGTCCTCTGCCTTGAGACTGTCCTCGACCTCTGCTTTGTCCTCTGTTTTGAGATTGTCCTCTCCCTAGATTCTATCCTGTGCCTTTGTTTTGATTATTACCTCTGCCTTGAGAATTGTTTCTACCTGAATTGGAGCCTCTGTTGGAGTTGTTTCCTCTGTGTTGGCTGCGACCACGACCTTGTGTTGTTTGATTAAAATTACCTTTGCCTTTGTTTTTGGAATTGTCAGCTGAGGAGTTTCTAGTACTGGCTTCTGTGAGAAAAACATCTTCACCAACTTTCTTTTTCTTCCCAAAATTTTTATCATGTTGAGTCAACATTTCGCAGAGCTCATCAAACTTTAGCTTTTCTAACTTTCCAGTAAGCTGTAGAGTTTCCAAAAAATGTGTGTAGGAATAAGGAAGCCCAGGAATTAAAATTGTGACCATAAAACTATCATCAACTGCTTGAAAACTAGCATTAACAATTTCCTGTTTAATATTCTTAAGTCTGGAGATATCTTCAAGAATATCTCCTTCTTCAGTCAATTTTTGATGCAACAATTTTAATTGTAAGTCAACTCTTTTTGATTGAGGTTGAGTATCAAACAACTCTTTAAAATTTCTCAAAGCAGACCATGCATCTTTAGCATTTTCGATATGGACATACATTTCATCATTTACAAAGGATTTAATGAGAGCTAATGCTTTGGCATTTTTAACTTCCCATTTTGCTAGCGCAGCTGCATCTGTAGGTTTATTTGGCTTTACATCTCCATCACAAATATCATGCCATAGTTCATTATAAACAAGAGTGCTTTTGATGAGGCGTTGCCATGTTTTGTGAGATTTTGAGCCTTCAAGTTTGTCGGAATCAGAAAATAAATTAATCAACTTAGACATTGTAGTGTTAAGACTTCACGCCACGAATCAAACTACAAAAAAATATCAAGATGTGCAACACAACAGCAACACACAACGCAAAAAAAAATGGACTATCGGGGCTTGGCCTTGACCCTCGAATAGTCGTCGAAATAGGAGAAAATTGACTGAGCTTTGCACTTGGCTCTAGTCAATTTCTCAAATATTTACAAGGCAACTTTCAAAATTTGACTTTTACAATAGTGCTCTTGCACAATCTGGTAAAAAAAAAATTACCCCCCCCCCTCAAAGTAAAATTACTTTGAGTCACACTTATCTCTCCAGAAACAAATTACAAAAAAAAATCACCTTATTACTCCAACAAATTACAAAATCCTTATTACTCCGAAAAAAATTTCAATAACATTACATAAAAAATCTACTTATTCCTTCAAATAACAATAGAAATTACCACTATTCCTTATCGCTCCAAAAAAAAAGGTCCTTCTTATATAAAATATACACGCACAACACATTAATTCAACACATATTAAATGCACATGATCTAACCATATGCACAGCACAGCGTATTGATCGATCACAACACTCTGAAGACTACTCGATTTTCCAATACTTCAATAACTGATACAAAACACGAATCTCTGCTTAATTGCATAAATCTATACTGCAGATCTGTTTACTGGAGATCGATTATAATCAAACCTTGGGCATTCAATAACTGATACGAAACAGGAATCGCTAGCTTCAATTCATTAATGCTGGCTTCAATTCATTAAAAGGCTGGCCACCCTTCTTTAATTCATTTAAACACGATTTTAAACGTTGGGCCAATTGTTTTCAACGCTTCTAATGCTGAATCGATGTTGCTTCAACGCTTTCAACGCTTCAAATTCTGATTCAAATGTTGAATCGATGTTGCTTCAATGCTTCAAACGCTTTCAATGCTTCAAATGCTGCTTCAAATTCTTTCAACGCTTCAACGATGTTTTCAAATGTTAAAAATTGCAGTAAATGGCGTGCCAGACTGCGTGCTTCCACTGGCATGTGCTGCTACGGCAATGTGCTGGAATCGATGTAAATGCAGAATCGACTCCATTCCAGACTCCAATATGTAAATCGATGCCAGAATCGACTCTTTCCTTCAGTGTTGATGCGCTATATCAACAACGCTTTCCTCTTTCTTCTGGAAATTTTTCTTATAAATGCACATGTAAATGCCAGAATTATACAACGCTTTCCCTTTTTTTTTTACTCAAACAGTTTGAAATAGAAAAATTCACACAGATTTTGCAGTGGCCTTTTAAAAAAATGATTTTAGAATTTACAAATCTAAAATCAAATAATCAAATTCCTGTTCAAAAAACCTGACAAACTTCATACCAATATTTTGTTGATCGATTCAACGGAGTTGAGTTTTCCATGACCTGGTAGAGCTGGAATCTCCTCCTCACAGCATTACCGTGGCTCTGATACCACATGAAACTGCAGAAGTATCCTCAGACACACAACTTTATTGATCAAGCAAAAAAAATACATAGCAAATTACAGGAGTTTACACACGTAAACTCACACTCTCACATTCTCTCATTACACACTACAATCAAAATAGGAAACTAACCTATTTATAAGCTCTATGTTCTAACTTAATCTAGTTATGGATCACTTGGAAAATAAACAAGTGTCCATTTACAATAAATGAGCTTCTAACCAATCTACTAACTTTACTCCTAACTTAGAGCCTAGGAAACGACTCTTTTCTAGAGTCCTAATTTTTAATAAAAAAATTCTATTTCTAAATATCTCAAAGATTTATTAAATATTCTATAATAATAATTATTGATTTAATATCTTAAATTAATAATTATTTTATTCAAACACTATAACCTATGATAAAATTTATTTTGGATCATCTAACAATTATTCCTTCTTAAAAATATTTGTAATTCCATTACAGTTGATTATCTTCCCGGGTTTCCCTATGATACCCCTTAATTCAATTTCCTTTCCTTTTGAGAAAAAATTCAAGAAAAGTTCTTAAAAAAATAAAAGTTATCGTCCCCAAATATTGTAACCATTGGACTGCTAATACAACATCTGTACAACCCATATTAATGGCAAGAATTTTAATATTCAATACATATTCCCCCATGGTCAGAATGATATTATGGCACTTCCCTGAGCAATTTATAGTTCCTCCCTTCGCAACCATCACTTGAAACTCGGGTGCTAGATATAGAAAGCAATTCAAGGCCTTGGCTATCTTACAATGAATAAAATTATGATTTTTACCTTAATCAATTAGCACTATTACATTTTCTTCTTGATATATCTTTTTGTCTTGAGAGTTGAGGATTTGCAATTCCCACCAATGCATTACAAGATATGGTCAAATTCATTTCTTCATTTTCAGCCCCTAAGGTTGGTTCCTAGTGTATATCTTCTTCTTTTGATGTTTCTTGTTCCTTTTCTTCCTCATATTCATGATCTATGTAAAATAACTTCTTCTCAACGTACTTATCAGCTTTAGTGTATTTCTTAGCTCCACTGTAACAAAGACCTTTTGCTCTTTTTTCCTCCAGTTGTTGTGGTGTCAACCTTATAGGTTGTGGGAATCTAGGTGCGGAAACACTTCCATATTTATAGTTGTGAGTGGTAGACCTCCTTATTTCCATAATTTTTCTTTCAAATTTTCTTGCCACCTTGAATGCATGCTACAATGACTTAGGTTCTCAAAGGCAAACCTCATGTTGGATGTTATCCTTTAAATTCCCTATGAGTACATCAATTAGATGCTCCTCTGGAATATTAGTTACCTTGATATTCAATCTTTGGAAGTCCTCAATGTGCTCCCCAACTAAACCCTTTTGCTTCAGATTTATTATTTGGTTGAAGAAGGTATTTCTCTTTGTATCATCATAATGTATTATAAATTCCTCCATAAAAAATGTCCAAGTGACTATTTCTTTACAAGAAAAAATTCATTGATACCATAAAATTTCTTGGGTTATAAATATAGAGATGCAATGCGTACCTTTTGTGTGTGTTGCACATCATGTGAATCAGAGAACTGCTCCATCTATAGTATCCATGTTACCAAATCCTTGCCATCAAACTTCCTCATATCGATCTTTAGAATATGGTTGATATTCATCCCAAATTTGGAGTCCCTAAAATCATGATTCACATTCCTTTTGTTTTCATCATGAGTTTCATGGACTACCTTGTCACCATTAGGAAGCCTTTCTTGTGGAAATTTTGTCAAACCTTCCATTTTTTATTTTAAAACATCTTTCAAACCTTCCATATTAGATTTTAAAATTTCTATGTCCCCTTTTAGTTCATCTTTGGTTGCTCTTTGTGAGAGTAATTTTTTTTCACTTGGTCCCGTAATTTTGTTACATCATGTTGTGTTTCTTCCTCTTCATGCATCATAGTAGAACTTTCTAAGCACTTAATTGGTGTAGAATTTTTTTTGTTTTGGAGGAATTATAGAACCAATTAATGATATTTATTATTCATTATGCCCTTTTAATCACTTCAAACTAATTTTTCAAGCAAAAGTTACGTAAAATTTAAAATACACACCTTTTAGATCTTGATTTTGAGCTTGTTGATAAGGATGAACTTGAAACAGTGGTATCTCTGTGATTTTGGCCTCCCAAGGTTTGAAATTGCATCATGTGGTATCCCTATATATATTCTTTCAAACCCCATCAATTAGACCGAGATGGGATTCTTCAACATAAATTTATGCCAATTCTCCCATGATGTCATTATTATGGACTAGTTCAGTAGAGAAAATTTGTATAGGATTCCATGTGTCATTGTTTTAACCTTTGTCCCTGAAATTGATACAAAAAAACTAAAATATTTTCACTTTCAATCACTTTTTACAAAATTCAAATTTTATGCTTGAAGAGAAATTTATGAAGATTTTACCGAGGACATGTGTTTGAGACTGAATTATGGAGCATGCAAGAACCCTAAACGGTAAAAATATAATTAGGGCTTCTGTTAGTATGTTTGGTGCACAAATGTACAAAATCACACCAACTAAAGGGGGGTGGTTTTTCCCTCTTATGTTATTGGTCACACGCAGAAAATAGATGGAGTCAAGCAAGTTAGTGGAACATGTTAAAGCATAAACATACTAGATAGAGAAACAGCATGCATATTCAAACATAAAACTAAACTAAAACAAATCAAACAAAATCTCTAAATAGATTCAAACAACTTCAATAATCCAAATGGTGGCTCTTACGTCCCCTCTTATTCAGTGCTGGTAGGAAATGAGGATGAAACTTTAACCCACTTGCCAAGGGGCCCTTAGATCTAGGGATTCTAAGTCCCGATGCAAGGATGTCTTTACTTTCGAGCTGCCTTGGCGCAAAGTCTCCTTCTCTCTACTATGGTGGACTGGAGTTGTTGGATGGCGAACAATTGAGTCCCCTCTATCTCTGCTCCGGATCACACACTGCTAGTATTGCTTGGGGAAATTCTGGACAGCATAACAATATTCTCTCATGTTGTTCATCTCTTGGTGGCCTTTTATCGGAGAATTCAAATCCTCCTTCCCTCTCTTGGTACATTTTGGATAGTGACCCAAGAGAGGAGGGTGATTCCATTTTGTGCCACATTTATTCCATTGCGTGCTCCCTTGATGTCCTAAGGAGGCTTGGACGGTTGTCCTTAGGCAGCCCCAAGTGTGGAACCAATGTACTGGAGTGTGCCTTGTGGTCCTAGAAAGTGACTTCCATCACTCCCAGGATTGCGTGATTTGATTTTTCCTTTCATACCTTAGAGATTTTTAAATACTTTCAGATTCCCTAATGTCTCTCAGCCCTACAAATCCTTCTTCCTAACATTAAATAATGTCACCTTTTCTTGTATGATTTTCCAGTGATAATATTTTCCCCCTAATGTGTGAGGTCTAGAAAGAATTGTATAGCCGAAATACATTATAGTTTATTTTCTGTATATTGTGTGTAGAGAGAGAGAGACCTGCGTGTAGCTCGAAATTGGAGACACCTTGCACCGAGTCAAAGAGCGACCATGTCTTGTGGGATCCTTGTAAGCAATGTTATAATAAAATATATACAAATTTTCTATGAGGCGGGCATGTCCCATGCTCATGATTTATTGGCTAGTTAAACAAATCTATTTTTCAAATACAGATTATGTCTGTGTCACTGATATGGTAGTGACCTGTTGATTGTTGGCGACGACCGCTAACGCCCTCAGGGGCATTTTCTTCCTTTCAAAATACATGGAAAGTGGTACCCATATGCATGAACTTGGTATGGAATATAAATGCACATTGTACGCATAGGTGTTGACTGGGACCTTCCCGTGTAAGCAATGCTCAAAGAGATGCCTATAAATGCACGTGTCTTCGACGGATTTAATCAAAGTTCAATGGTTGTAAGGTAGTACGAACCATGTTGACATGAAAGCCTATGTTGTAGTCGAATGTCAGGAGGATCGATGACATCTGTGGGAAATGATGTCCCCCAGAGTGCCACCTGAGGATGCCCTTTTTGTGGAGAGGGGTGATCCAAGGTATCGCTTCCTTTTTGGAAAGGAGGTGTTGATGTAAACAAAAAGGAATCCTCAACCGAACGAGGGGGTCACTGATATGGAGGATCAGCATCTTGGATGTGATGGGTTTAACATAGGCATGCTGGTGAGGGGTGACTGAAAACTGATGATGGGGATTCAATGACCCAAGGTCAGAGTAGAAAAAGCAGCTTGGTAGTAGTCATAACTATTTATGATGGGGAAATCCCTAGAGTCGGTAGGAAATCCAAGGTGGGTATATATCGGTTATGAATGTTATGGTGGCTTATGCGTGAGGTTGGTATACTCCGACCAAGGGTGACCAGGGACTGCATCATGGGAGAAAAAAAAGGATGGGTGGGTGGGGAACATAGTGCACCGTTTGTGGTCTTTGTACACTTACCAAAAGAATAAAATAATGGGGTTTGGTTTGTACAAAAAATAGAGATGGGTGCCCCAAAACATGAAAGTGTTCACTCACTGATGATGTGATGAAGGTGTTTTGCTGAGAGTGGGTGCCCCATTGGTTGGTCTCATGTGTGAGTTTGATGAAGCAGATGAAAAAGTATCACAGATGGGTTATGCTTATGGAGGTATGGTGGGCCAAATGCGAGGCGCGGTAGTGCACTTTTGATTTGCTTGTACAACTTGGTCATCCGGGAAAGGGGTTTTATTTCATATGGTAAAACTTGAACTTATGCATGACGATTGAATGGGCATGAGGTAATTCCCGGACTAAGGTGGTATGGCCATGGCGTCACTATTGTTGTGATATATGGCCTACTATGGGTGACGATCGCCATGTGGGGGAGGCTCTACTGACCAACGAGGATGCTTATCATGTGCAAGGTGAGGTGATGATAAACATGGTCGAAGGTGTGGAACCAATGGATGATTTCTTATGGACAAATGATGTCGGGATATGCAGAGTTTTTCTGGGACTCTATCATGTTGGGGGTAGAATGATACCTGCTATGGAACTTTCGGTGGATGGAGTTGTGGATGGTTTGCATACTACCTGCAAAAAAATACCCCAAGTGAAAGCGTCTTCTTTATCTAAATATTATTGAAATACATGTTCTTTAAAAAAGAAGATGAGAGAGGGCATACTTGTCGGCGCTAAAAATTTATTTTTTCGGGGGTGCGAATGTGTGGCACTACCTTTGGGCGTTATGGATTGTTGATCACAATGCTACTTTTGGTCCAGTCATTGGGCCTTATAAGCTCTCGTTATGATCCTCCAAATTTTCTAAAAAGGGAAACATATAGGCAAATATGGCTCAATTTAATTCATTTGTGTATGTTGAGTATTGAGAGGTCAAAGGTTTTTGCGGAGTAGTTCTTGCCATTGTGGTCAACCTGAGCACCCGGGATTAGTGATTTTATGGCCAGGTAAACTCCATGACATGCTACATTTTAATTTTTTCAGTCTAGGGTGCCAGGGTCCATACAATACTGGTTTGTATGGATTTTGAGCTAGTTTTACCCTTGATTGCATAGGCAATCAGGGTATTGGTGTGTAGGTTTTAACCCTATACATAAATTATCTATGAATGAATCTTTAAAAACAGAAAATAAACAATACCAAGAGCATAAAACAGAAAACAGATAAACACAGAGATTTTCCACTGGATCCCAAATTGGGACGACCAGCTTGATTTCATTATATTCCTTTTAGTGTTACAACACATATATATTCATGTCGAAGCATACATAAACCCCAATCCATTAACCCTGGATTAGAACATAACCGTAGTTCCCTTGATCAGATCTACAAAATACCAGGGGCTGAAAACCATTATGCCCCAAAACCATGGGTGGGTCCACCCACCGAAAAATAAGGACCAAAAAAAAATTTCCCAGGCCGCTGCCCCAGACCCTGAACAGGGAGGGCTGCCGCCCCCCTGTGACCCCCCTGCTGTGCCCAATGAAATGTATAGGGGTGTCTGACTCCCCCCTGTTACCCCCCCACGCATGACTAGTCGTGGAAATAATGTAACACGTACCCAACATTCTCCCACTTGTTGTTTTCTTTCCGTAGGGGGCCACAAGACAGCTTAGTCTTTAGCCAAGCTTTGCAACACCCATTGTTTCTCTACACCAAGAGAACTTCTGAGTGCTCACAGACTTCGTCAATGCATCTGCAACATTCTTCAAGGTGTCCACCTTTACCAGCAACACCCTTTTAGCCTCAACCATATCTCTCACAAAGTGATATTGAACATCAATGTGCTTTGTCTTTGAATGCTAAGTAGGGTTCTTAGCCAAGAAAATTGCACTTGGATATCATATTCTATCCTTATATCTTGCTGCACCAACCCCATACTTGAACACAGTCTCTGCAACCAAAATGCTTATTTTCTTGCATGAGTGGCTGCTATGTATTCTGCCTCTGTAGTTGAAAGAGCCACTACAGACTATCTTTTACTCATCCAACTGATTGCACCTCCAAATAGGCTAAACACATACCCACTTGTAGATCTTCTTTGGTCCAAATCTCTAGCCCAGTTTGCATCAAAAAAACCACAAATTTCCAACACTCTTTCCAATCCTGGTCTTCCCTGGTAGTACAAGCCATAATCACTAGTGCCACGCAAATATCTGAAAACCCGCTTCACTGTTGTCCAATGCTCCTTCCCTGGGTTTGACATAAACCTGCTCAATACTCCCACTGCATGTGCAATGTCTGGTCTAGTACAGACCATTGCATACATCAGGCTACCCACTTCACTTGCATATGGAACACGGGACATATCCTCCTCTTCTTCTTGTGTCTTGGGACACTGTTCAGCAGACAGCTTTGTACCTACAGGAATCGGAACATTCACCGGTTTACTATCTTGCATATTGAACCTCTACAATATAGTCTCGACTTACTTCCTCTTGTTTAACCAGAGCTTCCTATTTTCCTGATCTCTCTTAATTTCCATGCCCAAAATATAGTTTGCAGCACCAAGATCCTTCATGTCAAATTTGGAGAACAGTTAGGTCTTCAAATCTTGGATAATTTCTTTGTCATTTCCAATCAACAACATATCATCCACATACAAGACCAAATAAATAACACGGTCACCAATTAATTCAAAATAAACACAGTGACCCTCCTTGCTTCTGGTGAAGCCAAGTCCCCGTATATAGGTATCAAATTTCTAATACCACATCCTTGGTGACTATTTTAACCCATACAGAGACTTCTTTAACCTGCATACCAGTTCTTTCTTCCCCTTAACCATAAATCCTTCAGGTTGTTTCATGTAGATCTCCTCTTCCAGATCCCTGTGAAGAAATTTTGTCTTCACATCCATTTGTTCTACCTCAAAATCAAATGCAGCAGCAACAGATAAAATTAATCTCATAGAAGTAACTTTGGAAACAGGAGAAAAAATATCACCAAAATCAATTCCTGGCACTTGGGAATAACCTTTTTCTACCAACCCAGCTTTGTATTTCTCCACCTTGACTTATACATTCATCTTCTTCTTAAACACCCATTTTCTTCCGATGGGCTTCCTTCTAGCCAGCAACTCCACCAGATCCCATGCCTCATTTTTATGCAAGGATTCCATTTCATCAACCATGGCCTCCTTCCAAAGTTTTCCATCCTCTGAATCTATGGCCTCCCTGACGGTTCTAGGATCATCATTGGTTATAGTTAAAGAAAAAATTGAATAGAAAGCAGATGGACTATACCTTTGTAGTTGTCTTATTTCCCGAGCTAATCTTCTCACAACTGGAGTTTGTGGCTCTTCCTCTTATGAGTCTTCTTCTATTGTAGAGTCTGATTCATCCTCCTTTAGCTCAAACTCTATCTTCTCAGGTTCCTTTGGTAGGACTTCATTTTTAAAAACATATTTCACCTCTCTAAACACCACATCTTAGCTATACACAACCTTCCTTATTTCCGGGTTCCAAAGCTTGTAACCCTTTAAACCATCCTTATACCCAATAAAGATGCACCTTTCAGATTTATTACCCAACTTGGTCCTTTTCTCCTTTGGAACATGTACATATGCATCACATCCAAATACCCTCAGATGTGAAAGAGAGGGTTTCTTACCAGTCCATACCTCATGTGGAGTCTTATCGTCCAACGCTGATGAGGGCGATCTGTTAACCAAGTAACATGCAGTCTCCAATGCCTCTGCCCATAATTCTTGTCCTAACCCGATACCACTAAGCATGCTTCTTGCCTTTTCCATCAGCATTCTTTTTATTCTTTGTGCAACTCCATTTTGCTGAGGTGTGTATGGAGTATTCTTCTGTCGTGCTATACCACACTTCTTACAGAACTCTTCAAATTCCTTCTTGAAAAACTCCCCACCATTATATGTCCTCAGCACCTTTATCTTCTTCTCTGTATGTTTTTCCACTAGAGCCTTAAATTCTTTAAATCTGTCAAAGGCTTCAAATTTCTTCCTTAAGAAATATATCCATGTATTCCTTGAGAATTCATCTATGAATGAAACATAGTACAAATACTTACCTAGTGATGGAACCGACACAGGTCCAAACATGTCACTGTGCACAAGCTCTAATATCTTGTTTTCCATCTTAGCACCAAAAGGAAAACTCACTCGATTCTTCTTTCCATATACACAATGTTCACAAAAATTGAAATCCAGAGAGCTATTACACATACCTTCTACCATACCATTTCCATGCATTATCTGAAGGCCCTTCTCTCCAATATGTCCAAGCCTTTGATGCCATAGCATGGTCTTTTCACCAAAGACCGCTAGGCTTTCCGCTCCACTTTCGAGAACCATAGACCTGTTGCACCGTCAATAATAGTGCTGCCCTGAAGCTTGTACAGAGTTCCAATCCGAAATCCCCGCATTAAAACCATTTCTCCCCGAACCATCTTACAGGCATCTTTCTCGAACACTTTTTTTACACCTGCATCATCCATCTTGCTTACAGAAATCAAATTTTTGGCGAATGCAGGAATGTGCAGAACACCAAGAAGTGTTTTAATCCTTCCACCTTGCAGCTTCAGCTTGACTTTTCCATGTCCTATGATTCTAGCCTTCCTATCATCACCTAAGAAGACATCACCACCATCATATTTCTCATACTCGCAGAACTACTCCCTATGAGGAGTGAAGTGAAAGGATGCACCCAAGTCAATCAACCATGACTGATGATCTACATGTGTATTTGAAGAAGAAGCCAAATATACATCCCCACCTTCATTTGAGGTGGTTTTTGCCTCTGCAAAAGGAGCATCATCAGATCCCTTCCTTTCTCAGGAGCTTTAGATCTGCAGTCCTTTTTGTAGTGCCCTTCCTTTCCGCATTTCCAGCACACCTTTACAAACTTTCCAGGTGATTTAGATCTCCCTCTAGATTTACATCTCCCACTCGAAACCTTATTCTTTTTTATGTTCTGGGACCTTCCTCATACAGATAAGGCATCTCCATTCTCACCCTCCATATTTTTCCATCTCATTTCCTTCGACAGCAAGGCTGAGACAATGTCATCAAAATTCAAGGTAGTTGTATTGCTACCTATTGCAATAACCAGACTGTCCCACGAGTCCGATATAGAACACAACAAACTAATGCACTTATCTTCATCTAAGATTTTAATATCAACAGATGACATCTGACTTACCACAGTATTGAAGGCGTTCAGATGCTCTGTCACCGAGTCCCCATCCTTCATCCTCAGGTTATACATCTTTTTCCGCAGGAAAAATTTATTCACCAGAGACTTAGATTGGTACAAAGTCCCTAGCTTGTCCCACAAGGTCTTCACCGCAGCTTCCCCAGATACATTCAACAATACTGAATCTGAGACACACAACCGTATTGTGCTCTTTGCCTTCCGATCCAGCTTCTTCCAATCTTCATCTGACATTGTCATTGGTTTAGTACCCGGATATACCATGGTCTACTGATCCTTATCCACCAGCAGATCCTCCATCTTGAGCTTCCACAACTCAAAAATCTGACCATTAAATTTCTCGATCTCTATCTTCCCTCCGCTCACCACCTTCTTTCACCACAAGAATCGATCTCGTAGATCTTCGACTGAACAGGGTCTACCTCAAGCCTGAGAAAAAAACCCATCAGCAGAAAAGTCGTCCCCTTGAAGCCGAAACAAATCTGATACCAAATGTAGGTTTTAACCCTATACAGAAATTATCTACGAACGAATCTTTAAAAACAGAAAATAAACAATAGCGAGAGCATAAAACATAAAGCAGATAAACACAGAGATTTTCCCCTGGATCCCAAATCGGGACGACCAGCTTGATTTTTCATTATATTCCTTTTAGTGTTACAACACACATATATACATGTTGAAGCATACATAAACCCCAATCCATTAACCCTGGATTAGAGCATAACCATAGTTCCCTTGACCGGATCTATAAAATACTAGGGGCCGAAAACCATCATACCCCAAAACCATGTGCAAGCCCATGCACAAAACCATGGGCGGGGCCGCCCCCCCTGCTGCACCCAACGCAATGTACATGAGGCACTACTGCCCCCCCTGTGACCCCCCCGTGCGTCACTAGTCGTGGAAAGAATATAACACATAACCAACATGGTGCACCTTTTGCAACACAAACATAAGGTTTTTCACACCCTATACGCGCTTTTCCCAACATTGGGCACCCCTGTGAGAAGCACAGGTGCGCCTTCCTCATGCTTGTCTAAGGGATAGGTGGGCGGAGAGCCGAGGCAAATTTTGTCCAAATTTAAGGAAATTTTGCATGTTTTTTTATTTTTTTTATGCTGCTGATGTGCTCTTGTTTTAATGACAGGATGTTGTGGAGGGAGCGGGATTGGCCCGAGCTCCACACTGCTTTAGTTGCCGATGGTCAGGCATGCCAACAGTTGCCATGATGGGGTCTTCTAAAATTTGTGGAGAATGACCTTCTTCAGTCACAGGATCGACTTCTACGCTACCTGATCCAGTGTTGGAACAAGCGGCGCAAGGTGTTTGTGCTACATGGGTGTGACCTCACTATCTGTCCTGAGACAAATATCTACTTTGTGACCGGGTTATTTCCTCAAGGTGAGGCACTTCGGTATCCATTTCTTTTTGGGAGGGTGGATTTTGAGCGATTCCAGGACCGTCATTGCGGTGGGGCACCCCTTATATAGGGGTGTATAGCCATTGCCACGGTGATATATTTGGCCGAGCAGTGTGCTTTGGCGGCTATTGTGCGACTGGCAGGGTCATCTGCTCCACATCGAGCATCAGATCCGCAGGTTGGTGTCCTGCACCAGCTAAGTGCTGGGAATTTTTTCAAATTTTCCCATTTCTGCTATGACAGGATGTTGGTGCATCTTTACAAGGTCCGGGATGGATCGAAGTTGTTTTCCTATGCCATCATTTTATGCAGCATTATGTACGAGCGGGTAGTGTTGCTGAGACCAGTGGTGGCAGTTCCTGCTGGGGGGCCATGGGAGCCTAGCATGAGGAGGTGGGCTTCTGTGATGCCTCGAGGAGGTGGGGGTAGGGTGGGGCATTACTAGAACGCCACCATACAAGCTTGTTTTGAGGCCAACGCATAGATGTTCCTGCCATTCCCTTATGCAGGGATGGACTTCCGAGGGGATCCAGACATGGGTCTTCCTGTTGGCTATGCTTGGGGGCCAGCAGGTATGTATTTTGTGCTTTCTGCATTTATTTGAGTATTTATGGTTATATGTGTATTATGATGACACTAACATAGTTTTGGTTACTCTTGAAGATGTTGGCAAGGTTAGTCGCCCTGTGGCTCGGTTGGTTGGGCATGATCCTATTCAGAGACCACGGGGAGCGCTTGGGGGGCTAGGAGGAGTTCCTGCACAGCCTCAAGGTGGGGAACTTAGTGGTGAGGCTGGCCCTTCGGGGGAGGGCAGCAGCTTGGCTGCTGTCGAGACTTTTGTTGAGCGAGCTCGTGGTTATGCGGCGAAATCTCTTGTTGCTGAGTTGACTGAGTAGGTTTAAGTTCTAGAGGATGCCTGGGATCGAGTGGACCGCTTCACCCAAGGGATGCCGACTCAAGGATTTTTAGATGGCCTCGAGGATGTATGGCTAGAGACCTTGATGGCTCTGGAGAGGGGCTATTGGCCAGGTTTATGTCAGGTGGTGGTCTCGGTATTGACAGCGGCTCTAGTAGTGGTACCAGGAGCGACAATGGGTCCAGGTGCTCCGCTTGGGTGAGCACCACTCTAGATTAATTTTTTACACGGGGAAAGAACCCATTATGAGGATGCTTCCCCTATTTTTTATGACTTATATGTATATATTTTTGGGCTAACCGATGGGTCAAAGACACTATTTTTTTTACTCAGACACATACATTTTGATATATTTATGAGAGATATTTTTTGTGGCTCTACATGGTGTGCCCTATGTTTCTGCTTTGGATAATGTTATGCTAATGGATATCTATGTTTTCTATGTTTTTTTTTTTATGTATGATGGTTTATTCGAGATGCATTCCAATTTATAATATTGTTAGCTATGTGATCATGTATTTGGTTTTGACTCCTTGGTACATGTGTGAATGTAATGTAGTCAAATTGTCTGCTTAATATTTTTTCACGCTAATATTTTCTTAATAGATGTGAATCTCGTATCTCAAATTTTTGGTTTAACTGTGACACTACTAACTGGGAATCAAGGTAGATATGCATATGGCATATTCCATGATGGAGGACGTCGCTCATAGGTCCTATAATGGCGTCATATTCTTCCTAATTGTCTGTTGTTGAACCAATGCACACACCATTGGTGTAGAGTGGTGATTAGTTAGGGTGATAGATAACCCAGGCAGTTGCTGCTAAACTTTGAGTCCATATTGATACTCCATCAGCAAATCTGAAGTAAGGTTCGAGTTGGTAATCCATTGTGACACTCAAGCACATTTTGTAACAAGTCTTTTGGTGAAAAATTTATAGTGGTTGGGTTTGTGTACGTTGACTCTAGGGTAGGGCCTTCTTGGCCCTTATGGGTAGAATTTCTAAAGTAAAAGATCATTGACGGTGTTGCTGAGGCATGTCCCATCTAGTTCAGTCAAAATGTATGCCCCCTAGCGGAGGCAATGTTTTATGATGTAGGGTCCTTTCCACAAAGTTTCGAACTTTCCTAGCCCTAGGGCTTCTTTTGAGACATCGTAGAGGACGACTAGTTCTCTCTCGGTGAATGAGCATGGGTTGATGTGGTGGTCGAACGATGATTTTACCCTTTTCTTGTGGGCCTCTTTGTGTTGCAGTGACTTTCATTGGCTTTCGTCGATGAGCTCTAATTGTACTAGGCGTTGTTCTAAAGGCTAGGTATCATCGAGGAGATCGATGGCGACATGTAAATTTGGGATCTTGCGTTCTATGGGAATCACAGCTTCGACCCTATATACCAAGTGGAAGGGATTGAAACCAGTGGACATCTTCACAGTCGTGTGGTATGCCCATAGGGTAGAGAAGAGCATATGGTGCCAGTTGGTTTTATGCTTATTCACCATGTGTTGTAACATAGTTTTGAGGACTTTGTTTACAGCTTCTACCTGTCCTTTGGATTGGGGGTAGTATGGTGAAGAAAATTCATGGATGAATCTAAGGTAGTGGGATAGATCCTAGAAAACTTCGTTCTCGAAGTGCTTCCCATGGTCGGAGACTAACTCCTTGGGAACACCGAACCAAGCAATCATGTGGTTAAACAGAAATCGAGCAGCAGTTTCTGTGTTGTTTTTGTATGTGGGCATGGCTTTAAGTCAGCCAATATGATGTATTTATGATTTCCAGACGATGTAGGGTTGTAAGTCATGAATCCGATTCCCCATTTAAAAAAGGGGCCAGTGACGATGATGGGGTGTAGAGAAGCGGGGGGGGCTCGTGCCTTATGAGCGAAGCGCTGGCATCGCTCGCATCTCTTGACTGTTGTAATGAAATCGTGAAACAGGGAGGACCAGAAATATCTTTCCCATAGGAAATTTTGGGCGGTGACCATCCCAGAGAGGTGGTCATCGCAAGCTCCTATGTGGCAGTCGTTAAGGGCTTGTTCTGCTTGGTCGTGAGTGAGGCATCAACATAAAATGGTGTCAATGCCCTGTCGGTATAAAACATCGACCATGAGGAGATATCGGGGAGCTTGAGGGCGTATGTGCCGATGGTCGTCTCGAGTGAGATGAGGTCTGAACTTTTGAGTTCGTTGGAAGAGGAGAATGTCTCCATACCAATGGTCGTCGGTTTCTACGAGGAAGAGATACTCATCTAGTAGCGAATTGTTTACTGGTGATCCCTTGGTATCTTTTGGGAGGTCCATAATGAGCTCTGCTACGATAAGCGCCTTTTTTCTTTTAGGGGAGAAAAATTGTAAGTCATATTCTTGGATAATTACTATCTAGTGGGCATACTTGTGGTTCATTAGGCGGCATGTGACCAGATATTTGATGGGATTAATATCCGCGATGACTGTAGTGGTTTTAAAGATGATGTAGTGGCAAAGCTTTTGGACTGCATGTATTAATGCTAGGGAAGTCTTTTCTTCAGGCTCATATCTTAATACTGGGCCCGCTAAGGTTTTACTAACATAATAAATTACGTGCTCCTTCCCATCCAGGCCTTCCTGGATCAAAACTCTGACCAAGGCGGACTCAAAGGTTCATAGATACAGGATGTAATCTTGTCATAGTCTGGGGGAATTATGAGTGGTGTTGAAGATAATGTTTCTTTCAGTGCATCAAACACTTATTGGGCATGATCATCCCATTTGAATGGGATGTCCTGGCAAAGGAGGCGCAGGAACCCTTGAGTGCAAGTGGCATAATCTAGGATGAAGCGTCTCAAAAAATTGGCCTTCCCTTGTAGGCTTTGCAGTTGCTTGAGGGTTTGAGGTGGAGGTACCTCTTTGATCGCTTGGACCTTGAGGCGGTCCACGTGAATCCCTTGCGGGGACACGATAAAATGTAAGAGTCTACCTATTGTGACGCAAAAGACACACTTGAGGGGGTTCAAGCATAGGTTTTATTGACGGCATCTTTGGAATACCAATCGAAGATCCTCAAGATGGTCTGAGTGCTTCTTGGAGAAAATGGTCAGGTCGTCAAAGTAGGTGAGGATAAGGTGTGCCAAGTCATAAAATATATAGTTCATGGCCTTCTGGAAGGTGGCTCCATCATTTTTTAGGCCAAATGGCATTACCTTGTATGGGAATATGCCCCAGGGGGTGGTGAATGCAGTTTTGTACCGGTTTGTACTGCGGATTTGAATTTGGTTGTACCTAGAAAATCCATCCATAAATGAGAGAGCCTCTTGACCCGCACAAGCATTGATGACCTGGTTGATGAATGGGGTGGGATAATTTTCCTTGGGACAAGATTTTTTTAAATCCTGAAAATTGGTGCAAACACGCACGATGCCATGTTTTTTCATGATGGGAACAGGGTTGGAAACCCAAGATGTGTAAGCAATGGGGTAGATAAACCCGGCTTTGTGAATCTTGTTGATTTCTTTTTTTATTGCTTCTGCCTTTGATGGGTGCAGTTGACGTTGTTTCTGGCACACTAGAGATATGTCAGGCCAAGTGTCAATATGGTTCTCTAAGATAGTGGGACTAAGCCCAGGCATTTTCGAGTAGTCCCATGCGAAGATATCTCGATACTCTTATAGCAATTGGGTATAAGAGGCTATTTCTTCTGGAGAGAATGTTGCCCCCAGTGAGATTTCTTCGACCTTACCAGGGTTTTGGGATATGTTTACCTTGATGGTAGGTGAGATGTTTGATATATTTCCTTCCTCAATTGCATCGGGCGTTGGGATAGGATTCTTGAACCAATCGAATTTCCCTGATGGAAGGAAATATTTTGATTCGATTTCATAGATCTCTTGTTCTTCTGTCTTGTCAGGACTGGACATTTTCTTGGGGAGAAAAAGTGAATGATGATGCATTGCATCCCATGGATAATCAAGCTCCGTCATGGCTTCTAGGATGTCCTCATCTGAGTGAAATAGGGATCCTAAGGGGGATTTATCTTGCGCAAGGTTATGCTGAAGAGGTTCAATCCGCACGGAGCTAGTTGAGAGACACGAGAAGGATTACATCGTCGATGTGGTGGAACCAAACGCGGTCGACAGAGTCTAGACAGATTGGGTCTGCACTATCGTAGGAACAGTTACTCTCATAGTTGCAGCTGAATCGACACCTATGGCAAATGAGCAGATAGCTCGAGTCATAGTTCTGATACATGACAGTATGAATCATAAATGGTGTATCGTGTCGTCGACGTTTGGTGGGGAAGAATCTCCGTGATGGTAGCTTGCGTGAGCACAAGGTTTGGTCCCCTGTTAGAATAGTCAATTTCTTGTTGTTGAAAATTGTGCCTAGTGCAGAGGTGCCTGAATGTTTCCATTAACGGGCATGCCTCTAGTTCATGGTTCTGGTTAGTGCAAAAGGTGCATGGTACCACTATTCCAACTGAGTAGATTGTGTGGGAATCAACACTACTCTTTGTCCCAGATGTGGATGCTTGTAAAGGATCTGTTGTAGAAGATGAGGTCTTCTGCTTCCATTTCTGTGTTGTTTCCTTGGGTGTATCAAACTCTTTGGGGGAGTGTAGAATTAACACTACTCTTGCTGCTCTTAGCTTGGGGAGATGCTCACATTTAATTGTATGATGAAAGTGTGAACAAATCCGGCAATAAGTATGCATGATATTTTCTTGGTTAGAGAGAATTTTTTGTGTGAGAGAAGAGACTGTACGAAAATTTTTTGCAAGGTGCTTCAGTTCTTTGCATTGATTGACCTAGTGGTTAATCAGGTCGCATAGTCTGCATGTTATCCTAGGTTGGGCCTGGGTCATGCTTGGTTGGTGTCCCATCCCAATTTTCCCATCACGCCGATGTGAGTGTGGGGTTGCTGGCCTGGGGTTGATATACTTTCTATACAGTTTGAGGATATCGTCCTTTTTCTTCTCTAATTTGTGAATCATATCAATTAGAGGATGAACTTGCAGGATATAGGTTCAACGTTGTCCACAGTTATTTCCTTGACATACTGGGAAAAATAGCCTAGATATGGGGTGCCCATCATGCGTAGTTGGTGGCCTAACGAGGTACCAACGACTTAAAGCTGCTAAATCAGGGCAAGTGGTGACCACATGATTGGGTGATTTACATAACGCACATGTTGATCTTCTCTGTAGAGAGCGGTTGGGGGTAAATAAGGGTTCCTTGATTGGTCACTTTTTAGCTAACAGAAAGAGGATGGGTCTACTCGTCACATCTTCTTGGGTTTTCGAGCTGTTCATGGATTCCAAGTCTATGCCATCTTCTTGGGAGAGGCAGACTATGGCTGAGCACAAACTAGCCAACGCTAATCGGAATTGGGGGATATAGTGGCAATTTTATAGAATGTGGTTGTCGGCACATAAAGGACATGTGTGTTAGGGTCTCGTGATTTAGCATATTCGTAGACTAAATGCACAGGGTAACATCAGACCAGTATTTGGATTCCTAGGACCTAGACTTCCTGGACTCAGAGAGGGCTCTCTCTATTATGTGTGAAGGATGTAAACTTGTTCTCTTTAGATGGTTGATTTTAGGCTAGTTGTTAAGTGTAGGGTTTGCTTGTTTGTTTGGTTGGGTAAGATGATCAAGTAGGATAGGTGGAATAAGAGGTTATCAAACATTGGGCTATGGAGTCTATGAAGTCATTGATATCTCAATAGTGAATCAGGGTACATCACAGGTAAAATCTAGTGTAGTCAATGGATCTTTAAATTTAATGTGTGAGGTGAGATGGACATTAAGTTTGGGGAAAAAAGGTAGGGCAAAGGGCAGTTAAGAATCCTTTGTCAAATACCTATGAACAAGAAAGGTCTTAAATACTGATAAGCAAAGATACAAATCATAAGATAGGGCACACCATTTACTCAATGACAATACTTTAAACAAATAGACATCCAAGATTAACAATCCACTGGAACAAAGGAAGCAAGTAAACTCATCTAACTTCAATAATTCTACTTTCAAGATTTGAAAACATATAAGAAGACAAATAGCTTTAATAAATGAAGGGGAAATCCTAGACATCATCTATAAAACTATAAATAACTTTGAAACAAACTGATAAGCATGTACAAAGGGCAAGATCGAAACAAGACCTCTTTGGCTTAACCTAACAATCAATACATCAAAGAGAGATTTCAAGACAGAGTTTAGATAGCATCAAACAAGCAAAGCTTACCATGAATCATATTTTTAAATTAGCATATTAATCCAATAATGAAATAGACAAGCTTAGGTGGGCCTAAGGAGCAACTAAGAATTCCTTAAACTAACCCAGCAGAGGAAAACATAAAGACAATAGAAAACAGGTGGACTGAGGTGCCTCAAACAACATTTCTCAATCTATACTTTTTTGAGCTATTGCAATATAGAAGGATGGACAGAATGATAAACAAGGAAACATGAAAAAATCTAGAGATACATCATCATTAACTAAGCTCATGGATCCTGCAAGAAAGCCTTCATCATCATTAATCAAGGCAAGTCATCCGCAAGCTCCACAACACCAAATTTCTCTTCAACTTCAAAGAACCATGTATTGCTCTCAAAACTCATCAAATGCCAAAATTTACAATGAATCCTCATGCTCTATATAACAATCAAGGAGGATAAAAACCTAATAGAGTATCTAGAAGTCTATTGGCTAATCAGAAGTATCTCTATTGTCTTTGAGGCCTTGCAAGGCCCAAGGCACAAAATATCTAAAATAAATATCTTTTCGGTCATTTTTAGCAAAGAAATTGACCTTTAGGCTCTAACAAGACTCATAAAACTTTCCAAATTCACATTTTTACTTTTCAACCACATGAACGTAGCACTGTGTTTTAAAATGAAATTTCATGCCAGGAGCGCAACACAGGAACACAAAAAATGGGTCTTCTTACAGCAGTGTTTTGAAGGCCTTCCCGATGTCAGAAAAGGCTCTCTGATGGCTCGTTGGAAAGCCCTTGAAGTCTAATTTCCAGATATACCCTTTTTTTTCTTATCTAACCTCTATAACCTATTAAAAAGGTGAAAAATCAAAGACTGGTAGGAGCGCAACACATGTCCTAAAAAGTAGGCAAAATGATGAAAAAGTGGGTGTTTTTTACCCTTTTGGAGGACCAAAACAACTCCAATTGATCTGAAAATTTGTGAGAATGTTATATGAGTGATGAGGAACCCAAAAATTAGAGCCTTTCCTCTTGAATATTCTCTTAAAAAGAGCGTAGCACCAAGTGTGCTGCGCTCCTTGCCTCAAAATTTGCCAAAAACAAAACTTGTCAAAATTCTCCCAAATTTGGTGGATAAGTCCTTCATAGGGTTTAGGAGACCTGTAGAAAATATTGAGGCAAGATTCCAAGGTTTACTTGGTCTTTTCCTATTTTTAGTATTTTTTTTTTGAAGGAGGGCCTCTTTGATATGCCAATGAAAAAAGGTGTGATGGTAGTCTTGTTGGTGTCTTTATCATGGCTGTGGTCTTCATTTTCATTATCATCCTTCCCACTTTCTTTACTGTCACTATGAATTCTCTTTGTGTTGCCTTTACTTTTCTTATCATTATTGTCACTTGTGGGGGTCACTGCCTTTACTATTTTTATGACTGTCATGAATGTTTTCTTTTTCACTTATGCTTGCTTCATTATCTTTCTGCATTTTTTTCACTTGCTTCATCTGTATTCATGCTACCTTTTGTTTTCTGCATTATCCTCACCTTTTTCATCTTCATCCTTGTCAAACCCACTGCCCTTTTCTTCATTATCTGTCTTAGTTTCCGCATCAATATCTACCTATGTTTCTTCTTCAATATCTGCCTTTTCATCATCTGTACCTTCTTCATTATTTGACTCACTGCCTTCTTCTTCTTCTTCATTGTTTTTCCCATCGCCTTTGTCCTCAACATCCTTTGCATTATCTGCCTTATCATTTCTTTCTTGTTCTAAACTATATTTTTCTTCATAATCTGCCCTTGTCTCTTGATTTTCATCATCGTCATCCTCCTCATCATTTTCTTCCTCATGACTTGTCATTTTCTACTTCATCATGTGTTTTTTATTCCTCACTTGTTCCTCCTATCAGAAGAAAAAGTACAAGCACGCAACACTAGGCCAGTCGGGTGGCTGAACGCACAGAGTCTTGTAGGGTTGCACGTGTCATCGGCAAGGTTGCACGCACAATCGGCCAGGCTGCAAGCACAGTCGACAAGGCTGCACGCACATTCGGCAAGGTTATACGCACATTCGGCAAGGATGCACGCATAGTTGGCAAGGTTTCATGCACAGTCGGAAAGGCTGCACTTGAAAGCTTAAGCTCCCTTATACTGATACTCTTTACAATTTGTCTTTTTGATGTAGTGAAAACCCCTTTTATCTTGGAAAACCATGGAGGTCACCTTCATATATCCTTTGAAAACCTTCTGCATGCTATCATCATGGAGATTTATGGTCTTTATTTCACTTCTTTGCCTACCTTCTCAAACTTTAGGCTTTAGGGCTTTTTCCCTTCTTCATTTATAATTTCTAGGAATCTTCAATTCATGCTTGGAAATGGGTTGATGTGATGGTACTTAACCTTAAATATTCTTGGAGGACCTTCAGCAAGAGTCTAGAGTGAATTAAGTGTTTTTAGGGTTGAGGAGGCCCTCCTGGCCAAGGGCGCGACACCACCTCCCAGGAGCGCAGCACCATGTTGCAGAGGGAATTTGGAGGCCTTCCTGGTGTCTAAATGAGCTCTGTGATAGATAATTGTAAATATTGTTAAGTATACTTTCCAAAACTAATTTTTTTTCCATTTGGTGTCCATTTACCTATCCAAAAACTGATTCTCCCAACACTAGTCAAAAACTGTTGTATGATGGTGCAGAAATGCAGAGTGCTGGTGCAGGAAACTTTTGGAGGCCTTAATCAAATCCAAATTGAGCTCATGATAGCTCATTGGAAATTTATTCAAGTCTAGTTTTCATTTGACTCATCAAGCAAGTCATTTAGACACTTAGGCTATGAGAAACCATGATTTTCCCAAGGTCACTCCAGTAGTGCAGAAATTCTCCTGGGACACCTGTATTTTTGACATTTCTCCCAAACCATGATACCTATGTAAAAAATAAAGGTAGTTTTTCTTATTGGCCCTATAATGGAAAAAAACCTCTCTCATTTTTTCCAAATTCACCTCTTTTTGGTCAAAACATATTTTTAAGAAAAACTGGCCCTAGGTGTGGCAAATGACTTGGCCCTTGGAATGAGTTCTTGGAAAATGATGGAGGCCTGATTTTTATGAGCTGGTATGGATTTATGTTTTCTGACATGATATATCATGTGAATCCTTTTCTCCTATGCCTCCTTTCCATAGAAAACCCTAGCTTAGTTGGAAGAGGAAATTAGGGTTTGGTGTAGGGGATTTAGGACTGCCTTGTAGACGGAGGGGAATGAAGGGGTTAAGGGTTGTCTAAGTTCATGGGGAAATTTTGGGGAACAGGGATAGATGTTAGAGAGTAGGGTAAAGTGGAGTTTCAAGAATTGAGTGAGGGGAAGGGGTCTAAAAGGGTAAAACACAAGCCTAGTCTCGAAAAGGGTCAAAGTGTAGCAATAGGCTAGGTTTTGTAGAAAAATGATGAGTTTGAGGGATAGGAGTGATGGGAAGTGTTTATGAAGGTATATTAAGGATAGGAGGAGGAGTAAGAGCATCAATATATAAGCCTTGTTGATGTTTAAACCATGGAGGTCATGAAACCAAGAAAAATTCCCTTAAAAACCCTAGATGGATAATGGAGGAGTTTAAGCAAAACAAAACAGAAGGCTGAGGCCCAAGGTGGCAAAACATAGTGACAATGAGTGGCATGAGCCCATGATGGGTCTTCTGGGAATGATGGGCTGACCATGGCATGATAGGATAGAGAAATAGTGAAAAAAAAAATTATCCTAAGGATAATGAAGGCAATGACACTTCTAAAACTCACAATGTTCATGAATTTTGTTTTTAGAAATCTAGGATAAGTGTTTAGTCATCTAAAAAAAAAAAAAATTACTGATGACTAACAATGTGAATTACGCTACCCACAAACCAACGTAATAAACTCATTCTATAAGATACAATCTGTGGATGAGTTCCAGGGCTGCGCATTCTTCGATGAAGTGACCATTTTCATTGCACAACGTGCAACGTATGATAGGAGGGGGGGAATATGGACGGGAGTCTTTCTGGTGAGTGTCTTTCCTCCTATAGGTACAGGATGGTGCGAGGTTCATCTCCAGATGACTAGGTGGAGGGATCCTCTTGATAGGATTACTCAATGGTGTGTAAGGCATCCCTATATCATGGGATTTCTAGGCAATTATGGGTATAGTTCCCATAATTTCTGCAGATAGTGCATGCGTGATTGGTACGCAATGCTTTGCCTTTAATTTTGGTGGTAGTTTCCTTTTTACGGGAATGTGGTGTAGCGATGTCTGCCTCAGATCTGAGTAGTTTTAATTCATCCAGCTCTGGTCAGATGTGGGTAGGGTTCCCTACTACGTCACATATGGCGCAACCTGGTGATTCTCATTGCGTGGCGGGAGTCTCCACCCCCTTTCCTCTCTCGGTTTTCTTAGTCGTAATCATTAGTTTTGTAATGGGAATTTCCTTTGCAGGGATGTTTTTGACAGGTTCCTGAATGGGTCGGGCCTCCTTGGGACTAAGGGGCTTTAACCCTGTGACGGTGTTGTGTGTGACTCCTGTCCCAGTACGGGGAACGAGGTACCAAACCGGTATTACAAAATATATGTTTGGTAACACCATTATTTCCAAGACCTTTTAGGATACAAAACCATCTGGGGGGTAGAGGAAAGGCTTCTGGGAAGCGGCATAGGCTAGAGAGGTTGTCGTGGCTGAGGACTCAGTGTCATTACTGCTCATGCCCTTGTCCTGACTAGATTCAACGCTTGATGTTGACATCATGCACACCAGATCCCTTGTGACATCAGGTGATGACTCAAGTATAACAGGGAGATCTCCTAAGAATGATCCTAGGATGGGCGATCGTTTGAATTGGTCGGGGCCATATTCTTGGTACCACGAAAGTGCACCCGCAAATGTGTCTACATAGGGTAGAATGACATTGGTATTTGTAAGGGGTCTCTTTTCGCTATGCGTCAATTAGTCAGCAGTGACGATGCAATCTTCATGGGGGAACATCATAGTTCAGAAGACGGAGGAGGTTATGGCTGACATGGCGTACATATAACTCCGACCAAGGAGTATATTGTAGTCCAACTGGGCGTCCAAGACTTCAATTTCTATAAGAACTATCTTTCCGACTAAGCGAACCGGGGCGTTTTGGTAGAGTTCGACGGGGACCGAAGGGCGACCATCGTATGCTCTAAGCATGATGTCTGATGGCTTTAGTTCAAGTGATCCTAACATATTCCAAACATTCTTTGACATGATGCATGTGGATGCACCTTCATCAATGATACATCAGTGAATGGTAATGTTTTGGACCAACACTGGTATCTGGAATGTGACCATTGAAGAAATTCTAGGGGTGGATTTATCTATATCAAAAGCCATTAGGAATGTATCGGAAGGGTTGATAGCGCCTAACGTAGAAACCAAGGCTTTCCACTACTTTGGGCATGATTTTAATACCTTCAAAGCTGACATAGCGGTGGGAGAATTATCTAGGTCATCCACAATGCTATAGTTATGGGCTTCTTTGGAATAGTTTCCTGCTCGCCTAATTGGTCCCTTAGCCATCTTTGGCAAAGGTTCAATAGGCATTTTTGATATGGCCAAAGGTGATGTTGGTGCACTGGTACTAGCCCCTGATGCGTTGGTGTCTAGTGGGGTGTCGTAATTTCGATTCTATTTCGGAAAAAATATTTCCTCACCAGTCATGTAGATTTCGTGGCTATTCTTTCTGGAGTCGTCGGGGGTTTGTTGTTGTGTGATAACTGTCCCTTGATGGGGGAAAGGTTCCTACATGACTGTTTTCTGCTGGGAGGATCCCCCTTTTCCACAGTTACTTTGTAGCATCTTCAGCTTAGGGAGGTCGGGACAATGGTGATTGTAATTTTCGTACTCACCACAAATCGAACAAGAGTGGTTTGTTCGAAGCAGTGCCCTTTTTTTTTGCCTTTGGGAGTTGCTTGGCTCCTAGTTTTGATTTCGGTTGGAGTTACCCCCAGCCTGATATCGCGCAGGGTGTTATTGATTGTTGCCCTCCTGTCCATGATTTCCTTTAGGCTTGTTTTTTCCTTTTTTCTTAGCCACATTAGGAGGATAGTTTGGATTTTCCTGGTTATATGGTTGGCACAGTTAGTTTTGGGAAGGTTGCACAAAGTTCACCTGTGCATTATTCTACATGGGCGGGTCTTGTACTGGGGACTGAGCATAATGCGGTCCCTGGTTTGTAAATGGTTACTGGGGGGGAGCTCTTCCATCAACATGTCTATCTGCGTACTGGGTCCTCGGAACCGGAGGATAGGGTCCTCCATGCTGATGGTGATACGACGACACCCTAGTGGTCACGCGGAGGCATGTGAAGACTTTGGTAGCTGGATTGTGGTACGTTCTAGGTAGAATCATACGTGTAACTGGGGTATTGAACGATGCTGCTTGGGTGACTTTGGATCAATGACCCAATTAAACCGTCTACAGAGTTCAACGCACCTGGAAATTCTTTGTAAGTTTGCAGGTGCGGGGCGTTCGGTAGGATATTGTAAATATACCCTAACTGTGTATATATCAGCTCGAGCTATTGGGCCTTACTGATGGCATCCTCTATAAATATGGGATTTTTTTGTGCCACATATTTCGAAATATCTAGGGTGAGAGCTTTCAGGAACATGTCTAACAGTACTCAATCATCGAGTTTGGCTTTGCACAAACTACGACGTCGCCGCCATTCATGAATATGGTCCGAGGTATGGACGGCGGGGGTTTGCCTAAAGTGGGTTAGTAACTCCATTCCGGAATCGTGGTGGATGGGTAACTGAAAATAGGTCAAGAACGCAATGGCGAGGGTGCTAAAGGTTCCATGTGTAGCAGAGGGTTTCTCCACATACCATTTCGCTACCACTCCAGTTAGAGTGCGTTGAAACAGTCTTAGCCGAATAGTATCATCAACAATGTTGTTCGAGGAACACCACAGGTGGAAAGTCATACCATGATTTCTGGGGTCTTCTGCTTTCTTTCCTTCAAACTTTGGAATGTCCAAAGGGAGATTCATGGGCATGGAAGGCCATATGGGGTTGTGTGCAATGGGGTCGTTTGTCAACTTGGTTAAATCTGGTAGATTTAATGAAGCTAGAAAAGGTGGTTTCGAGTTTTATCCATTGTGACTTGTGAAAACACAATGTTCTAGTTAGGAATAAGGTTTTTCTATGATGTACCCTGCTATGTGTTCACTTGGCTTCCCGAATGGGTAGCACTCCTCTACCCGCTAGGGGCTGTGGGAGGAGTGGTGTGTGGTGATCCTGTGGAGGTGTTCACGAGTGTGACTTTGGGAGACTGACTAGGGTTCCCAAATAAATATTCCCCAATAAACGATGAACCAATAATGGTGGCAATGTTCTATATTTGACACCTAAATGCCAAAATATCTGGAACACCTCTTGGTAATGGGGGGGAGGTCCAAAAGGAATCTAGATCGACGAGCTCCCATTGGGTCTGTTCTGGTGTCGACTAGGTATGGTTTTGGAAATATTTGAGAGGATAGAGACTATAATCAAATCAAAAATCTGATCGCATACATAAAACAAAGAAAAAATATAATAAATTTTCCCTTTAGAATAATCCTATGTGATCAGTCAATCAAAAAATATGTTTCTTTTTGTTTCCGTATGATACTCAAATTCTATAATACCTAATCATCCTCACACGCTCAAATGTAACTGGTCCTTGATAATATCTTGCAAATTTTGGCACAACGTCCGAAAGGAACTGGCAACGCCCCTAGTAAACCGAAGAAAATCCACCAAGGTAAGGGTAGAGGATCTAGTGCTTGCCTACACCATCACCTATAGGGAAAGGATGCCCTAATTTTGGTCACTAAGCACCACCGTCCCATGTGAGCATTCGAGTCTTGGCCTTCTCATTATTTCAGCTAACAGTATCAAGTATCAGTCGGGTCAGGTAGCCCCAACTAATACCACACGCACTGTGCCTAAGCTTAACCCCCTCTGAATCAGGTCTCTGTCGTGCTTGGGTTTTATTTTCCATGGGCTGATAGGTGGGTTTGAAAGCTCCCTAAACAGTCAACTTCTATGTTTCAAGATGAATAATAACCAAGGTGGCTTATTGGATGCCTACCCCCTTGATCCTAACTTAGACTATAAATTCTTTTGTGGCCCCTGTGGGGAAAATTTAGTGAGTTTTGTTAAGTTAGTTTTAGGAGTCTTTAATTTTCTTAGTGTGTGGATGTGTGTGAGAAAAAAGTGAAGAAGCACATAGTTTGAACGTGTGGATATGCGATGATCCTTTTCAAAATCCCCTATTTAAATTATTTTTTATTGTTCCTTGCTCGAAAGAAAAACATGCGTGGATTTGGGCCGCTTTCAATTTTTCCTAGTTAATCTATGTGATAAACTATAGAGATATGGTGAGTTGTGAATAAAGAGTGTTCATATGCTTGCCTAGGATAATCGGAGGTTGCAAAGGCAGCAGATATTAATTTCTCTTCTATCAATAGTTCAATCTTGGTCCCGAGATCCTAGTGCAAAAATTGAACTAAACTAATGACTTTTACACTAGAAAAAAGAACTAGCTAAGCATGCATGGACTTGGGCCACTTACTTTGGCTAATTACCTAGGTGTTTTGGTACCTAAATTTTCAAAACATAATTTTTTTCGGAATGCAAGTTAATTTGCCTCCTACTTATTCTATGTGTCTAACTTTGCAAAAATCAACTTTAAATAAAACTAACACCTAGGCTACTAAAAGAAGCTAAGAATGAGCTTTAAAAAGTTGCGAGGCACCTCAACCAGTTCTCACACATATGTATTATGGGCTTCCAGTCACATTTACAAGCAAGAAAAGATGAAATTGGTGGAGAAAATTCCCATTCTGTTTTTTGCGCGCAAAAGGCTGAAACAGGCATGATTTCTACACATAGGTTGCCTTTAAACGCACGCCTTGGGACATGCCTTTCTATGAGAAATGCATGAAAATTTCCTGCAGAGTAGTTTTTGGGAGCTCTTCTGCTTCATTCTATCACTAGGGATGAACTAGGCAATGGGGGCAATGCCCGCCCAACTCCAAAGCAAAGACTGAGGTCTCTGCAAAAAGGCACAGCCACATAAACTTGGAAATAAAATTTAGTGCAGTCACCAATCATGTGTTAGTGTGTTTGGTGCACGAATGTATGAAATCACACCAACTAAAGGGGGGTGGTTTTTCCTTCTTAAGTTATTGGTCATAGGCAGAAAATAGATGGAGTCAAGCAAGTTAGTGGAACATGCTAAAACATAAACATACTAGATAGAGAAATAGCATGCATATTCAAACATAAAACTAAACTAAAACAAATCAAACAAAAGCTCTAAATAGAGTCAAACAAATTCAATAATCCAAACGGTGGCTCTTACATCCCCTCTTATTGAGTTCTAGTAGGAAATGAGGATGAAACTTTAAGCCACTTGCCAAGGGGCCCTTAGAATTAGGGGTTCTAAGTCCCGATGCAAGGATGCCTTTACTTCCGAGTTGCCTTGGCGCAAAATCTCCCTCTCTCTACTATGGTGGACTGGAGTTGTTGGATGGCCAACAAATTAGTCCCCTATATCTCTGCTCTAGATCACACACTACTGGTATTTCTTGGGGCAATTTTGGCTAGCATAATGATGTGCTCTCATGTTGTTCATATCTTGGTGGCCTTTTATAGGGGAATTCAAATCCTCCTTCCCTCCCTTGGTACAATGTGGATAGTGACCCAAGAGAGGAGGGTGATTCCATTGTGTTTCACATTTATTCCATTGTGTGCTCCCTCAATGTCCTAAGGAGGCTTGGGCGACTGTCCTTAGGTGGCCTCAAGTGTGGAATCAATGTCATGGAGTGTGTCTTGTGGTACCGGAAAGTGACTTCAGCCACTCCCAAGATTATGCACTTTTTTTAGAAAAATACGCACAAAGGTGCGTTTATCGAAGAATTTTGTGCCCAAAGGCACATTTGACTAGTTCTTCTTGTACACAATTTGATCTTTCCTTTCTAACCTTAGATATTTTTAAATACTTTCAGATTCCCTAATGTCTCTCAACCTTGTAAATTCTTCTGCTTGACATTAAATAATCTCACCTTTGCTTGTACGATTTTCCAGTGATAACAGGGCCTACATAACAATATTAATGTAAGGGCATAACAATTACAATAGTGAGCTTCTATAGGGCACAACAATTACAATAGTGGGCTTCTATAGGGCACAAAAATAACAATATGGGGGCTACATTAGTCTTATAGGGACCTAACATCATATTGAAATGAGAAAGAAATAAAATGTGAGGAAGATGAAGAAGATGTAGTTATGCATATTGAATTTTCTCACGTCTATGATCAATATTATTGTGAAGTGGTTTTATAAAAAAGTAGAAACATCTCTTCATATAGGAATCTCAGTCTCTCCTTAATGTGTTTCCCATTTCATATAGTGATAAACATCTTTACGAAAGGGATTTACAAAAGAATGAAATTATTAAACATGATGCAAAAAAAATAAGCATTACATAATATTATCCAAAATTAGCCTTCCCTCATAGAACTAACTAAGGTGACACTAGCTATAAAGAAATAAATAAAACACACACACAAAGGATAATATGATGAAAACATCATAAATAAGTCATAATATTTTAGTGACTATTCACTAGTTATCTTTAGTATTGAGGTGAATGCCTCAAGAAGGGAAGGAAAGCAATAATGCCAAGTTGGTGTAGAATGGTATATGACTTTGCTTTACTTGTATGGCTCTAAGAGATTGACTTTAGGTACTAATTTTAGCTTTACTTGGTACTTCCTTATAATTTAAGCTCGAGGAATTTTATGGAAGGAAGAGAGTGTTGTATCCCTCATACAACATGTGCTAATTATATGTATTTTCATTATATTTCATAGGTCATTGATGGCCTAATATGTTTGTAAAACCTGATTTTGTATAACGATTTTCACTTTTAATATGTAAGTGATTAACAAGTGATTAGTATGGCATTGTCTACCAGGGCCCCAACTTCGCTTGAATAGAAAATTTCTTGCCAGATCTGATGAAAAACTCATTAAAAAATATAACTATGGGAGTGTTTAAATAATTTTTTATGGCGGAAAAGGATTAAATGCAAAAAAGAACCTTTGAGGCACCCAAAGTCCTAAAACTTGACAGTTGTGACCCAAATTTTCAAAAACAATTGTCGAATTTTCTCAAAATCATGCTAGAATTTATGTTGCTTTCCAGGCAAAATTGTGGTATGTTTAGACTACGTGGATTAGTAATAGGATCAAAGAGAGATTTGGGACAAATAATTATAAAAGGGAGAGCATGTTATCTACCTGGTACAATGTATTTTATACAAAACATTATTTTTTTATAATCCCACTTCTCTTTTCCATGGAAACAATTCATGTAATTTTAATTATAGAAACAAAATTACATTGTAAAATCATGTAAATCATTCATATTTTCCTCATAAATCTTATAACATATAAGACTTCCAATTGTCCCCTTATATATGAAAAACAAAACACTTCATTCATGATGACATTACACTATCTCCCCCTCCCCCTCAATCTAAACAAATGAAATAAAAATTAAATTAAATAAATGTGTTTCCTCCTACTTTTTCACAAATTACATTTTTTTTTGTCCATATAAATGTATCAACTACCATTCCCTATTTCTTTCATTCAACACTCAAGAGATATAAAGGTGATCCAAGAAACTATGTTGTGTGAGTGAAAATTATATCTAAGGATCATGGAAATATTCAAAATTTTGTCCATGATTATTGTCAAATACTTTAAAGACTATTATATCTAGATTTAACACTACCTTTGATAAATCATATTTTTCCACTTTTGTTAAAATCTCTTTTCCAACAACCTAGGTAAATTAATTCCTTGTGATTTCCTTAATACAAAATTAATTTAGATTAGATTCTTCAACTCATAAAATAAAATATATTCGTTGGAAATAAAAAATCAGTGGAAGCTATAGTAAATGAATCTCCAAATACACATACAAAATTCTATTGTACAAATATCATCTTTCATTAAAATTACTCCAAGCCTATATGGGCCCCCAAAAAAGGAAAGTATCCCTTTGATAAAACAAGAAAAAATCAAAGCCTTCCCTTTCATTGGGTTTTACACCCTCTTAAAGTTGCCTCTGCACCTGTTGTGTATGACCCATTTAAGTTCTAAGCATTGGGTTGATCTCCTTTTGTTGCTCACATTGCTTCCTCTTTTCTCCATTGGACTTGCATAGTAAGTGAAAATACTTTATCAATGTCTCACTCGTGGTTTTATAACACTATTTTTGTATCATACTCTCTATGCATTTTCATTTCACTTTGTCTTTCTTTCATAACGTTGAGTTGATGACCAAGTCTCCATAACCCTAACTTACATTTTATTAGATAGTAATAAACTCATTAATAAAAGATTCCACTTTAATTAAAGTTAATTACAAAATAGAAAGGACCTTTTTCGATGAATTCCAAACCTCTGACACTATACTTGTGAAAAATTTCTTGTTCGATGCTAAAAATGTCAACATTCCCTCTTATCGAGGAAGGAACTTCTTAAATAACCACTAGGGATAGGCTTCCCCTCTAGTCTTGGCACAATGTCCCACACATTTTCATCCACCATGGCATTCCTCCAAACTTGTTAGTCAATTTATTCTTCAATGATGTTATTTATTAGTGCCATATAGTTGGAAATTTCTTTAGAGACCTCCTCTCCTTGACTATGCTCCTAGGACCCTCCATATGGTTGTAATCATTTCTCATTGTTTGCAAGAACCTTTGAGCTATCCTTACAGGATTAGAAGGAGATGATTTCTCCTCTTCCTCATATGAAGGTTTCCTTCCTAGACTGGAAGATGCTAATCTAGTCTCAACCTTCAAAGCATCATGCTCCTCATCCCTTGTCACTAGTATGGTCTCATGGACTTCCTAGATGCAAGGTTGTCCTTTAACTTCACATCCTAGGTCAGCACAGTCCTCCATTGTGCTAGAATGAAAATCATGTAAGCCCTTGTAGTTTCCTTGTATCCCACAAGAATTCCCTTTATCATGGACAACTCCATATTGGCCCTCTTCTCTTTTGGTACATGTGTGTACACTAAACAACCAAAGATATGTAAGTGGCTCATCTCTCAATTCACGCCAATGAACACTTCCTCTAGTGTCTTTTCCTACAAGATCCTATGATGACTCTAGTTATGGATGTAGATTGTTGTATTGAATTCCCTTCCCAAAGGAACATGGGAAAAGAGGATCATGGATCATTGCCTTAACAACCCACATTATTGACATTCTTTTTCTCTTCACGGTCCTATTATGTTGTGGGTTTTAAGATATTGTCATCCCCCTCTTAGTTCCTCCTTCCTTGCAAAAATCCTTAAATTCATTAGAAGTATCACCGCACTGATGTCCTTTTCCCAGTTTTGGCCCAGCACTATCAACGCCCTAATTTCTTGTAAAACCACGTTGATCCCCTTTCTGGCAGTGCTTCCTCAAATGGAAGAGAAGCTTCGACCTCTAGAATCTCAACAGCAGCAAGTTGGTTGTTGAATAGAGATGATAAGGTTGAGCTCTCTCATTTTAGAGCCTTGATCTCATCTATGGGATATCATACCTTAGAAAGTGGGCCTTCCTCCTCCTTTCATACGCTCCCAACCTCTTCTCCTTTGCTATAAATTCACATCCCTCATTCCCCCAAGTTTAGAGCTTGGTTGATCATTTTTAAACTCATCTGAACTCTCATCCCTTAGCATGTTAGCATCATAATTAAGCCTAAGTGTACGGGAGAAGGAATCATTTTGAGCTAGGTGAAGGACTCATATTTTCACCTAAGGATGCCTCCAACATCAATGTTTAGTTGTAGGCTCTCCTTTTGTAATTTATCAATAATAAAATATGATGTTTACTTTCTATATATGTCTACATTATTATGCAAATATTCTAGTACTCATTGATCTGCTAGATAGCTAGTGTTTACATTTATTACATATTGTATCATGTTTGTTGTTATCTCTTGATCATCCGCAAGTATTCATGTGACATTAGTAGCAGGAAGTAGGCCTACAAGTATCGTGGATCGAGGTCACCATTGACGGATCCAAGGATAGCAATTGCAAAAAGGTATTTATGTCTTCTTCCTCTTTGAATTGTAAACATTATTTAAGAAAGCTTATGTTAGAAATAATATCGTGTTGCTAGACCCACTCTAGGGCTAGAGAGATCACTTCTATCCGCATAGGGGATTTATCTTGACAACATTACCCTTTAGATTTTGGCTTCTTGAAATTCTTGGCCTATTTCAAAAGCCCTAGTTGCAGCATGTCGGAAGTGTCACCTCATAGTTTTGTGCCCTTGTTTCCTTTGCTTCTGGATGGAGACTTCTTTTACTTCAACTCAGATTCCTTCATGACTCTTCCTCTTCCCTAATTTAGATTCCTAATATGACTACTCTACTCTCAGCTTCTCCTGCAATAGACGATGTATCTCCTATTTGTATGTCCGACAAATAATAGCCCTAAAACAGATCCAAAATTAGCTCGACATCTAGTCTGTCTTCTGCGCTTGGATGGAGGCTCTTCTCATGATATTTTCGCACTTCTACTTGCTTCAAACCTTGACCAAAATTATTTCTTCCAAATGAGGGTTGCGATGCATATATATAGTGTTTTTCCCATAGAAAATAAGCTGAAATGAAAGATTCCTAGTCTAACATATCATTAGGTGTAGCTACATTGATTCATTTAAGGTTGACTTGCTAGAGGTGCTTGAGCTTGGTATTGGAGGGTCTTTTGACTCTTTTAATGACCCATATAGATATGTAACTGTTACACTAAAAAATGTCACCTTGACATTCTCCTGACTGTATGAGCTCATTAACACTCATACATGCCTCCTTTGAAAGTCTTACAACCTTTGTTCCTCATTCCAAGCCTCAGAACTGGAAGAAAAACCCTAAAAATCTCTGAAACTCAGGGTACGCAGGTAACATGAGACCTTCTTGCGTTTTTAGCTAGGGTACGTAGATAATGTGAAGAGAAACTGCGTTCTAGAACGCATTTTTCCAGTGTAATGCCTGCGGTACCCCTGTAAAGTCAAAAAAGCGCGAAATTAAACTGAAAAAGTTGAATTTTGGTCAATTCTAGAAGGTTCTGGATGAGATTTTTTGGGGATGAGTACGCTTTAGTAAGGTGCATGTATCCCACACCTTAAGAAACTAATCCCTTGATGTGAGGAGCCTATCCCTTTGAAGGAGGGTTCTATCCCTTTAAAGGTGGAATCCTAACCTCCTCATCTGCTCTATAAAAGGAGGCATTGGGTAGCCTCAAAGGGTTAAGATTTTGATGTTAAGAAAACTAATGGAGGATTGAAGAATATTTTGATGGGTAGAATATTTGAGTTGAAGTGTTGTTAAGATTTAGACTTCTTTCTGTTGAGCTTTTGAGAGGAAAGATAACATACCTCTTTGTGCTCCTGGAGGAAGAGTGCAAGACTTATCAAAGTAGAGGAGACTCCTCCTTCGGACCTCGGGAAGGCCTTTCGAACATCAAGGCTAAGATTGTAAGGTTCTTCTATATATTTTAAGATTAATACAATAAAGTTCTTTTTTTCTCAATAAATTGTCGTTCGATTGTTTAATTCAATAAGCTGTCGTTTGGTCATTTATTTCATAGATTCCTTGATCACTATGATAGGTATGTTTTAAAATTATTTGTTATACAGGTGTTATTTAATATTTTCTTGTTTGTGATTGTAGATCAACGAAAGATGATACTTTCTTGTGACAAAAGAGCTCTTGTTGCGACGAAGTATTATTGATGCGATGGAAGCACTACGACCGCAAATAAGCATTTGGATCTAAGGTAGGATCGACACCTTCATAGCATTTATTTGTAAAACGAATATATTTAGAGAAAGACAAACTTAGTTGTTCGTTTGTTGCTAGATTGTCTTCTGACACTAGGGAGATTGGTCTTGTCCGCAAGAACGATTTATCCAGCCAACAAATTGGCGACTCCGTTGGGGAAAGAACTTGTTGTTTTTGGTTCTCTTTTATTTTGATTTGAGGAAAAGTTTTTCCTGGTTTTTGATTGATGGATATCTGCCTGGGTAGCTTAGTTTTTCTTCTTTTTTTTTAAATTTTGAAATCTTTTATGTTTTTCTTGAAGTTTTCAGGGGACCGCACTTTGTCTTCACACATAGTGCGGGCATCTCCGCACTTTCCTTAAGTAAACAGTGCGGGACCGCACCTGTTACTTCTGGGAGCCTGCGGACCCTGTTAAAATTTTTGAAAAACTTCTGATTTCTTCTTTTAGTTTAGTTTAGATTTAATTTAGGATTCTTAGCATCTACCCAGATCTGTATTTTTCTGTCAAAAATTCTTGTTTCTGAATTTCTTTCGGCAAATTCTTCATCTCATCAATCTCCATTAAGTTAATTGGGTGTTTTGAGTCTCTTTTTTGAGAAATTCTTAATTTGATTTCCTTTGGTAATTAATTGAAGGTTTGTCTCAGTCTTTTCACAGTTGTGTATGAGTGTTAATCACCTTTGAGTGTTTTTGATCTTTGGAACTCTCACCCAATTTTCTTGACTTCCACTTGATTGGTTCTTAGATTACATTAGAATCATCTTGTGTTTGAGAATTCTCTTGCATAGATCACATTTGCACAGTTAAAATTCTCATTTTCAGAATATAAATGAAAAATGTGCATAGATTACATTTGCATACTTTTCATGTGAATTGTGCATATATTACAATTGCATAGTTTACATTCTGAAAAATCAATCATAGATTTAGATCAGTTTTCTTTGATTTGAATTTAGATGTTTTTATGCTTCTTTTAAAAACACAAAAAAATAAAAAAAATAAAAACTGTTTTGGGATTGATTTGCATTATTTTTTCTTGATAAACTTAGTGCATTACAGAATTTGTTATATTTTCTCTTAGTTATAAATCTTTGCATTGTTGGAAGTGAATGGAAACGCTTTCCCTATTTTAGTTAGGATTCATCGAATTCAAAAGATTACATTATCATATTCGATTGCATTCAGTTTTGGTTCGGGTCATAACACCATTGGTTTCATATCCATTTACCCTTTTGAGTAATAACAGCCTAAATAACACAGCGCTTAATTAAAATCCATCTAGTAATTTTTACATTTTTAGGGCTCTTTCCACCAATCTAGCTTAGGCTAGTGTCTTGGAATAGGTTTTAGTTAACTCTCCAAGACAGTAAAACAAACAAGTAGTCGATCTTGCGGTAGGAAAAATTCCAATTGTTGCATGTATGCTCTGGGAAGCTCCTCCTAAAGGAGTCAAGCACGAGATCATATCTGAACTCGTGAGATAATCAATCCTTCCTCATTGGGAACGATAGCAGATATACACGTATTAAAAACGGTAAACCTCGGATAGACCATTGTCGAGGAGCCTGGGGTCACTTGTCGGTAAACCTTGGATTATGTCAAGGAGCCTTCAAGGGGATTGAGCTTTGTTACTCTGCCCTTGTGTGTGTATCGGATCGTAGACTGTTCCCCTAGGTATATTTGTTTCTGTTGGTAACCTTAGTAGCCATAATCTATAGGATTCTTTCCTAAGGTGACGGTGGAGGAAAGATCCCACTGTACCTGGAGCAGACGTCGACTAGACTCACTTGGACTCTCTGGGGGGTTTTCTTCACTCGAGATGGTTTTGTGAAGAAACTTTTTCCAGTCTGTTTCATTAAGCAGGTTGTCAGGGTAACTGTTCCAACCACCCTTTCTGTATTAAATTCTACGATGTTGGATTTCATCACCAACTAGTGTTTTTAGTACGGGAAGTTACTGTTTGTGTGTGGTTTGACTCCTATATTTGATAGCACGTGTTAATTTGTTTGTTTTTACTTTTAGAGACCATAGGTGTGAATTGTGAATTTTAATTGTTAGGTGTGAATTGTGAATTGTTAATTTTAGTTTTTAAATTGTTAATAAAATTCACTGAAGTTGAATATAATGGCAACTGTTCCGGAATTTACCAACCAAGGAATCCCTCTTAACGAGAATCCTAGTACTTTTCCTTGCTTTGGAAATGTTGGTCCTCCTTATATGGCTACATTGTCATTACCTGGATTTACAATAGGTTTATCGATATGGTTATTTTCAACTTCGTTGGCCCCGAATACTCCAATTGTTCCACCTCAACCGGATGCTTCACCTCAACAGAGTTCACCATCTCAACATCACCAACCTTCTGTTGACCCTTTACCTTCTTCGCCTAATATTTCTTCCTCTTCGCTTGGTAAAAGCCTTGACGCTAGTAACCAGGTGGCTAAGAAGAAGAAGAAAGGGAAGAAGAAGAAGAAGAAGAAGCAAGATAAGAAAGAAGTCAACCAACCAACCATGGTTGTAAGTGTTAGTTGTGTTGAGGAAACCTCCAACATGCATCGTAAACCCAAATACCCTTGCAGACTTTGTAAGGGTGACCACTTCCTTATCACTTGTCCTGGTATTCCAAAGGTCTTGGAAGTATGGTCAGAAACATCTCATCAACTTTCCGTTGATCCATCAACTAGTGATAGTCAGGTTCCTGGGAAAAAGGGTAAAGTTAGGTTTCCTTGTAAGTTATGCAAAGGGAGTCATCAAACTCACATTTGCCCTCACATGGATGAAGCCTCAAAATTGTTGGAAAACCTTACTGTTCCACAGCAAGAATTTCCAACTGGTTACCGTAAAATTTCTCCCAACCTACCGTCAACTGACGGAGGATTGATCTAATTTCAAATACAGTCGATCCCACTCTTCCATTGGAGAGTGAAACTCATATCACTCAGGTTGATGATCCATTAGTTGATCAAGTGGTCGATTCGATTTCACATTCAGTCGATCCCATTCTCTCTGTAGAGAGTGAACTTCATACCGCTCAAGTTCTTCTTGTTACATCAGATTCTTCTACGTCGGGGGGCATTTCACCTGTTTCTACAGAACCCCCTCCAAGTACTGAGGTCTTTTCCTTTGATTGGAATAGACTGACAGAACCTTGTCTTCCTTCCTCCATCCCTTTCCAAATCATTGTGAAGTTTGGTGGTAGGGACATACACCGCACACAGGTAGATGAAGGTGCTTCTGTTAGTATTTTATCCTCAACTGCTTGGAAAGCTTTGGGTTCCCCTCAGCTTTTGCCTATTACGCAGAATCTGAAAGCATTTAATAGAACCATTAGTGAACCTTTAGGGATCCTTCCTAAGTTTTGTATTACTTTGGAAGGTAAAATTGTCTGTATTGATCTTATGGTAGTTCGAGGCCCCTTGGATTTCAATTTACTCCTTGGGCGAGACTATGTTTATGCAATGAAAGCTGTCGTATCGACACTCTTTTGCGTGATGTCTTTCCCTCACAAATGAAATATTGTGACTGTAGACCAGCTTTCGTTCCCTAGTCTTGTTTCGACTACCAATAATCCGACATCCCTGAATGTTCCTCATATGCAAGTGGTATCTACCCCGCCACGGGTTAATTATGTGGCAACTAGTCCCATGTTTTCAGTTACCGATGTAGGCGAGCCTCTCACTGTTTGCTCGTCTTCCTTTGACTTGGATCCGGTAATTGACATGGAAAGCTCTATGGGATTATTTGAACGCGATGTTCTTATCCCTTTTGAGTCCCTTGACATGTGTTCCTTCCAGAGAACTATTCTTCCTTCTGATGAAGACCTCTTGGAAGCCATGATCAAGGTGTGTCCATTGACATGTGTTTCTTCCAGTTGGAAGCCATAATCAGTTGGGGCCGAGGAAAGTTCCTTGTACTGTGTCAACCTCATTAAAAAATGAATCAGTGAGGGCGAGGATAGTTCCTTGTACTGTGTCAACCTCGTTAAAAAATGAATCAGTGAGTGAGGAAATTTCCTGTTACTGTGTCAACCTCGTTAAAAAATGAATCAGTTAGCGTTGAGGATAGTTCCTTTTACTGTTTCAACCTCGTTAAAAAATGAATCAATTAGTCCGAGCATAGTTCCTTTTCTTGTGTCAAGCTCGTTTAAAAAATGAAACAAGCTTCTATGAGGACAGTTCTTTTCCTGTGTCAACCTCATTAAAAAATGAAACAGTAGGTAGATTGTAGAGAGTAGATTGGTAGATTAGAATAAATACTTTCTGAGGACGGTTCTTTTCCTGTGTCAACCTCGTTAAAAAATGAATCAGTTGATCAGAGGATAGTTCCTTCTACTGAGTCAACCTCATTAAAAAATGAATTAGGTATGAAGACGGTTCTTTTCCTGTGTCAACCTCATTAAAAAATGAATCAGTAGGTTATGTAGGTAGATTGTAGGGAGATCGGTCTTGTCCGCAAGAACGATTTATCCGGCCAACAAATTGGAAGTAAATTGGAAGTAAAAAATGAATCAGTAGGTTATGTAGGTAGATTGTAGGGAGATCGGTCTTGTCCGCAAGAACGATTTATCTTAGAGAATTTGTTATATTTTCTCTTATTTATCAATCTTTGCATTGTTGGAAGTAAATGGAAACTCTCTCCTTACTTTAGTTAGGATTCATCGAATTGAAAAGATTACATTATCATATTCGATTGCATTCAGTTTTGGTTCGGGTCATAACACCATTGGTTTCATATCCATTTACCCTTTTGAGTAATAACAGCCTAAATAACACAACGCTTAATTAAAATTCATCTAGTAATTTTTACATTTTTAGGGCTCTTTCCACCAACATAGCTTAGGCTAGTGTCTTGGAATAGGTTTTAGTTAACTCTCCAAGACAATAAAACAAACAAGTAGTCGATCTTGCGGTAGGAAAAATTCCAATTGTTGCATGTATGCTCTGGGAAGCTCCTCTTAAAGGAGTCAAGCACGAGATCATATCTGAACCAGTGAGGTAATCAATCCTTCCTCATTGGGAATGATAGAAGATATACACGTATTAACAACGGTAAACCTCGGATTGACCATTGTCGAGGAGCCTGGGGTCACTTGTCGGTAAACCTTGAATTATGTCAAGGAGCCTTCAAGGGGATTGAGCTTTGTTACTCTGCCCTTGCATGTGTGTCGGATCGTAGACTGTTCCCCCAGGTATATTTTTTTCTGTTGGTAACCTTAGTGGCCATAATCTATAGGATTCTTTCCTAAGGTGACGGTGGAGGGAAGATCCCACTGTACCTAGAGCAGACGTCGACTAGACTCACTTGGACTCTCTGGGGGGTTCTCTTCACACGAGATGGTTTTGTGAAGAAACTTGTGCCAGTCTGTTTCATTAAGAAGGTTGTCGGGGTAACTGTTCCAACCACCCTTTCTGTATTAAATTCTACGATGTTGGATTTCATCACCAACTAGTGTTTTTAGTACGGGAAGTTACTATTTTTGTGTGGTTTGACTCCTAGATTTGATAGCGCGTGTTAATTTGTTTGTTTTTACTTTTAGAGACCATAGGTGTGAATTGTTAATTGTTAATTTTAGTTTTTAATTTGTTAATAAAATTCACTGAAGTTGAATATAATGGCAACTGTTCTGGAATTTACCAACCAAGGAACCCCTTTTAATGAGATTCCTAGTACTTTTCCTTGCTTTGGAAATGTTGGTCCTCCTTATATGGCTACTTTGTCATTACCTGGATTTACAATAGGTTTACCGATATGGTTATTTTCAACTTCGTTAGCCCCGAACACTCTAATTGTTCCACCTCAACCGGATGCTTCACCTCAACAGAGTTCTCCATCTCAACATCACCAACCTTTTGTTGACCCTTTACCTTCTTCGCCTAATATTTCTTCCTCCATTTCTTCCTCTTCGCTTGGTAAAAACCTTGACGCTAGTAACCAGGTGACTAAGAAGAAGAAGAAAGGGAAGAAGAAGCAAGATAAGAAAGAAGTCAACCAACCAACCATGGCTGTAAATGTTAGTTGTGTTGAGGAAACCTCCAACAGGCTGTAGATTAGAAATACATGTAGGTGAGGAGAGTTCCTTTTACTGTGTCAACCTCGTTAAAAAATGAATCAGTGTGTGTGAGGATAGTTCCTTTTACTGTGTCAACCTCGTTAAAAAATGAATCAGTGAGTTTGAGGAAAGTTCCTTTTACTGTGTCAACCTCGTTAAAAAATGAATCAGTCGGCGATGAGGACAGTTCTTTTCCTGTGTCAACCTCATTAAAAAAATGAATCAGTAGGTAGATTGTAGAGAGTAGATTGGTAGATTAGAATAAATAGTTTATGAGGACAGTTCTTTTCCTGTGTCAACCTCATTAAAAAATGAATCAGTTGGTCTGAGGATAGTTCCTGTTACTGAGTCAACCTCATTAAAAAATGAATCAAGTATGAGGATAGTTCTTTTCCTGTGTCAACCTCGTTAAAAAATGAATCAGTTGGTCATGAGGATGGTTCCTGTTACTGAGTCAACCTCGTTAACAAATGAATTAGGTATGAGGACAGTTCTTTTCCTGTGTCAACCTCATTAAAAAATGAATCAGTAGGTTATGTAGGTAGATTAGAAATAAGTAGTTTTTGAGGACAGTTCCTATTACTGTGTCAACCTCGTTTAAAAAATGAAACATGTGGAAGAGGACAGTTCCTTTTACTGTGTCAACCTCGTTAAAAAATGAAACACGTTGCCATGAGCATAGTTCTTTTCTTTGTGTCAAGCTCGTTAAAAAATGAAACAAATCCTCCCCTAATTGAGTCGATTCTTTGACTAGATCTCGTAAATTTTAAGTCATATTTAGGTTAGTTTTAGGTCGGGTCTTTCATATGATCTCATAAATGAACCTTCATTCCATCCAGCTATTAATTACCAATAGTGTACTTAGTTGAATGAAATGAAGCTGGGGGGGCATGCGCTCTAGCAGTTACGCTTAGGGGGCATCAAGCATAGTTTTCTCTCTGTTTCAAGCTTGAGTAAAAATGAAACCACTCTGAAGCATAGTTTTTCTCTATTTCAAGCTTTTGTAAAAATGAAACCTATCTTGAGTCAATTTCGGTTATTTTCAAGACTCGTTAAACTCATGAAAATCCCGAGATTATTTTGCTATCTTTCATTCTCGTAAAAAACATGAAAATGTCGAGTTCTTTCCGTCTTTTCCTGCTCGTAAATTAAATTGAAAGTCGGCCATATGAGTACATTTTTATCCCTTTTTCGAACTCGTTAAAACTTACGAAAAAGTGAAAACCATGAGTACATTTTTATCCCTTTTTCGAACTCGTTAAAACTTACCGAAAAAGCGAAACAGTGGAGTCCTCTTTTAAGCCCTTTTCAGACTCTCTAAATATGAAAATATCGCCGAGTACTTGACTATTCGAACTCGTTAAAGTAAATGAACAGTCATCCCTTCAGTATAAGTTTACCCCTTTTATGGACTGAAATGGACTATTTACGAAAAAGGTATACATTGACTAAATACGGTCAATAGAGTTCTCTCCCGCATTATTTTATCCTTTTTCGGGCTCGAGAGACTAAATTTACGAAAAATTACACCCATGGAGTTTCCTTAAGTTTTTTCTTCTGACTCCCTAAAATTGAAAAACACCGAGTTTCTCCTATACTGGACTCGTTAAAACTTAACAGTAAAGGACCTGTTTAATTTTCAACAGGAACGAACCACTCCTTCTTAGGGTTCGAATCTTAAACTAAGTTGGACTCATCCGAAGGATGAGCTTATAAAAAATCAAATGTTATCCTCCTCAAGCTTGTCAAAAATAAAGAGGTACTTGCCAGAAATGGTGGGGGAAAAGAGAGAAAAACGAACCTGTTTGTTACATTTTGATTATTCGGAAAGCCGTTAACCACTCTTGAACACGACACTTTTTGTCCACCTGGGTTGGGAAAATCCTTTGCCTAACAGTTAATCAAACCACATTGAAAGTCTTCAACCGGTTTCTGGGTATTAGCTTTGGGTCAATTTTCACCAAGCCATCTACAGTGTCGTTATGTGTTCAAGAGGACAGTTCAAATAAACCATTCATCTGCAAAATATCTGTCATCCATTTTGACCATCCCTGAGTCAGTCCTTGCCGATATATTTCTTCAAAACTTGATCTATGATTTCGTGTTGTGGGCTTGCCTACGATGGATTACTTTCTATCGACGACAACTCATTATCTAGGAAGTTGATCTAGAAATCGTCAGTACCTTGAAATCTGCATGCCTCAATGGCAGGTTTCTCGCCTTCGACGACAGGTTGCATCATTGACCTTCGATTGAATGATTCCATGAGATGTTCGACTTCAGCTCATTCATTCACATTTCATGGATTGTACTGAGTACTTTGAGAGCCATTGACATTACTGGTGGTTTCTCTCACACTTGTTAATAGTTTTCATCATTGACTGGTAATCAAGTGGTTTCTACCATGTTCGACTTCAACACATTTATTCACATGGATAGAATCGTACTAGTTCGAGATGCGGAAATCAAGACCCTGGATCTAGTTTCTACCATCCAGGCTGCGAGGAGTTTTGTTATCATTCATACAATAGACTATTTATAAACAGATGGCTGCGTCCATGCTGTGTCGACATATGTCTATACTGTGATGTATTCAAAATCATTCCTGTATCAGAACAATTTAAGTTAGTTCTAGTTAGTTTTGATCTGAGTATGGGAATGCCTACCTCAGCGATGATATGACCATATATATATTTTGCATTGAATGTTTTTACAGGTTCCGACTGGGGTGTCCACAGGATGATCCTTGAAATGATAAAGTACTTCACTCTTCATATATGACAGACTTCATCTTCATCTATTTCAGACTTCGCACTTTAGGGGGCAATCTGTTACACTAAAAAATGTCACCTTGACATTCTGCTGACTGTATGAGCTCATTAAACACTCATACATGCCTCCTTTGCAAGTCTTACAACCTTTTTTCCTCATTCCAAGCCCTAAAAATAGAAGAAAAACCCTTAAAACTCAAAAAATCCTTGGGTACGCAATTAATATGAGACTTACTTGTGTTTTTAGCTAGGGTACGCAGGTAATGTGAAGAGAAACTGCGTTCTAGAACGCATTTTTCCAGTGTAATGCTTGTGGTACCCCTGTAAAGTAAAAAAAGCACGAAAGAAAACTGAAAAAAGTTGAATTTCGGTCAATTCTGGAAGGTTCTAGATGAGATTTTCTGGGGATGAGTACGCTTTAGTAAGGTGCATGTATCCCACACCTTAAGGAACTAATCCCTTGATGTGAGGAGCCTATCCCTTTGAAGGAGGATTCTATCCCTTTAAAGGTGGAATCCTAACCTCCTCATCTGCTCTATAAAAGGAGGCATTGGGTAGCCTCAAAGGGTTAATTTTTTATATGAAGGAAATTAATGGAGGATTGAATAATATTTTGATGGGTAAAATATTTGAGTTGAAGTGCTGTTGAGATTTAGATTTCCTTCCGTTGAGCTTTTGAGAGGAAATATCACATACCTCTTTTTTCTCCTGAAGGAAGAGTGCAAGACTTATCAAAGTAGAGGAGATTCTTGCTTCGGACCCCGGGAAGACCTTTTGAACATCAAGGCTAAGGTTGTAAGGTTATTCTGTATATTTTAAGATTAATACAATCAAGTTCTGTTTTTCTCAATAAATTGTCGTTCGATTGTTTATTTCAATAAGCTGTCGTTTGATCATTTATTTCATAGATTTCTTGATCACTATGATAGGTATGTTTTATAATTATTTGTTATACAGGTGCTATTGATATTTTCTTGTTTGTGATTGCAGATCAACGAAAGATGATACTTTCTTGCGACAAAAGAGCTCTTGTTGCGACGAAGGATTATTGATACGACGGAAGCACTACGACCGCAAATAAGCATTTGGATCCAAGGTAGGATCGACACCTTCATAACATTTATTTGTAAAATGAATATATCTAGAGAAAGACAAACTTAGTTGTTCGTTTGTTGCTAGATTGTCTTCTGACACTAGGGAGATCGGTCTTGTCCGCAAGAACGATTTATCCGGCCAACAGTAACATGCCCAAAAAGGGTCCTTCATACATGGCATTGACTTAATTTGAATTTATTACCTATCCTAAGAGCTCATAATGGGAGCCTTAACTAAAAATAAAAGTCCTTGCTCATGAAACCCATGAGACAAGCATTACAAAAATAATTTTATTTTTTCTTCTTTACATCAATTACATAAAATCATAATTACACATTTCATTGTGAAGATAGAACCTAGTTACACTTTTCAACAACCTCCACATGTATGGCATTTCCACATGTCAAGCCTGGATCAATCCTCATGTCCATCGTATGTCCCAATCAACATGCTAACACTAGTATGATGTTAGATGTATGATCTACCCAATCTGCAGCCCAATCAACTCTGTAAGTTGAATTTTTAGGTGTTGGTAAAAAACTTTAGAATGCATAAATTTCCCATACGATGTTGAATTGAGTTGATTAAAGTGTTGTTGGAATTATAACAACAAGATCTATGATTTGGCACAGATTTCAGGAGATTCCAAACACTTTGATTTTTGAGTAAATTTTGACCCCCTAGATCATTCTGGATCATTCAAAAGTTGTGATGTGGTAAGGAGGATGACTAGAGGGGGAAAACACTCCTTATTTAACATAATTGGTAACCATTTGTTGCTTTAATTTTGGAGGAAGAACATTTCATTTTCCTTCAATTGTCTATTTGTCCATCCTTTGTAATTATTTTTTGTCCAACAAAGAGAGCATGTCTGCAATAACATATGGTGTTATTTTGATTTTCACCTTGCCTTCTTGAGATGAGACAAAAAATATATGATCTGGAAAGTATCAAATTACACTAAGATACCATTTCCAGAAAGTGAAATACTTGTGGAACAACATCCAGGACCAAGTTTGATGTAGATAGGTTATTGTGGTATCTTATCACATCACAAGTACTTTGAACTACCTAAGTAGATTTCCACATATCGTAAGTGTTTATCAAAGGATATCAGATATCCACATCACCATGATAGAAATTGAGTTCTTTGGTCATTCCCTTCATTTCGACATTGGCTGAGCTTTGGGGAGATGAGGAGGTCGTTGGAAAATAGGAGTTGTTGACAAGGTAATTAGTTAACTGACGAGTGGGAAAAGGACAAAAGTAAGATTCTTAAAATGATTGGTTAACCAATAATTAGGTGCCACATGGACATAGGAGATTTCCCAATGAGGTGGAGGGAGAAATATTTTAAACTTTTAACTGTAAACTAGCCAACACACATGAGTGGTAGATTTTAGGGCTCATTGGAAAATTCATATTAGATTTGGTGAATTTGGAGGCAAATTCAGCTTATGAATGGAGTTAGAAGTTTAATTGGATTGAAAGAATGAGTTTCGTTGTTGTAAAGAAGGATGTTTCCCATGCACCTGCATTTCTTTTAGAGGAGGGGGCTAGGGTTTAGATTTAGACTCAAATTTGGGAAAATTCGTGACAAAAGGTCTTAATCAAGTCAAATCCACGAAAATAAGTGAATTTTTGGTTTTCACGATGAGTTGAATAGGACACAATAATCGACAAAATGGGCCCCCAAGCCCTTTTTATATAAAAAATATTCCCTAACATGTGGCGAGGTTGTATTAGGAACAAAATTTAGATGACATCAGCATGATGTCGTCCATGCCACATGGAAAGGATGACGTGTGCATAGGCTCACATGGTGAGGGATATGTGGTAAATTGAGAAAAGGGGTTGAGTGAGTTGGCAATTTAAGCTGACATGGCACGATGTGGTGCAGGGATTGATGTGGGATGCATACATGGAGGGCCACGTAGCTCCCCTCTGCACAACATGAAAATGTGTCAGTGAAACTTTTGAAATGTTGCAGGGGGGGTGCGAAAGTGAACCAAGTGGCCCTCTTCTCACCCCTTTGTCGAATTAAAATTTGAGCACTTCCATGGTGAAATTTTCCTAGGGCCATTGAATGGATTGGCGCATCCACAGTTGGATATCGGTGGCGCGCAAATCCTCAACTTTGGTGCTCCAACACCCAAGGTGTCGTGTACCTATATCGTCGTTTTGCACTGACGCTCACCCACTGGTGCCTTCTGGGCATGGCCTTACCCTTTTCTATTTCAAAATTGTAACACTTAGGCCCCTTTTTTCTTCATTTAGCAATTTGACCTCTTTCTCTCTAGGGATTCTAAAGATAATTTCTCGAGGAATGGTATGATTTTGGTGCCAAAAAATTGAATTAGATTTATAATAAAAAATTGTGATCATTTTAATCTATGAAAGAATGGATAAACAGTTTAAATTGTTGCAACAAAATTTTGTTGAGCAAGAGACATTAGGGGAATTTTAAGGTAACAAATGAAACTCAAACAAAAATTTTACTATTAAGATCAAATTTAAAAGAACCAATAAGGGGTTGTAGGTGTAAGGGGTTATTCTTTGCCCCGAAGAAAATATATAAATTTCATATCGATGGGGTATACGCTCAATATCCATAAATAAAGTTTAAGCTTATGCTTTATTTCAATGACTATCCCTACCTCTAGCTAATAAGCTCTTTAAGTTGATAATCATTGGTGGTTCCAAACTTATCCTTCATTATTTGGTTACTCTTTCCCTGCCTCATGACAACGGGCTACAAAATATTACGAAAAATTAAAAATTCTACCATCCCTTATCCAATCCTACAATTTGTATCATGTTCTCCTAATAGGCAATAAAAAATTATATAATATGGCCAACCAAGGAGTTAGTCTAGAACCAAGTGAACTCAAGGTAAATGGGAAAGCTTCTTTCTACCCAATTCCATATTGTTCCATTTTAAACCCTTGAATAAGAAAAGACCCATTTTTATTTTGGTCCATATGTATCTAATGATATTATGAAATATGACTTCCTCTCCCAAATCACTATATGCATTGGACTATGTAACATGTGTGAGGGGAGGATCCATAGTTCGTCCTTTTCTTGCCTCATCAAACTTCTGGTCCAATGCATTGTATTGGTTTTGGTTAGTATTGGAGGTGGGAAGAGTGGGGATGGTGTGAGTCTCTTTCTAGTTCCATCACTTCTTCTCTAGTACATTTTTGGTAGAAACATACTTGGTTCATATGTCCATTATACTAACTCTATTTTGGTCATTCATCTATAAGTGATGTGGTTGGAAACTAAGAATAACACAATGTTCGAGCATGTTTTGGTACCTCCACCTTATTTTTCAAGTCCATTCTGGAAGTATACTTGAAGGTTCTTTCCTGTCAAACGTGGTAGTATGTGTCTCTCATATATCTCTGGAGCATGTTGGTTGTGCAATACGGTATCCTTGGTATGTGTATTCTAGGATGATGAAATTTTCTAGCATAATTTTAGCATGTCACCATATTTGAAATATGAGTTCCATTGGGATTCGCGATATTGAGGCAAGCCCAATATATTTTCAATCATAATTAGTAAATTTGGGGGGAAGCTCTATTTGAAGCAAATGCAAGTTTCAGATGCCTTATGGCATGTCCAACCAATTTTTGATATTATACTCACTCTCCTTTTGTTAAAAGTTGTAACATGCATAGAACTTGGTATTATTACGCCTACAAGCCATATTTATGGATCATTGGCTCAATTCTTGAGGTTTTAAGAACAATATACTTTCTTCCCAATGTCAAAGGCATTGGGTTTGATTCTGGTCCATTATTTTTTCCTATTGGTCTCATTATGTAGGTTCGACGTGAGTGCTTCTTGTCTTGTTCCTCTATTGTTAATACTTAATTTGGTGGCATTTAAAAGGAATTGATATATGGGAAAGAAGACATGGTAACCATGTATATCATCTACTGCCCAATTTTTATTTCTTGTCTTAAAGGAATTTGACACGAAGAGGATCCCATAACATTCAAATGACAAGTAACATTGAAGACTTCCAGCCTCAGTTTTAGGAGTAGATTCATAAATTGTAAGAGATGATTCTTATCCTCCAGATTAATCTCTATTAGTTGGTATCCATCATCACAACAACCATGGAGATTCTCATTGATCACCCAAAGCCTTATCAATTGATAAAAGGATGAAATTTCTATTTTTCACCAAAAAATGGAAGAATTTCACATCTCCATTAGTCAAAGTCACTCCATCATACTCTAACAACACTATTAGTTTTATCAAGTTTGTTGTTCTTGACCTCAATGCACCAAATTCTATGTTTGGAGATGTGTACACCCCATGGTAATCATGCTTCTCCTCTATTGCCCAAGTAGTTTGTTTGTTAGAACACATAAAATATTGGGGTTATTTTGGAATATATTTACAACTAGGTATTCTAGTTTTGAAATGGTCATAGGCTAGAATTTTGGCGATTTAGGGAATTTGGAAGATCTTTTAGATTTAAGTTTTCCATCCAAATTTTTCACTTCCTTGATGTATCTTGATGTAACAATTGTGCTCAAATCGTAGATTTTCAATTAAAATAAATATTCTCATTATGGTTTAGAAAGAAAAAGAAAAGGAACCAACAAGATTCGAGGTGATTATGTCAAACATAAGGGTAAGCCTTTTTGGATTGAAAGGAGTAAAACTGCTCTTTCTAATTGTATTTCAACTTATATCCTTGTAGGAACATTCAAATTTCAAGTGTGGGCACTCATTTTAAGAAACACGTTTTTTCATATCTTTCTAATTTAGCTCATTATCTCATTGTTTTATTATTTTCCTTAGGAGGTCCATTTTAGACCTCAAATTTCCTCTAATGACAAGATACAAGAAGGTAGCACGAAACATCATATGACAAAATTTTATTGATTAGATATGAGTACCAAAAGGAGATCCATCTTTTGTAGATACAAAAATAATCTTGTTGCATTGGTAGATGCATACAACATCAACAATTGAAACAAATATTCATATGTTATGTAACTAGAACACAAAACATAAGAAATATATAGATAAACGACTTGAAAATAAGCCTCTTCGAGGGGGAAACCTCCTTTTACATCACATAAATGAACAATTCTTGGATGATTCAAATGAAAATACCTCCTTGGTATATATAGGAGTCTAAGGGGTCAAAATATAATTAGCGCCTACATAACAATAATAATACAAGGGAGCAACAATAACAACAGTGGGCTTCTATGGAGCACAACAATAACAATAGTGGGCTTATATGGGACACAAAAATAACAATATGGGAGCTACACTAGTATTATAGGGACCTAGCATGTCCTTCTCCTTCAAAAAATTGGTGTCCTCAACACTTGAGTAGTTCTATATGCTTATGAATAAAATATTCATCCTCCCATGTGGAGTATTCAACAGGTAAGTTCTTCCACTTAATGAGATACTTTGAAATTGATCTATTATGTAGTTATTTAATTCTTTTTTATGTGATTGCTTCATGCTCCAATAATATTTTTCCTTCCTCATCAAGTTTTGACAATATAGTTTGAAGTGGAAGCATGTCACCTATAACCTTCTTTAAGCATGAAACATGGAAAACTAGGTGTACTCACGAAGATGCAGGCAACTCCAATTTGTATGCCTTAGCACCAATATTTTCAACCCTGTAGTAAGGGCCATAACACTTAGGTGATAATTTATTATCCTTCTTAGCTTGCTTGAGGGACATTTATTTGTGTGGTTTTAGTTGTAAAAATACCCAATCACCCACATCAAAAATTCTTTCACTGTGATGTTGATTTGTCTATTGTTTCACTAATTATGTACCAGAGTCAGGTTATCCTTCAAGATTTGGAGAACTTGTTGTTGATGCTCAATGTGATATTCCATTTTTTGAACCTTAGTAGTGTCTCTTAAAGGCGATGTGATGGACGAAGGATGATATCCATAAAGCACGATAAATGGAGTCGTTTTTTCTACGGTATGGAAGGAAGTGCTATACCACCATTCTGCCAAGGGTAACCACCTGATAAATTGTGTTTGTTTACCAGATACAAAACAATGAAGAGATCCTTCCTAACATTTGTTCACTATCTCAGTTTTCCCATGAGATTGAGGATGATAAGATGAGATATGAGCTAATTTAGTACCAAGACAAGAAAATAATCTAGTCCAAAATTTTCAAGTGAAAATGGGATCTCTATCACTTACAATAATCATTGGGTTTCCGTGTAGATTTTGAATTATTTCCATAAATTCAGTAACAACTTTACTAACTTTGAAAGGATGAGATAGTGCACAAAAGTGTGCATACTTGGTAATTCTATCAACTACCACCACGATGACAATCTTTCCTTCAGACTTGTGTAAACATGTGATAAAACCCATTGAGACCTCTTCCCAATGCTGATTTGGAATGGTTAATGGTTGTAAAAGACTTGGGGTCTTAATTTTCTCATATTTATTTTGTTATCAAACCAAACATTTTGCCACAAACTTTTGAATATAACATTTAAGTCCATCCCAAAAAAATTCCTTCGTGACTTTGTGGTAAGTTTTTAAAATATTGAGTGCCCTCCTATAGAAGAAGTGTGAAATATCAAAAGAATATTTTGTTTAAATTAGGAATTCTTACATAGATATAAGCAATGTTTATACCACAATTAATCATTTTTCCAAATAAATGAGTAAGATGCACTAGGATATTGTTGCAACTTTTGAATCAATGTTCATACTTCTTCATCATTCTTCCATTCATCCCTTAATTTAGTTATCCAATTAGGTTGTATAATAGAAATGGCACAAAGCAATTCTTCCACATCCTCGTCCTTCTTAAGAGTGCATCTGCAACAACATTTTGCTTCCCTTTTTTGTAGATAATTTCAAAGTCATAACCCAACATCTTTGTGACTCATTTTTGTTGCTCTTATGAAGATAATATTTTTTCCAAGAATTATTTAATATTATCATGATATATATTTACCTTGAAGTGTCTTCCCATTAGGTAAGGGCACCATTTCTTCCGTGCATGTAATATTTCAAGCATTTCCTTCTCATAAATAGGTTCTTGTAAATAATTTCCCTTTATTGAAATACTTTCAAAAGCAATGGGTCTTCCTCATTGCACCAAAAAAAACACCAATGCCATTTCCTGAGGTATTGCATTCCACAATAAAGGTTTTTGTGAATTCTAGTGTAGCTAATAGCGGAGCTTGACACTTTGCTTCTTTAAGATGTTCAAAGAACTTAGTTTCTTTTGGAGTCCAAAAAATGCATCTTTCTTCAGTAATGTTTTTAGAGGTGGTGTTATCTTCCCATAATTCTTAACAAACTTGCAATAATACCATGTCATCATCCTCAAATATTCCTTAAGGTTGTAGGGATTTTCCATTCCTTAATGGCTTAAATTTTGTTAGGGTCTACCTTAACACCCTCATGGGATACAATATGACCCAAATATTTCACTTACTGTACACCAAAGAAACATTTGGAGGATTTTTCATGCATTATTTCTCCTCCAATAGTTTGAGCACCATGTCAACATGTTGAACATGATCTCTCCAAGAATTGCTATAGATTAGTATATCATCAAAAAATACTAACACAAATTTTCTAAGGAAGGGTTTGAAAGTGGAATTCATCAAACCTTGAAATTTGGAAGGTGCATTAGTAATTCCAAAAGTCTGGTGAACATGGAGAAAAATTTGGTTAGGGTTGGCAATTAAAATTTCTTTGGGAAGGCTGAAGGATGGGCTCTGGTCAAAAAAATGGCAGATGATTGATGCCATTTGGCTCCTCAATATTCAACACTTTTTTATTTTATAGGTGCTCTGGGACATGTGTATATTTGGTCTTGGTCCCCAAAAAAATGGTGGTATGTGCTTGTATTAGTTTTTTTACTCAAACATTTTTTGTTTTGGCGGTTTATGGTTTTACCACTCCGTCGAGATTCATGGATTTTGTTAGGTCCATATATTACTAGTGTAGTCCCTTATTTTTGTTAGTGTATCCCCCTTATTGTTATGTTTGTACCCCTGAAACCCCCATATTTTTATTATTGTGGCATTACATTATTATTGTTAGGTCGACTAGGATTATATTTTGACCCCATGGACTCCTATATATAGAAAGGAGGTTTTTTCATTTTTATCATCCAAGAATTGTTTATTTATATAATGTAAAGGAGGTTCCCCATTGAAGTGTCTTATTTCTAAGGCATTGATCTCTCTTTTCTTCTATTTTTGGAGTTTTTTTCATAACATTTGGTATCAGAGCTTTGATTCTAGGGTTTCACTGCTTCAAATAGGTCATCCTAGAATTTTAGTTATAACTTTTTTATACAAGGGTTTAGACACTAAATAAACAAACCCATTTCAAAGAAATCCTGAGGAACTTCTTGTAAAAATTTCAAATCTTGGTTTGCAATATTTTCGGAGATATGATCTGTGGAAGTTAGGGTTTTTCCAGGCTCCCAAATTTCATCTAAAAGAGATGACCTTGGGAAAATCGACATAACTCTCTCTTTGAGTCTCGGATTTTAATTTTGTAAAAAGTGGTCGAAATTACACGGACTTTAATTTACTGTGTATCAATTTTAGAGTCGAAGGAGGAAATAGTGACATGCGGCACGCCATACAAGTTCACTCTACTAAACTAGTCCATAATTAGGTCATTGTGGGAGATTGGTCATAACTTTTCCTTGAAGAATCCAAATCAAGTCAGACTTGTGGCATTGGAAAAAAGATTCAGAGGGCTACTATGAGACCAAAGATAAAATATCAGCGATCTGAAATTACTGAGATACATCAGTTTCAATATCGAGCTCCTCAAAATCAACAAAAAGGTGTATATTTTTTTTTTTCGAATTGCATAAGTCTTGTTTGAAAATTTAGTTTGAAGTGATTTCAAGGGCATATTGAAGCATAGATATCAGTATTGGGTTCTAAAATTCCCCCTAAAAATAATTCAACACCCATTAAGCCCTCAAAATACTCTACTATGTCATGAAGAGGAAGAAGTGCAACATGATATATCAAAATTACAAGAGAAAGTGCACCAAATTTCTCTCGAGAGAGAAACAAAAAATGAAATGGAAGTTTTGAAGAAAGGCGTGGAAGCTAATATGGATGGTTTGAAGAAAGGTGTGGAAGCTAAGATGGATGGTTTAAAGAATGGCATGGAAGCTGGAATGGAAGCGATTATCACCAAATTGATCCTGATAGGCTGGTCATCAATCAACTTAATGTAACTCTTTCAAACCAATTTTAACTGATGATTAGCCTCTTCAGTTTGAGAGGGCTCTCTCAAAGGGGATTTATGATTTTCAATATAAATACTATTAGATGGCTAACTCTATGAACTGTGACTTGTTTTTTTATTGATTGCAGGTTGAAAAATGAAAGGCTTGCTACCATTGGGCTATGGGGTCAACATCAGCAAACTTAATGACAGGAATTCTTCTCATGGAAGCTGAGGCAAATAGAGGTTTTAATAAGGATGATACATACACATGAAATAGGAAAAACACATCAATTTAACCTCTAAAGTAAGTCAGAGCATGATGACATGAGTTCTGAAGTAAATAGAGATAAAAATCACTGTAGATGATTAGACATAAAAGATATAGAGCAAATAAAACATTAAACACCACATATGAATCTCAGGTCTGGAAGTAAAATGTCACTTTATATTACTAAAACTAAAAAAACATTACAGAGTAGCAATTTGGGGCAATATTCTCCAACACATTCTAACTCTAAAACTATCTCATTTATAGAGTGAGGACTCATACAAATGATTTTCCACCTTGCTAGTTTCGAATTCCCACCTCAAAGACCTATTTCAAACATGATTCCATCACTTGGAGACTTCCTAGGGATATTTCTGTTTTGTAGAGTTTGAATACAAAAAGGACTCTTATTTCATTAATAGTTTAAAAAATCCATTTAATAACCCTTATCAAATTCAATCAACTAATTTTATGAGTGTAATAGAGTTCTAATGTGTTATTATGCCACGTGGATGCTGAGCTGGACTTCCTCCAAGTCGAATTTTACAACTTTTTCACAAATCTGGTTATTGAAAATTCTAAAAAATAAGCTTGAAAGATGGGTGTATAATTTCCATACCCTGATGTATTTGTAGAAACTGAGAGAGGTTTTTGTAGATGGGCCTGTTTTAAAGAAAAACCTCTTTCAAATTTCCAAAATCCTTTTTCATTTGGTCAAAAATCAAACTCGAATTTGACTACTCAAAAATTCAAAAATCAGAGAAATCCTCAGATTTTCTACGAAATTGTCAGGTAGTTTCGTAGCGAAATCTTCCTATTTTGCACTGTATTTGCTACGAAACTGTGAAAAACTAGACAATTGGCTATTTTTTTAAATTTGATGACTATGAAAGTGAACCCAAGGTGGATTATTGTGGATATGACCCTAATTATAAGACTAATGAAGTGTTTATGGCCTATAATAAACATGATTAAGTGAATTTCTCATCAAATGAATGATATAACCTAATGAGACAAGGTGAAGCTTATGATGACCCTATCAAAAAAAATTTAAAAATTGAGAGTGATAACAAAAGTTAAGACAGATGACATGGAAGCTAAGATCGATGAAAAAATGAAAGACAACATGGAAGACATGAAGAATGATCTAAAATCAGACGTGGAAGGTTTGAAGGAAGGTTTGACAAAGTTTATACAAGAAATTATTCCTAATGGCGAAAAGGTAGTAGTGGAAACTCATGATGAGAACAAAATAAATGTTAATCGTGATTTCATAAACTCTAATGTTGGATTGAAGAACCACCATATTCCAAAGATCGATATGAGGAAGATTAATGGAAAGGATACCATAACATGCATACTACAGATGGAGCAATATTTTGATCTCAATAATGTGCAAAACACACAAAAGGTACACATTGCAACTTTATATTTAGAACAAAATACATTTGTATGGTATCGATGGCTTTTCTCCTGTAAAAAAAATTGTCACTTGGTCAATTTTATGGAGAAAATGATAGCACATTATGAGGATACAAAGAGCAACACCTTCTTTATCCATTTTGAGGACTTCCAAAAATTGAATATAAGGGTAACTAATATTCCAGAGGAACACATTATGGATGTCTACATAGGTACTTTAAAGGATAACATCCACCATGAGGTTCACCTTTGGGAACCTGATTCATTGGAGAAGGCATTCAGGTTGGCAAGAAAAATTGAATGTAAAATTGTGAAGACAAGGAAGCCTACCACTCACATCTATAAATATGGAAGTGTTACTACTAGACTTCCACAACCTACAAGGTTGACACCACAACAATTGGAAGAAAAAAGAGCAAAATTTCTTTGCTACAGTTGTGATATAAAATACACTGAAGGTCATAAGTGTGTTGAGAAGAAATTATTTTACATAGATTGTGAAGAGGAGGAAGAAAATGAATAAGAATCTTCAAAAGAAGAGGATATACACCAAATACCAACCCTAGAGAAAGAAGAAATCAGTCTGACCATATCGTGTAATGCATTGAAAGGAATTACCACTCCTCAAACTCTCAAGATAGAAGGACATATCAAGAAGAAAAAGGTAATAGTGTTGATTGATTCGGGTAGTACCCATAATTTTATTCATTATAAGGTATCCAAGGAATTGAATTTCTTCCTATACCCAGTACCAGAATGTCAAGTGATGGTTGCAAATGGAGGAACTATAAATTGCTATGGAAAATTCCATAATATCAAGCTAACCATGGGGGAATATGTATTGAATATTCCAATTATTTCCATTCCATTGGGAGGTGTTGATGTTGTACTAGGAGTACAATGGTTACAATATTTGGGGACGATAGCTTTTAATTTTCAAGAACTTTTCTTGAAATTTTTTTCAGAAGGAAAGGAAGTTGAATTACGGGTATCGCGGGGAACTCAGGAAATATAATAAGCTCTAATGTCATGACAAAGCTTCTAAAGAAATAACAACGAGGTGTAATTACATAATTATGTTCACTAGAAGTTCCAACATCAAAATAATTTATTTCTCCAGATCTCCAAAAACTCTTGGACAATCATTCCAAGGTGTTTGAAACTCCCAAAAGACTCCCACCTATTCGTGATCATGATCATGCTATTCATTTCATTCCAGGAAGTGTTCCTCCAAACATTAGGCCTTACAGATATCCTTATGTCCAGAAGAGAAAAATTGAACGTATGATTGCAGAAATGTTAGAGGTTGGTCTGTTTCAACCTAGTCAAATTTCTTTCTCTACTCTAGTAGTATTGGTGCAGAAGAAGGATGGATCATGGCACATGTGTCCAGATTATAGGGAGCTCAATAAGCTCACTATTAAAGATAAATTTCCCATTCATTTGATTTATGAATTAGTGGATGAATTACATGGAGCAATTTATTTTACCAAGTTAGATATTCGTCTAGGATATCATCAAATTAGAATGAAGACTGAAGATATTCTGAAAATGACATTTCGAACTCATCATGCCTTTTGGCCTTACCAATGCACCTTCTACATTTCAAGGGTTGATGAATTGCATTTTCAAACCCTTCCTTAGAAAATTTTTGTTAGTATTTTTTGATGATATACTAATCTACAGTAGGTCTTGGAAGGATCATGTTCAACATGTTGACAGGGTGCTCAAACTATTGGAGGAGAAACAATTATATGCAAAAACCTCCAAATGTTTCTTTGGAGTACAAGGGGTGGAATATCTAGGTCATATTGTATCTCGTGAGGGTGTTAAGGTAGACCCTAACAAAATTAAAGCCTTTAAGGAATGGAAATTCCCCACAACCATAAAGCAGTTGCAAGGATTTATCGGGTTAACAGGGTATTATCACAAGTTTGTTAATAGTTATGGGAGAATAGCAGCACTTCTAACAACATTATTGAAGAAATATGAATTTTCATGTACTCCTGAAGCAACTAAGGCCTTTGAACATATTAATGAGGCAATGTGCCTAGCACCAATCTTAGCTACGCCGGACTTCAAAAAAACCTTTATTGTAGAATGTGATGACTCAGGAAATGGAATTGGTGTTGTTTTAATGCAAGAAGGAAGAGCCATTTCTTTTTAAAATTTTCCAATCAAAGGAAAGTGTTTACAGAAAGCTATTTATGAGAAGTAAATGTTGGCAATACTACATTCACTAAATAAATGGCGACCTTACCTAATGGGAAGACACTTCAAGGTAAAAAACGATCATGATAATCTTAAATACTTTTTGGAACAAAGACTATCTTCAGAAGAGTAGCAAAAATGGGTCACAAACATGTTGGGTTATGACTTTGAAATCATCTACAAAAAGGGAAGTTAAATGTTGTTGCAGATGCACTCTCAAGAAAGTATGAAGAGGTGGAAGCATTGCTTTATGTCATTTCTATTATCCAACCAGATTGGATAACCGAAGCAGGGGATGAATGGAAGAAGGATGAAGAAGTGTGGACACTCATTCAAAATTTGTAGCAAGATCCTAGTACATATAATACATTTAGTTGGAAAAATGATTCCTTATGGTACAAAGATCGCTTATATATTTGTAATAATTCCAAACTAAAACAAAATATTCTTTTGGAATTGCACACTTCTCCCTTAGGAGGACACTCAGGATTTTTAAAAACTTACCACAGGGTGAGAAAGAATTTTTTGGGATGGCCTTAAATCTTATATTCAAAAGTTTGTGGTGGAATATTTGGTTTGCTAGCAAAATAAATTTGAGACAATTAAGAACCTGGGTCTTTTACAACCCTTATCCATCATTGCAAGTCAACGTTGGGAGGATATTTCAATGGATTTTATCACACGTTTACCTAAGTCTAAAGGAAAGAGTGTCATCATGGTGGTAGTTGATAGACTTACTAAGTATGCACACTTTTGTGCATTATCTCATCCATTTAAATCAAGTATAGTTGCTACTGAATTTATGGAAACAATTCAAAAATTACATGGAAGCCCAAAGATTATTGTAAGCAATAGAGATCCCATTTTTACTCGAAATTTTTGGACAAAATTATTTTTTTGTTTTGGTACTCAACTAGCTCACAGCTCATCTTATCATCCTCAATCCGATGGGAAAACTGAGATAATGAACAAATGTTTGGAAGGATATCTTTGTTTTTTTTTATCTAATAAACAAACACAATGGGTCAAATGGCTACCTCTGGCTGAATGGTGGTATAACACTTCCTTCCATACTACAGCAAAAATGACCCCATTTATGGAACTTTATGGATATCATCCACCGTCCATCACATCATATTTTATAGAAAATTCTAAGGTTCAAGTAGTGGAAGATCACATCGAGCATCAACAACAAGTTCTCAAACTCTTAAAGGATAACCTATAGTTTGCACAAAATCGAATGAAACAACAGGCAGATCAACATAACAGCGAGAGAAGTTTTGATGTAGGAGACTGGGTATTTTTACGGCTAGAACAATTCAAGCAAATGGCCCTCAAGTAAGATAAGAAGGATAATAAATTATCGCCAAAGTACTATGGTCCTTACAAGGTGTTGCAAAATATTGGTACTATGGTATACAAATTGGAGCATCCTACTTCTTCTTGAGTGCATCCAGTTTTCCATGTTTCATGCTTAAATAAGGTTATAGGTGATAAACTTCCAGTTCAGACAATATTTCCAAAACTTGATGAGGAATTAAAAATCATATTGGAACCTGAAGCAGTCACGGAAACAAGAACTTGACTGTTTTGAAATCGATCAATTTCAGAGTATCTCATCAAGTGGAAGAACTTACCCACTGAAGATTCTACATGGGAGGATGAGAATTTTATACAGAAGCGTCCAGAGCTACTCAAGCGTTGAGGACAACACTTTTTTGAAGGAGAGGGGCATGTTAGGTCCCTATATTACTAGTGTAGTCCCTTATTGTTGTTAGTGTAGCCCCCTTATTGTTATGGTTGTACCTTTGTAACCCCCATATTGTTATTATTATGACCTTACATTATTATTGTTAGGTCGACTAGGATTATATTGTGACCCCATTGACTCCTATGTATATAAAGGAGATTTTTTCATTTGTATCATCCAAAAACTGTTCATTTATGTAATGTAAAGGAGGTTTCCCCCTCGAAGTGGCTTATTTCTAAGGCATTGATCTCTCTTTTCTTCTATTTTTGTAGCTAGTTTCATAACAGATTTTCACAGTTGTGTTTCCATGGGGTTTTTCGTGGGTGGTAATAGTCAGGCTTTTACCTTCATACTAACCGTTAATTTTGCTCTATCATTTTTTCCACGCTCAGTGAACTTGTCATTGTTTATGGAACAGGAGAAATGGTAAAACCTTGTGAGTTTGTCGACTTGGAGCCAAAAGCGAAGGATATTATTTCTATCTGGGGGATGGAGCCAAAAAAGTAGAACTTAGCAAAGGTGGATCTTCCACCTCAGTCTCCAGTTGGCAGCAGGAGTGCTGAAAAGTTGTCATGGAGTCCGGTGGTATGGTTAGTTCAATAGAAGCTGCATATAATAAGTTGTTTGGACCGTTTCCTGGAAGTCCTGACATCTTACTGTTGGAGAGTCAACTATCTATTGAAAAGGCAGAGTCTAGGTCAGTCAGGGTCTCTGCGTGTACTCAAGTAAGTCAAAACACTCCACTCCAAACCTCAACTTTTGTATTTCTATTAGGGGGTTTATAAAATATTATGTATGGTGTTGGATTGGATTCGAATGTGGGGCTAAAATCATGTCTATCAAACCCCGGGGTTAGTAATGAGGCATTGGTTAAACCCTTCCTAGGGGCCTTGGCGGGTGGTTTCGACACAAATCCATTGTCTTCGGGTTCTAGTGCTGAAACTACACTTGTGGAAGCAGTGAGGCTTGGAGAAGGAACATTTTTTTTAAGTTTGGGGGGCTCATGAGGGTATCAATAGTAAGTTATATGGAATGAAAATTGGGGAAATTTATGGGTTGCAGGTGTTACCAAAGGAGAATGCGGGTGAAATTGTAAAAGAGCTAACAATAGAGGAGGTTGATGTAGACACTAAGGGGTTCGTTGCAGCACAAGTGGAAAACTTTCCATTACCCGGGGGTATTGAATCTGGCCTGGAGCTGGGGGGGAGGGGGTTTTGGTCCAAATGAAGCGGAGGAAGAAATGAATTGAGATGTTATTCCTCCCTTTGTTCCAGTTCAAGCTAATGGTCAAACTTATTCTAATAGAAAAAAATGGAAAGTGATTAAGAAAATCCAGGAGTGTCCTAAATTGGTATTTGGGGTTGATATTCCAGTTGAAGAGTGATGGTGGCCTCAGAGACCATTCTGGTGGCCAAAGCATGTGGGAAAATTTTCTCGGCTGATTTTACTATAGAATGGATAGAAAATTCCTAGGGAGAGGATCAGGATAAGGATGTGGAATTATTATTGATGTCAAATGCTTGGTTCATGATAAGGTTTTCAAATAATGGAACCCTGGATTAGGTGTTGGAGTGTAACTCAGGGTTTGGCATACCTCTAATTATGTTTAAACGATGGTCACCTATGTTCGATGTGAATCGGGAAAGAGTGGATGAGATCCTGATTTGGGTGCATCTCTCATCTCTACCTCCTCATTTATGGACTATGGATGTGTTTAGGGCTATTGGGAATAGCATGGGTACTTTCTTAGACGTGGATATGTCTTTTAATACTACTAGAGGATGGAACATTGCTCGCATTTTGGTCCTCCTTACCCCTAGAGAAGGTTTAATTGAAAAAATCCAACTACATTTTGATGGCAATTCTTATATGCAAATGGTATATTGTGATCACCTACCGTTCAGGTGCCATTGGTGCCATAATCATGGCCATTTAGCTATATACTACCCTCTAGATATCAGTAGAAGGTGTAGACAAAGGAGAGGGTATAAGAGTAATCATCGAGTCTATTTGGAACAGGAGGAGCAAGTTGTTGGGGGTGGCAAGGTTCACAGGGAGGAGGAGATTCTACAGCAGGAGGAGGGGTTAATTCTGATGGAAGGGATGGAGGTTCAGAATCTTCAGCTGGTGATTCTTCCTTATGGTGTGTTAAATCAAGCACAAGACATCCTAGACCCTATTGATCGAGCACCGAATATGGCGGGTACTGATCCTCGCACCCCAACTCCTATTCTTGATTCTCTTGATCTTTTATTAAATTCTATGCAGTCGCTTGGTCCTTCAAAGCCTATTGGAAATGAGTCTCTATGTATTAAAAGCCTTACACTGGTAATGGACAGCATTATTAGAACCATCCTGAAACTCTCTATTGACACTATACCATATAACCTACGACCTAGAGAGAAAAAATATTTGTTTGTTGAGGCCTTTGGTGGGTTAGGGTGCATTTCGGTTCTGGATAAGCCGAGGAGGATAAGGGGAAGGAAAAATAAAATTTCTAAAGCACAAATTTAAGCAATGATTGACATATTTGATGGACAATAGTTATCCCTCAAAGGGGAGCTTAGAGAAGTGCAGACTCCTATCATTGTTTCAAACTAATTTTGTTGTCTTTCAACTATAGAGGGTTAGATAGTACCCATAAAAAACTGGCTTTAAAAGCATTCTTTCTTAATTATTGTCCTAATATGATTTTTCTTCAAGAGACCCTAGGTCAGGGAGATCTAGTCATGTCTTCACTTCAAAAAATGCTTCTAGGATGGAATTTTGTGACTATTGATGTCTAAGGGAGATCGGGTGGTTTATCCATTGGACTAAAAGATAGTGTTATAAAGCTTAATAATTCTTGGGCCTTTGAATCACTTATTGGTGCAGAGGTTTATTCAAAGGAACTAGCCATATATCTCCTTATAGTGAACATATATGATCCTTTTCAGGAGTAGATCCCTTTCTGGAACAACCTTTTATCAAAGTCTTTTATGCAAGGTTCCAATATGGTGGTGGGTGGAGATCTAAATTTCTCTCAAGGTTTGTCAGAAACTTGGGGGCCTCTAGCTAAAGCTGACCCTCCGGCTAATTTCTTCGGGGACAAACTTAGGGATGGGAAACTTATTGACTCAAACCTAATCAAAATATCTCCTACTTGGAGGAATATGAGGGTGGGAGATGCTCACGTGGAAAAGAGATTAGATTGTTTCCTTTTAAATGAATACTTTTCAAGTCATATCTCGAGGTTTAGACAATGGGTGGGTTTTGGGGGGGAATCAGACCACTCTCCTATATTACTATAGTTGGCGGGATCAAACAAGAAATTGGGATCCCCTTTCAAGTTTAATGCGGGTTGGTTAAAGGAATCGAATTATAATAGGATTTTTTATGATACATGGAGGCCTATGGATAGATTATGACCTTATTCTCATGCCCTGTCCCTTATGAATAATTTGAAAGCCCTTAAAGAGGTGAAAATCACTTGGGGAAAAGAGAAGTTGAAAGGAGGCATAGCGAATCTTCAAGAAATTAGGGAGGAGCTGGAACAAATGGAAGGTCATAGGGTTGTTGGTTATGAGAATGAGGAAAAGATGGAACAGATCAAGTCTCTAGAAATTAGGAGAAGGAAAATCCTTTTGGATAATGAAGAAAAATGGCGTTTAAAGATTCGTGCATTATGGCTCTCAGTTGGGGATGAAAATACTAATTTTTTTTCAAAATTATGCAAAGGGGAGGAAAAACTCAAATACTATCTGGGAACTGGATAAGCCCAGGATGTGGAAAGGCTAAGACTTTTAATGAGTTGGCTTCTTTAGGTAAGACCATTTCAAAACTCTTTTTTGTTCCTATGACGGTGCATCTATAGGGGAGGTGATTAGGGCTTCACAAATTTTTCCCAGATATGTTGAGGAGGTGGAAAATGAACATCCAATGGCTCTTGTCACGAATAAGGAAGTGGAAATTGTCTTAAATTCAATGTAAAAAGACAAGAGTCCAGGGCCCAATGGTTGGACAGTGGAATTATTTCAACATTTCTATGAATTAATGGGGGAGGAGATTGTTGGAGTGGTGGAAGAGTCCAGAATAAATGGATCTATCCATGATCCTTTTAATGTTACTTTCCTGGCTCTTATTCCTAAATTTGATACCCCTACTTCTTTTGATGATATCAGGCCTATAACCCTATGAAATTGTATATATAAAATTATCGCAAAAGCATTTCCACTAGACTAAAACATATTTTTTCTAGTAATATCTCTAAAGAACAATTTGGTTTTCTAGATGGTAGGAAGATTCATGAAGCCATTGGGGTGACCCAAGAAACTATGCATAGCATAAAGCAGTCAAATAAAAAATGTTTGATTGTTAAAATTGATCTTTCAAAATCTTATGACTAGATCAGTTAGCTATATCTAAGACTTCTGATGACCCATTTGGGCTTTAGAATTGATTTTGTTAAATGTATTATGGGAGGTATTTCAAATGTTTTCTTTACATTTCATAAATGGGGTTGCTTCTCCATTTTTTCATAGTCAGAGAGGGCTTAAACGAGGATGCCCACTCTCTCCACTCTTTTTCCTTTTAGCTATCGAAGGACTAAGTCAAATTATTATCTCATCCAAGAGAAGAGGAGAGCTAAAAGGTATTGAAGTTGCAATAAATTTGTACATTTCCCATTTTTTGTTCATGGCTGATATGTTGCTTTTTCGTAATTGGAATAGGGATTAGGATTTCTAGCTAAAAAGTATCTTATACCTATTCTTGAAGGCCAAAGGCATGGTTATTAATTTCAGGACCAGATCTAGCTCGGATCTCTACTATTCTCCCTTTCTCACTTCACCCAATGGGGGAGTGTCTAAAGTACTTTGGGTTCTATATAAAACCCAATGCATACATAAAACAGGATTGGGTTTGGTTTTTGTCAAAAATGGAAAAACGTATCACTCTTTGGAGCTTCAAATGGCTCTCAAGAGCAAGGAGACTGGTACTCATAAAATCGGTCTTTTTGGCCATCTCGATGTATTGGATCGCTCTCTCTTGGGTCCTTAAAGGCATTCTTAACAAGATTAGGAGAATATGCAGTCATTTTTTATGGGCTAGGAAGAAAGAAAACATGGTTATTCCATGGGTGGTATGGGATAAAATTTCAATACCTAAGGATTGGGGTGGTTGGGGAATAAATAATTTATTTTCATTCATTATTTCCCTTGTTGTTAATTCGGGGTGGAGGCTCTTGACTGAAAACAACCTGTGGATAGATGTTTTCAAAAGAAAATAAATTGACCCGACTCCTATGGATGAATGGATTCACATGCCTAAAAAAGGAGACTCGAAAGTTTCAGTCATCTGGAAGGATCCTATTTTATCATTTAGACTAGTGGAAAATGGATTGGCTTTGCATGTGGGAAACGAGTAAAAATGTAGATTTGGGTTGGATCCATGGTCTGTTGCAATGAAATATATGCTCTCACAAGAGGTTTGATTGATACTTTACACCAAAAATGGATATTTTTCTTATTCCAAATTTCTAAACAAGAGGCTACTTCAATTTGGCAACAGGGTTGGAAATCGTTTGAGGAAATCTAACTTGGCCCACAATGGAGGCAGAAATGGCAAGATTATACTTAGGAATTAATTCATTCTAAGGTTAGGATAAAATACTTCACAGACACAATTCGGTGGTTCCATGCATAATTGGGTCATTACTCCCCAAAATTTGGTTATGAACACTTGATGAAAGGAATGGGGTGGTGGGCTTAGGAATGGTGGTGCAAGCTTCTATGGAAGTTGAATAGCCCGGTAAAATCAAGATTGTTCTTTTGGTGTATCTTAAGGAACAAAGTGCTTACCTGGGATTGGCTTCATAGGAGGAATATTCATGGGCCAAGATGGTGTATTCTTTGTAAGGAAGGTGATGAAACATATGATCATCTATTCCTTGATTGTCGATTCTCTAAAAAAATTTGGGAATTATCGCAGTCTCTTTTAAACTTCAACTCATCATGGAATGGAGCAACCTATGGGGAGGCTTGGCATAAGTGGTGGATAGAAAATACTGATGAAAATAATAGAAATATTCCTTTAATCATCTCCTGGGGCATTTGGCCTGCATGAAACAAAGGTATCTTTCAGGATATCTCCACCTCTCCCTCTATGATTGCTATTGAATGTGCCTCGATTTTCTCCCTCCTTCCATCTACCGATCACACCAATTTGCCTAGGAATATTAGCATAGAACAAATAAACCATGAAGTTTTGTGGGATTATTTTGATGGGGCTTCAGATGATAATATGATATGTAGCTCTGCTATGGTTATTCACACAAATCTGGCATCTCTATAACAGCTTTTGTGGGTATCGGTATATGGACAAACAACTATTCATAACTTTTTACATTAAAACTCCTTTTATGCGGGCTCATCCATTTGGAAATTGGCTCGGTTCAATTTTTTGGTGATTCCATGAATTTCATAAATTGGTTCAACAATGTAAAGAGATGTCAAAAGTATGTATTTATTCCTATCCTTTAAGAAATTAATTTGCTAAAATCATGTTTTGAACTCATTCCTATATGCCATATTTATAGGGAACGAAACAGTGCAGCTGACCTCCTACCTAAGGAGGGCTTTATACAAGATCTCTACGAGTAGCACATAATGGAAAAACTTGATGAAGATGTTTGTGTGGCGTACATTATACCCTATTAAGTAGGGTCTTTGGTTACTTATCTTGATGTTTATTTTTTCCCTCCAGCACATGATGTATACTCTCTGGAGTTCTATGTATACATTTTTTGGAATTTATCTATTTTTTTTCATTATGGGACAAAAGATATATTTTTCATGTTTTTTGGGTTGTTTTCCCCATTACGGAGGCATATGCTTACTTGGAGAATATTTGAAAGGAGGCTTTTTGGTAGTTTAAGTGATAGTTTTTTTAGTATTGAATTTTGTAAACTGTGTACTCAGGAGACTTGCTTTGACAGTTACTATTGTGGCCCTCATGAATGATATACCACATATGGAATGCTTATGCATATACGTTGTAACTTTTTATCTTCTTAATAAAAAGTTCATTTATTTTCTTTGGGAAAAAAAAGGCCAAAAGTCATGACCAAAAATTCATAATGACCTTCATGAGTTCTGAATGTTGTTTTCAGAATGTATTTTTTATTCATTCTAATTTGATGATATCTTGAATGAAGATCCAAATTTGTGAAGTAAATTTCTCCATGTAGTTCATCTAACAATTCATCAATGAAAATAATGGGAAACTTATCTTTAATAATGAACTTGTTGAGCTTGTTAGAGTCCTATAAATATAGGATTCATAATTTTGAATTGACTTATGATAGTCTTGTAAATATGTACATACTTTGCTTTCTGTAAGTTGTTTTCCCATATTTTGAAAAAAATCAAAAATCAAAAATCAAAAAGAGGGTAAAAGTCCTAAAAGAAAAATCAAAGGACTTAGAAAAAATGATATACCCCAAAAGGAAAAAGATGAATAAAACATGAAAGTGTGCAAGTCTAAATGCCACTACTTTTTACTTTTTGCAGCTGATTATGGCAGAGTTTCAATAAATGCCATAATCTATGATGAGTTGAACTACTTAATCTTGACCTGTCATGTTTCAATTTACTTGTTTTAGATAGAGAATAAAGAGTTGTCAGACAGTTTAATCCTAACAATTCAGTAGATAGGTATAGAGTAAAAAGGAACCCAACAGATTAATCTGGGTCCTTGGATGAAATAAGGTAGAATTAGATAGTTTTTACTGCTTTCAAAAGAATAAAATGTTCAAGGTTGCTAGCTCAAATGCACTTGCACAAATGGAAGAAAAAATGCTAGATTAAATATTGGGTAGATAGAAGAAGGTGGGAAAATCATTGTAAATATTTGTCACCGGGAAACAGTCACTAATTTCCCCTCCCCTATAGCTATTTGAAATTCTAAACTTTCATTCAAAGAGGCTCAATGCATTTCTCTGACTTCTGTTGGGACCGGACCCAAGGCTCAATGACTGGCTAGTTGAAAGTGTTAAATTTCTATGTTAATCCCAATATTTTCACCATCTAACATTCACGCATTCATCACCATGCAATTTCATAAGTAAACACTCCATTTTCACTTAATGATACAAAAATCCCCCATTTTATTAACTGCCTACATCTCATAAAGCATAAAAACCCTCAAAAGGACATTATATCCTAAGTTAAAGTGATAAAATTATGATAATAAAGCTTTGCTTTAAAATTTTCACTTTACTTAGTTATATAATTGTATTTTGATGTATTACATTATTCCTAAGTCATATTAACCTCTAACTTATTTATTAATTCCTTATAAACATAACCTCATCCTATTATTATAACTCCTTTTATCTAATTATCCCCTAAACCCACTATTATAAGATTTTTTTACCGAAGAAAATTATCCACATGGTGAATTAAAACCCCAATTACACTCCCTTTGGTCTAAAAACTAACCCTATTCAAATACCCCGCCCCCTATAGTGAATAGACATCTCCATAATCTATAACTATATAGTACAAATAAAATAAAAAGCACTTTATACATATTTTATATGTCTAAAGCAGAAAAAATACTACTCCGAATATGTCATTTTAAGCCTAAGTTTTTATAAAGGCGATGTCCTCGCATCTTTGTAATTCACTTATTACCCTTCCCCAACTTAACCCAAGGTTAAAGTGTGAAATCGCACAACAAAAACCTTTAACTTTTTAATCATTCCCGTTATGTAAAGCCTCGTGCTTTATATAAATTTAACCCAAGGTTTTAACCCCGCATAAACATAGCTTTCATATATTAAAACTTCGTTATAAAGCATATATTACAAAGGTTTTATAGTTATCCGCCATCGCATAAGTCGCCCGGTCCCACCTTACCTTTCCCTCACAGCTTCCAAATACGTCTTGGTTGTTCGCTCCAACCTTTATGATCTAACGATCGAGGATGCATTTCACACCCAAAAAACAAACGTCTGCCAAAAACCAAAAGTAACGCGAAAAAATAATTTTTAGTGAAACCACCCCATACAACGTGGCACCTTTTGATTGTGTCGCGTCCATTTTGCACAAAACAACTTACCATTCTATGCCAACATGAAACCCACTAATGGTTTTTCACATTCGAAAAATCAAAACCCATTCCCGCTGATGATATGACTCGCATTTATGGTGAGTAATAAAAGTTTATATCATAATTTTAAACCTTTGTTTCATTATTTTCCATAATTATTTTCGCTCCTGACTGTTAAAAAAAACTCTGCTCGACTATGTAAAGAGCCCTAAGCCCCTGTTTGTTAATTTCTTGTCCCAAAGACAAATTCGACCACTATTTTCCTATCTGAAGATCATTAAAGCCATTCTCTGCATCAGCGATCTAAATCCATCCGCAGGAACAATCTCAAAAGTTTCAGAAAACCCTGTCAAAACTTCAAATACTTACTATCTGAGGTATTTTTTCGACAAACAGACCTGCAAATTTGAAGGTTAAACCATCTATAAGTAAAGTGAAGTCTGTTAATGAGAATAATCCACTGGATAAACAGGCCAAACCCTGGCCAATTTTTTTCCAGGAAACCTAATTTCCTCTATGATCCTTTTAAAGCCATTCATCTGCTTACAACTTCTGAAGATCAATTCTGAAACACAAAAGGAATTTAAAGCCTACAGATCTATTAAAAAGCTCCTTTTTTAAAATTTAAACCATTTAGGAAACCTTGTTTCATGTCTTAACCCACTTTTCATCTCTCATAGAACCTAACTGAGCAAAAAGTGCAAAATATATTATCCTTAACCAAATTTTCTCAAGGATCCCTCTGTTAAAATGAAATATTCCTGCAAACAATTTAAACTTGCAAAAGTAAACCTAAAAATTCATAAAAATCAGAGTTAAACCTCCACAGACTGATCTCATTCCACAGGTCTTTCAAGAGCCTTCAATCACCTCCCTGCATCCAAGATTTCATTAACAAATTTTTTTATTTTTGCAGGTTATTATCAGAAAAATAAATTGGGCCAACAGTTTCAATATTAGTTGACAAAATTGTTTGCTCCAGATTCTCAGATTTTAAATCAAAAGCTTCATTCAACAAACATCTTGTATACAAAGAAAAAATAAAATCAAGTCAGAGAGAGATCAGAATGATGAAATTTTCACAGTAAGTGGTAAAAGTGAAATCAGAATTCATAATGACACTGAAAACATAACAGTCAAAGAGTATCAGTGGTTAAAGTGTATCAGGTAAAAGTTAGAGCAAAAGTTAAAACAAAGTTACAGAGCAGTCAAAGGTAAAAAATTAAAAGTAAATATAGAGGTAGTAAATGGTAAAAAGAGATGAAAATACTTTCACCAACAACGAATTTTATCCAAAATGAAAGTAAAACAGTTAAAAGAACAAAAAGGTGAAAAGATGAAAACATAACAAGAAGGAACATTTTTGCAGAAATTTCATGTTTAAGTCATTGTTTTGCAGAAATTATTGTGAGCAATACAAGATGAATTTTGCAAAAATAAAGGAGGTTTTTGTTCCTAAGATGTTCAACTACAAAAACCTCTCTCACTTTTCTAACAGCCATTATGGGTTTGGAGATATTAAATAATATTTTAAAGCACTTTTGCAGAAAATTCTTGTTAAGCCATCATTTGGCAGAGAAGATTGTGGCCAATCAGAAATACATCATACAAAACTGAAGGATTTTTTGTTCCTAAGAGCCCTATCTACAAAAACCTATATCACTTTTACACAGGTATTACAGAACAGGAGATACAAGCGCATCTTTACAGCCTATTTTGCAGACTCTATAAAACTCTATTTTACACATCTTTTTGAAGAGCCTATTGTGGACATCTGGAGCATAATTTTAGGGAACTGAAAGAGTTTTATCTCACCAACATATTTATCTACAATAACCTATTTCATTTTTTACATATCTATTTCGGATTGAGAAATACAAATATATCATTGGACCCCAAGTTTGCAGAATTGCTAGAGCAGAATGCACAAAGAAAGGAAACAGTTAGTGACTTGGATGCCTCATCATCAACTAAGAGTTGGATCAAATTCGAATTCTCCTCTTTGTTATCACCTATCCATAAAAAATAGTGCCAAATAGATGCATTAGTCTTGAGTGTCCTTTACTTTAGTTCTATTTATGTCAAACAGTTGGAGATATTTGTGAACCAATCCTGATATTTTTTCAAGATATTCTAGTTTAGAATTTGTATAAATACTTCACCCTTTGAAGTATTTTGGGTGGAATAAAGTTGTTGGGATTATTATAGATGATTTTTCTGGTACTTTGGAGGCTCATGTGTTGATTTCATAGCAGTATTTTGGACAACAGCCGACTAGACTTCATAACTCAGGATTCATGCGATAAGCTAATGAGTAAAGTGGTTTCTTACTGTCATTGTTTCCTCTTCTGAAGTTTCATTCAAGTTCATATATGTTGTTCAATCCAAATGATTAATTAGGAATATTATTTCAGGATAAGTGTAAAAAAATCCCTTTCTTAACTACTTGATCATTTCAATGTTTTATGCTAATTTCCAGACTTAGGAATCCTTAATTTCTCCCAGTCCCGTTTGACCCCTGCCTCCTTCCTCTTTTTTCGGATCAAAGGATCCTTCACTTCCCTTTATCCCGAAAGAAATCCATCTCATCAAATCAAACTATTCAAATCTTTGAGGGTTATCTACCTTGCCCTGAGTACATTAGCATCCTTTTGGCCTTGCCTTCTAGTTTTTCTTGCTACATCTTGACTCCATAGCCCAATGGACTAGTAGATCCCTCTCTAATTTGTCTTCAAGTAATCTTATTTCCCATCAAACTTTCCAAACAAAAAACCAAGTACCCAATCACACCTAGCCTAAAATTTAATCCAAAACAAAGTTAAATCATAAAGAGAGATCCCTCTATGAAATTTAGGAGGGCTAGATCCTAGATTTCAAAAGTAGGTTTATGGTTACCTCTAGTAAGTTACAAAGTTTTAAATATTTCTGATAGAAAATTTACTAGAGTGATAACAGAGCTCTCTCTATTCTGGACACATATATCGTGATCCATCCTTCTTGTGCACCATTACTACTGGAGAAGAGAAAGAACTTTGATTAGGTTGAATTATACCTACCTCTATCATTTCTACAACCATACATTCAATTTCACACTTTTGGGCATAATGATATTTTTAAGGTCTAATGTTTGGAGGAAAACTTCCTATAATCAAGTGAATAGCATGATCATGATCTCAAATAGGTGGAAGACATTTGGGAGTCTCAAATATCTTGGAATGATTGTCAAGGACTCTTTGGAGATATGGAGAAATGGATAACTTAGATATTTGAACATCTAATGAAAAAAATTGTGCAATTACCCTTCATTATTCCTTCTTAAAAATATTTGTCATTCCATTAGATTTGATAATCTTCCCAAGTTTCCCTATGATACCCCTTAATTCAATTTCCTTTCCTTTCGAGAAAAAATTCAAGAAAAGTTCTTAAAAAATAAAAGTTATCATCCCCAAATATTGTAACCATTAGACTGCTAATATAACATATGCACATCACATAGGAATGGGAAGCATTGTAACATCCAATACATATTCCCCCATGGTCAGATTGATATTATGGAACTTCCCTGAGCAATTTATAGTTCCTCCCTTCACAACCATCACTTGACACTTGTGTGCTAGATATAGAGAGTAATTCAAATCCTTGGCTATCTTACAATGAATAAAATTTTGAGTATTACCTTAATCAATTAGCACTATTACCTTTTTCTTCTTGATATATCCTTCTGTCTTGAGAGTTTGAGGAGTGGAAATTCCCACCAATGCATTACAAGATATGGTCAAATTCATTTCTTCATTTTCATCCCCTAAGGTCGGTTCCTGGTGTATATCTTCTTCGTTTGATGTTTCTTGTTCCTTTTCTTCCTCATATTCACGATCTATGTAAAATAACTTCTTCTCAACACACTTATCAGCTTTTGTGTATTTCTTGGCTCCACTGTAACAAATCCCTTTTTCTCTTTTTTCCTCTAGTTGTTGTGGTGTCAACCTTATAGGTTGTGGGAAGCTAGGTGCAGAAACACTTCAATATTTATAGTTGTGAGTGATAAACCTCCTTGTTTCCATAATTTTTCATTCATATTTTCTTGCCACCCTGAATGCATTCTCCAATGACTTAGGTTCCCAAAGGCGAACCTCATGTTGGATTTTATCCTTTAAATTCTCTATGAGTACATCAATTAGATGCTCCTCTGGAATAATAGTTACCTTGATAGTCAATCTTTGGAAGTCCTCAATGTGCTCCCCAACTAAACCATTTTGCTTGAGATTTATCATTTGGCTAAAGAAGGTATTGCTCTTTTTATCCTCTTAATGTGCTATCAATTCCTTCATAAAAAATGTCCAAGTGACTAGTGCTTTATGAGAACAAAGTCATTGATACCATAAAATTGGTTGGGTTGTAAATTTAAAGATGCAATGCGTACCTTTTGTGTGTGTTGCACATCATGTGAATCAAAGAACTGCACCATCTGTAGTATCCATGTTACCGAATCCTTGCCATCAAAATTCCTCATATTTTTATTTAGAATATGGTTGATCTTCATTCCAAATTTGGAGTCTCTAAAATCATGATTCACATTCCTTTTGTTTTCACCATGAATTTCATGGACTACCTTGTCACCATTAGGAAGCCTTTCTTGGAGAAATTTTATCAAACCTTCCATTTTTGCTTTTAAAAAATATTTCAAACCTTAAATATTAGATTTTATAATTTCCATGTCCCCTTTTAGCTCATATTTGGTTGCTCTTTGTGAGAGTTAAAATTTTTTCACTTGGTCCCATAATTTTGTTACATCATGTTATGTTTCTTCCTCTTCATGTGTCGTAGTAGAGCTTTCTAAGCGCTTAATTGGTGTAGAATTTTTTTGTTTTGGAGGAATTATAGAACCAATTAATGATATTTATTCTTAATTATGCCCTTTTAATCACTTAAAACTGATTTTTCGAACAAAAGTTATGTAAATTTAAAAATACACACCTTTTAGAACTTGATTTTGAGCTTGTTGATAAGGATGAACTTGAAACAGTGGTATCTTTGTGATTTTGGTCTCCCGAGGTTTTAAATTTCATCATGTGGTATCCCTTTATGTATTCTTTCAAACCCCACCAATTAGACCGAGATGGGATTCTTCAAGATAAATTTATGCCAATTCTCCCATGATGTCTTAAATATTATGGACTAGTTCAATAGAGAAAACTTGTACAGGATTCCATGTGTCATTGTTTTAACCTTTGGCCCTGAAATTGATACAAAAATAACTAAAATATTTTCACTTTCAGTCACTTTTACAAAAATAAAATTTGATGCTCGAAGAGAAATTTATGAATATTTTCCCCAAGATACATGTTTGAGACTAAATTCAGGAGCATGCAAAAACCCTAAATTCCTTGGACCATATATTTGAAAATAAAGGGAACCAAGATCTGAAATTTTTACATGAATTTCACCATGATTTCTACTCCACGTGGTAAATTTTTTAGCTTCTGAATCCTTTCCAAAAAAAAAAATTATAGTGAAAATACCAAGATGACTTGTTTGAAGCAATAAAACCCTAGTATCCAAAGCTCTTATACCAAATGTTATATAACCAGATCACAAAAATAGAAGAAAAACATATATCAAATACTTGAAAATAATCATCTTTGAGGGGAAAACCTCATTTTACATCACATAAATGAACAATTCTTGGATGATTCAAGTGACAAGACCTGCTTGGTATGTATAGGAGTCTAAACGGTCAAAATATAATTAGGGCCTACATAACAATATTAATATAAGGGCACAACAATTACAATAGTGGACTTCTATAGGGCACAAAAATAACAATATGGGGGCTACACTAGTCTTATAGGGACCTAACATCATAATGAAATGAGAAGGAAATAAAATGCAAGGAAGATGAAAAGGTGTAGTTATGCATATTGAATTTGCTCACGTCTATGATCAATATTATTGTGAGGTGGTTTTAGAAAAAAGTTAGAAACATATCTTAGCTCCTCATTTAGGAATCTTAGTCTCTCCTTAATGGGTTTCCCATTGCATATAGTGATAAACATCTTTACGAAATGGATTTACAAAAGAATGCAATTATTAAATATGATGCAAAACAAATAAGCATTACATAATAGTATCCAAAATGAGCCCTCCCTCATAGAATTGACTAAGGTGACACTAGCCACAAAGAAAAATAAATACACACACAAAGGATAATATGATGACAACATCATAAATAAGTCATAATATTTTAGTGAATATTCATCAGTTATCTTTAGTATTGAGGTCAATGCCTCGAGAAGGGGAGGAAATAAATAATGCCAAGTTGGTGGTGAATGGTATATGACTTTGTTTTACTTGTTTGGTAATAAAAGATTACTTTAGGTACTAATTGTAGTTTTACTTGGTACTTCCTTATAATTTAAGCTTGAGGAATTTTATGGAAGGAAGAGAGTGTTGTATCCCCCATACAACATGTACTAATTATATTTCATAGGTCATTGATGGCCCAATATGTTTGTAAAAACTAATTTTGTATAACAATGCTCACTTTTAATATGTAAGTTATTAACAAGTGATTAGTATGACATTGTCTACTAAGGCCACAATTTCACCTGAATATAAAATTTATGGCCATATCTAATGAAAAGCTCATTAAAAAATATAACTATGGGAGTGTTTAAATCATTTTTTTGATGCCGGAAATGGATTAAACGCAATCAAGAACCTCTAAGACACCCAAATTCCTGAAACGTGACAATTTTGACCCAAATTTTCAAAAGAAATTGTCGAATCTTCTCAAAATCATGTTGGAATTTCTGTTGCTTTCGAGGGAAAATTGTGGTATGTTTAGACTACGTGGATTAGTAATAGGATCAAAGAGAGATTTGGGACAAAACATTATAAAAGGGAGAGCATGTTATCTACCCAGTACAATATATTTTATACAAAACATTACGTTTTTATAATCCCACGTCTCTTTTCCATGGAAAAAATTCATGTAATTTTTATTATAGAAACAAAATTACATTGTCAAATCATGTAAATCATTCCTATTTTCCTCATAAGACTTATAACATATAATACTTCCAATTGTCCCCTTATATATGAACAAATAAACACTTCTTTCATGATGAAATTATATTATCTCCCCCCCCTCCCCCAACCTAGACAAATGAAATAAAAAATAATTTAAATAAATTTGTTTCCTCCCACTTTTTCACAAATTACATTCTTTTTTTGTCCATAGAAATGTATCAACTACCATTCTATATTTCTTTCATTCAACACCCAAGAGATATATAAAGGTGACCCAAGAAACTATGTTGTGAGAGTGAAAATTATATCTAAGGATCATGCAAATATTCAAAATTTTGTCCTTGATTATTGTTAAAGACTTTATAGACCATTATATCTAGATTTAACACTACCTTTGATAAATCATCTTTGTTCACTTTCGTTAATATCTCTTTTCCAACAACCTAGGTAAATTAATTCCTTGTGATTTCCTTACAACAAATTCAATTTAGATTGGATTCTTGAACTCATAAAATAAAATATATTCATTGGAAATTTAATTGGAAATAAAAAATAAATAGAAGCTATAGTAAACGAATCTCCAAATACACACAGAAATTTCTACTGTACAAATATCATCTTTCATTAAAATTACTCCAAACCTAAAAGGGCTCCCAAACACGGAAAACATTCCTTTGAGAAAACAAGAAAAAATCACAGCAAAACATTGTTGTTATGGTGCACCATATGGCTTGTATGGCCCTACCAAAACCTACTATAGAAACCCTCTTATTTTTGTTGAAATCAGTCCTAGAAATTTTTGTGACTACCCTTCTCTTTCATTGGGTTTTACACCCTCTTGAAGTTTCCTCTGCACCTGTTGTGTATGACCCATTCAATTTCTAAGCGTTGGGTTGATCTCCTTTTGTTACTCACATTATTTCCTCTTTTCTCCATTGGAATTGCACACTAAGTGAAAATACTTTATCACTATCTCGCTTGTGTTTTTATAACACTCTTTGTGTATCATACTCTCTGTCTTTTCCTTTCACTTTGTCTTTATTTCATAACATTTAGTTGATGACCAAGTCTCCATAACCCTAACTTACATTTTATTATATTGTAATAAACTCATTAATAAAAAGACTCCACTTTAATTAAAGTGAATTACAAAATAGAAAGGACCTTTTTCGATGAATTCCAAACCTATACACTAGACTTGTGCGAAATTTCTTGTTCGATGCTACAAATGTCAACATTCCCTCTTAGCAAGGAAGGAACTTCTTAAATAACCACTAGGGACTGGCTTCCCCTGTAGTCTTGGCACAATGTCCCACACATTTTTATCCACCATGGCATTCATCCAAACTTGTTAGTCAATTTCTTCTTCAATGATGTTATTTATTAGTGCCATATAGTTGGAAATTTCTTTAGAGACCTGCTCTCCCTGACTATGCTCCTAGGACTCTCCATATGGTTGTAATCATTTCTCATTGTTTACAAGAACCTTTGAGCTCTCCTAACACTATTAGAATGAGATTATCACTCCTCTTCCTCATATGAAGGTTGACTTCCTAGACTGGAAGATGCTAATCTAGTCTCAACCTTCAAAGCATCATGCTCCTCATCATATGTCACTAGTATGGTCTCATGGACTTCCTAGATGCAAGGTCGTCGTTGAACTTCACATCTTCGGTCACCATAGTCCTCCCTTGTGCTAGAATAAAAATCATGTAAGCCCTTTTAGTTTCCTTCTATCCCACAAGCATTCCCTTTATGATGGATGGCTCCATACTAACCCTCTTCTCTTTTGGTACATGTGTGTACATTAAACAACCAAATATACGTAAGTGGATCATCTCTCGATTCACACCATTGAACACTTCCTCTAGTGTCTTTTCCTACAAGAGCCTATGATGACTCTAATTATGGATGTAGATTGTTGTATTGAATTCCCTTCCCAAAGGAACATGGGAAAAGAGGATCATGGATCATGGCCTTAACAACCCACATTATTGACATTATTTTTCTCTTCACGGTCCCATTATGTTGTGGGTTGTAAGATATTTTCATCCCCCTCTTAATTCCTCTTTCCTTGCAGAAATCCTTAAATTTATTAGAAGTATACTCAACCTAATTGTCTGATCTCGATGATTTTATCTTCTTCCATGTATGGTTCTCTACAAGAGTCTTGAATTCCCAAAATTGACTGGACACCTCATCTTTGATCTTCATGAAGTGGATTAATGTCTTCTCAGATAAGTCATCAATAAAATACATGCAATATGTGCCTCCCTAACCAGTGCTACTGACATCAACCCACATACATCTAAACATATCATATCCAAAATATCCTTCGATCTAGACTCACTGCTTGGGAAATCATAGTTTTCATGCTTGCCAAGCATGCACCTTTTGCACATCCCTTTTCGCTTGATACTAGTATCTAGAAGACTAGTTACAATATCCTTTGAAATTGGTAATGTCCTATAATGTAGGTGCCACAACTCACATTGGTTTTTAATAATATGAACCAAGGATCGAATGAGATCACCCCATATCCTGCACAAATTTCCCTCTCTAACCTCAATAACATTAGATACATCAGGGCTAAACCACTCTAACCTGATAAGTTCTTACCCTTTTTGGAACTCCATGGAAAAACCCTTATCTTCCATGACAGAGAATGAAAGTAGGTTTTTTGTAAGCCCTCGAACAAATAACATGTCCTTAAATTCCAACAAGCTACCGAACTCAAGTTGAAATGAATTTTTCCCAACTCCTTTTATTACAAAATTGGAATCATTATCAAACTACATGTGCACTCTTGAGTCCTACTCTATCAAATTGGTAAACAACTCCCATGTTGATGTCATATGGAAAAATACACCATTATCCACATATCATTCACCCTTGGAAACTTTATTGGAAGAAATGTAGGAAACAAATGAGAAATCCTTCTCAAATTTCACAGAAAACTTGCCCATCTAAGTTTTTGTTAAGGCTACTACCTCTAGCTACTGCGACTTTTCTCCACCTTTTTTCCTCTTTTAACACTTTGATGCATTGTGAACATGATTGTGACATATAAAAGACTTGATTATACTCAAGTCTTTTTTCTTCCCTAGCTATGAGGCTAACTTATCACTCTTTCCTTATTTGAACCCTTTACTTTTCCCTTCCTTATCTGACTAAAAAGGGTCAGGCTCTTGTCACCTTCTTTCTTGTTGGCCTAAGACTCCTCCCGAGTCTCTTCTTGGACACAATCATCCCAAAGCCTCTCAAATATGGGAAGCTTCTCCTATGCACAAATACTATTGACAAATGGTTCCCAAGGCTTTGAGAATCTAATTAGTGTTGTATTTTCCAATTCTACTTTGGTCAACTTCTCCCCAACTATTGTAAGTTTATCATGTACCTAAGTGATATTCATGGGGTAACTAATAATTTAGTCTTATATGGACATCTGCATAGATTTTATCTTATTCCAAAATACCATCTTCCTTTGTATGCTCTTGCTCTAGTAGAGACTTACCAAGGTGTTGAACATCTCCTTGGTCATCTTCTTCTTTGACAAGTGAATAATTAGATGATCCTTCATTACAACCAAGATTACCCACATGGTTCTAATCTACTTCTTCTCATGAGTTACTAATTGAAGTGAATCTATAAATAAAGGAGCTACTTTTTCAACAATCTTTCAAAGATCATTTTCCTTCAAAATCAAGGTAGCTCTTGTTTTCTAAGGCATGAAGTTTGAAGCTCCATCTATTATGTCTTCAAACCTGAGACTAGTAGTTGGCATATTTTATATCTAAACAAAATCGCCTTACAAATGTGCTCAATTCTTCAATAACATAGTGAAAAATAATTACTAGTCATTTAATCTACTAGATATGCTTGTTTCATAGCTATATTTGGACTAGATTTATCTATTGATTACTCATATATGCAAGATCCATGTACTGTAAACCCATATATTCACTAGATGATTTTTTGCTCACTCTGATCTACAAGATCTTCTTCTTGTATACCCATATTGGCACTAGATATACCTAACTAGTCACTCATATATGCACCCTTGGAAACTTTATTGGAAGAAAGGTAGGAAACAAATGAGAAATCCTTCTCAAATTTCACAGCAAACTTGCCCATCTAAGTTTTTGTTGAGGATACTACCTCTAGCTATTGTGACTTTTCTCCATATTTCTACCTCTATTAACACTTTGATGCATTATGAACATGCTTGTGACATATAAATGACTTGATTGTACTCAAGTCTTTCTTCTTCCCTATCCACGAGGTTGAATCCTCACTCTTTCCTTTACTAGAACCCTTTAATTTTCCCTTCCTTATTTGACTGAAAAGGTCCAGGTTCTTGTCACCTTCCAACTTGTTGGCCTTAGACTCCTCCCAAGTCTCTTCTTGGACACAATCATCCCAAAGCCTCTTAAAGGTGGTAATCTTCTCCTATGCACAAATATTATTGAAAAATGGTTCCCAAGGCTCTGAGAATCTAATTAGTGTTGTATTTTCCAATTCTACTTCGGTTAGCTTATCCCCAACCATTGTAAGTTGATCATGGACCTAAGTAACCTTCATGGGTTAATTGATAATTGAGTTTGATCTGGACATCTGCATATATTTGAGCTTATTCCCTAATACCGTCCTCCTTTTTATGCTCTCACTCTAGTAGAGACTTACCAAGGTGTTGAACATCTCCTTGGTCATATTTTTCTTTGACAAGTGAATAATTAGATTATCCTTCATTACAACCAAGATTACCCACATGAATCTAATTTACTTCTTCTCATGAGTTACTAATTGAAGTGAATATATAAATGAAGGAACCACTTTGTCAACAATCTTGCAAAGATCATTTTCCTTCAAAAGCAAGGTAGCTATTGTTTTCTAAGGCAGAAATTTTGAAGCTCCATCTATTATGTCCTCAAACATGAGACTAGTAGTTGTCATATTTTAGATATAAACAAAATCACCCTACAAATGTGATCAATTCTTCAAGCACATAGTGAAAAATAACTACGAGTCATCAGATCTACTAGATATGCTTGCTGTATAGCTATATTTGGACTAGAATTTTTTATTTGTTACTCAGATATGCAAGATCTACCTATTTTAAACCCATATCTGCACTAGATGATTTTTTTCTCACTTTGATCTACAATATCTACTTGTTGTATACCCATATTGGCACTAGATCTTTCTAACTAGACACTCATATATGCAAGATCTACATATGTACTATATTTTCTTGCTATTCACTTAGGTCTGCAATAGATTTGTCTATTGAAAACTTAGATCTATAATATCTACCTACTATAAACCCATATATGTAGTTGTATCCTTTAGATCTACTAGAGTAACATTCATATTTATTTCCTATAACCTTTAGATTTGTTGTTGTAACCTTGATATCTGCTACAATAACCTTCAAATATCTTGGAGTAACCTTTAGATCTATTGTAGTAGCCTTCATATCTACTATTGTAACTTTTATATTTGTTGTTGTAACCTTCAGATCTACTGCAATAACCTTCATATTTATTGTTAGAGGATTTATATCTATTGTTGTTACAACTACTTGGAAATCAATGTCTTTTCAAAGTTGATGCAATGATACCATGTTAAAATATATATTCCAATAACCTAGGCAAAATAGTTCATTCTGATTTTCTTATTAGAAAATTATTTTAGATTGAATTCTTTGGCTCATAAAATAAAATACACTTACTCGAAATTTACATGGAAATAAAATATCACATTAAACTACAAGAAACCAATCTCAAAAATACACACAAAATTTATGCCCTTCAAATATAGTTTTTCATTAAAATTACTCCAACCTTAGAAGGGCTCCCAATTTGGGAAAATATCCCACTAAGAAAACAAAACAAAACAAATACAGCAAAACTTCGTTGTTCTAGAGCATTGTACAACTTGTATGACCTTGTCAGGACTTGTTGTAAAAACCTTCCTCCTACTAAAATTTGTCCCATAAATTTATATGGCCACTCTTCTCTTTCATTAGGTTATACAAAGTTTCCTTTACACATGTTATGTATGAACCCTTCAATTTTCTAGAGATTGGTTAATCTACTTTTGTTTCTCACATTGTTTCCACTTTTATCTTTTGGAATTTCACACTAAGTGAAAATCCTTCATCACTCTCCCACTTAAGTTTTTCTAACATTGTGTGCCTTTTTCTTTCACTTTATATTTAGTTTATAACATTGAGATAATGACCAAGTCTCCATAACCCTAATCTCTCAACAAAATTATTTATTGAGATTAAATCTCAATAGATGGTGAAGATTACATCTAAATCACTAATGTAAATACTTTACATTTTATTAGACATTAATCAAACCACTAACAAAAGACTTCTCATTTTAATAATTTAATTTAATAAAAACAAATTAAAAAATAGAAAGGGTCTTTTTGGAAGACTTTCACATGCTAGACACTAAATCTGTGTGAAAATTCATGTTCGGTGCTAGAAATATAAATAGGTTTTCACCCTTGTGACATGATCAAAATAAAAATGAGTGAAGGCCAACTATAAAGAACTGACATCAAGAAACAAAGCTTGGATCATGACATTTCTCAATGCCAACTCTTGTTTCATCCATTGAATTACAAGGAGTGAATCCCAAAATATTTGAATATGCTACTCCATGTTCTTGAGCAAGCATCAAAGTCAATTTGTGCACCACTAATTCACTTAATTTGTTTGATACTTGTCCATCTCCAACTTTGAAAGATATATTATGGAACACAAAAAGGTGAAGGATTCCCATTGCCCCATCCATGAGAGGTGTTCCTTGAAAAGCAACATCAAAGAATGCCTAAGGAAAATCTCTATGAATTTCCTTTTCATTTGATTGAATTATGTCACGTTTTTCCTATAATTAAGAAAATGAGATATCACATTTAAGCTCTCGATAACATATTTTATCAGTAAAGTATCTTTATCCCTAAATAATTATGAGTACCTGGCCAACCACACTCCCTGAGCGAGAGTCAAAGGGAGAGATATGCCTTCTAGTTTCCATATGAATGCACTAAGTTATGAAAGCCCTCTCTAAAAGTCTCCCATCCCAAGAATTTTTTAATGATGTCATTCCTTTTACGTCATTCCAAATTGTTTTGTAACTTAGCAAGATAAAATTAGATGTGATTTTGTTTCTTCCTCTTGTTTGCAAAAATAACACCATCAATATCCTACAAAATATTCAAGGTTAAATCTTTGTTTTCCAAGAATGGCCACATGAATTTTTTATATTTTGTTGGGCACTTAAATTTCCAAACTTATTTCCAACACTACACCTAGAGATTCTCTCTTCCCTCGGTAATTAAATCTTTAAATCCAATGCCTAGCATGTTTTCCTTAATTAGATTTAATGACCAAATAATTTGGTCCTCGTCATTTTTTAGTCTAACATTACATGATCTTGAGTTTTCAATGTACCTCTTCCAAATAATTATATCCTCCTCCCTCAAGTCAATCTCCCCATAGGATAGCCATTGCTACTACCATGTAGTTGTTCCACCCCATCTAACAATCTACCATATATAAAAACCCTTATCTCTTAGATCATGAATCAATTTTGGCGGCAACCAATGGAATCAACTACTTTCGATACATTGATTTATCTCAATTTGGAACTTGTCTCCCTTTCCCACATGCCACACCAACCAATTCCCAATAGCAGAAAATTTGTAAAGGTCGCCTTCTATATAATCAAGACATTTTGAAATCTATTAACATGTTTCCTAATCATTTCATCCATCATATTCAAAGTTATATACTTGTCCTCAATGACTTGAGCCTATAACTTAGAACCTAGATTTAGTTTCCATACATTGTTCGTATCTAGTGCCTTGGAGAGAAGGAAAAGAGTCTTTAACCTTAGTCCTCCTCAACCCTTTAATTTATATTGGTTTTATAAGAAACCAAAATAATTATGTTTTTTCCTAGATCTACTAATCAAATAAACCTATACATAGATGCATGATCCTTTCAAACACTTATTTGGATTTCCATGTGAGTGACATATAGTAAATTGGAATCACAAATAGGATTTCTTTCACTAAAACTAGTCTGTAAAACACCCCTGGTTTTCTATTTTTGTCAACCCATATGGTATTCGTTTAGAGGCCATTTGATGAAACCTTGGCTAAATAGAGAAGGAGGGGTGACTCAGTTTAGTACATTATTGGTCATTAATACTCTTTTCATTCAACTCATTAACTACTTCATTTTATAATTGGTTTAATACATAATGACTCCGCAAACTGAATGTGTGGACAACAAGTAATTAAGCAGAATAATTTATCACATCAACACATAATCATCAAGCACATAGATAGCAGATATAAGTGGAAACCCATAAGGGAGAAAACAACATCTTATTATTGTTGTTATGCAAAGGCAAGTTCCAACTCCTCACCACTGATTTTATGTAGGCTCCAACTTACAGGAGGCTACTACATCAAATTCTACAAACTACAAGTTGCAAGGAAGCTCCAACCCCCATATATTCTTTGCAGGCTACAACCCACAGGAGGCTCCTACCTCAACCAACTCCAACTAGACATATATCAAGCTACAACTTGAAATGGAAGCACCAACTCCCATGTATTTTCTGTAGGCTACAACCCATAGGAGGCTCCTCCCTCAACCAGCTCCAACTAGACATCTATCAAGCTACAACTTGATATGGAAGCTCCAACTCCCTCACACTACAATAAAAATCATATGTTGATTTACCTATATATTAGCTTGGATATCCTCCTCCTTCACTGTTACCTTTTCTGCATTTATTTATTCTTCATATCATCTCCTGATGTGTGCAGCATCTCTATCATCTTTCTCTGATTCTTCTGCTCTCTAACCTTCTGCAGCTCTCTTACATTCTTCCTCTCTCTTCCATTCTCCAGCTTTCTAACTTTTTTATCCACATTGATGTTACATCTATTATACAGATAAATCCCTCACTATTTTCATTCTACAGGGAATACAAAGTGAACAGGCATGACCCTATGCCTTCCACCCATTCAATTCTTCATTCTTCAGTTCAGGTTATTACATCAAAAATAATCATTACAACACTCATGGAGTTTTACCTATGCCTATGGAGACTTGCCTTTGCATCACAAAAAATAAAAAATTAATTAATACATTTACATTTAAAACAATATTCACTCAGCTCTCTCAGCTCTTTGCTCATTGTGAATTTTTCTTTTCTGTTGTTGTCAGAGTATTTTTTGTTTCTGCTGTTACATTCAACACAGTTCTGCATAACTGTCTTTTTGGCCCGACCCGACCTAGTTGTTTCATTTCCAACAATGCCACCATATTCTCCTTTTTCCTGAATCTGCCTCTTCTACTCGTGCCCGCAGCGTTCAGCCTTCACCTACTCCTTTTCTATGTGTCGTGCCACTTACCCGAGTCTCCTTCTGTTGCGTTCAGACTTTGTTATTAAATGGCTGCACTAACCTTGCACAAGTATCGAGTCACTTGCCCGAGTCTTTCCTCTTTTGTTTAACCTTTCCTTTTAACTCGTTATCACAACTGCATACAACATTTATTTTCACGGGGTCGAGTCTTTTTACTTACCCGAGTCTTTTCTTGCGGTCAGGCTTTCCTTTTTGTGCACCCGAGTCAACTCTCCATTCAGATTTACTTCTTTGTAAACAAGCGTAACCACATTAAACCTAGACCTGAAATATATTAATATTTACATCTATACGATATTGCATCCGATCACTTATCACATTTCGACGTTTCCTTTGTTTTATGTTATAATCCTCCTTTGCTCTCCGACGTGATTTAACAAATGGAAAACCCATACTCCCAGACTTGAAATCCTTTAGGCTTCAACGTTGACCTACATCATATATGCTTCATTATCGCACTTCACACTTTGGCATTCTCATGTGTTTCTTTTTATGCATATATCTTCCAAATCCCGATGCGATTTCTCAAACGGAAACCTTATACCTTTGGATTTGAAATATTTTAGACTTTTTCTTTGAAACTACATCACATCTGGTACTCTTGTCGCATTTCGCACTTCGGCATTTTAAAATGATTCTTGAGTGCTTATCCTCCTGAGCTTGTGATGTACAATATGTTATCGGGTCCCACAACCAGACTTTAAATCCTTTAGATTTTAGCTTTGAAGCTTACCAAATTCAATACTCTTATTGCATTTTACAAGATTTATCTCATATCAATAACAAGGTTCCTCTTATCATAAGCGATATGCGATCACATCGCATCGCAAACCCCACTTCTTATCGCATTGCAACTTAAAACAATTAACTTGCGATAACTTAACATATAAATATAAAAATCGATGATAGCGATGTGCGCTAACAATCTTATGGCCGAATGTGATATAATCTGGATCGTCCGTTCTCCTACTTTATGTTCGCGATATGATCTCGACCTTAAATCTCCGCTTCACTTTGCAGCACGATCTTGTCCGTCCATCCTCCACTTCAATATTGCGATTTGATCTTAACCTTCCATCTCTCAACCTTTATTTCTACGATAGGATTCTGACCATCCATCTCAACATGCATATTAAGATTTATTTGTGATTTGTGGGGTCAAGTCCACGTCATCTTCCACGTCACTTTTCACGTCATCTACCACATCATCTCCACATCACTTCCACGTCATCTTGCCACATCATCTCCCACACTTCGCATTTGGAAATTTATGTGTGTTGGAAATACTGAGAGGGGGGTGAATCAGTGTTCCTTTCAATTAGAGCATTAGTTAATCTTCAATTATTATCAGTGTTTGTACAATGATAGCATCAAACAAGAGGAACACAAATGCACACAGTTTTTAAGTTGGAAACCCACTCCGGGACAAAAACCACCTAATGCTTTTCTAATAATTCTTTAATATTCAACTCCAATTGAAAATAAAGCTCCAACTTCCTAGAATCTAGAAAAGCATTCTTCTCTAGCTCCCACTGGATGGACACTCCAACGCCCGAGATTCTTCAGTAGTCAACTGAATGGATGCCCCAACACCCAATGAGCTACAACTCACCCTAGCACCACCCTACCATCCTATAGAAGAATAAAAGAAGAATGGACTCCCGTACCAGGGAAAATGGTCAACTTTACAATGATATAGAATGATGTAGAAGAAGAAGATATACTAGACCATAACCCCAACTTTGACACAACCACCTAATGATGATCCTAGACCTCCCAACACTGCCTCTTCAACCCTTGGCAAATAGATACTAGTACAATTTGTACAATAATGTATTTACAATGACTAAGTACAATGATATCTTTACAATGATTGTATGCAGTGCTGCCCACTTGAAGACTTCATATGATGAAATTCTTGCTGCTGTTATGCACTTTGGTTGCTGCTCTTGTCATGCTACCCTTTTCTGCACCTTTATTTGCTTTGTTGCCGTAGAAAGGCTGGTCCTTTGCAACCCTTGACAACACATGATTTAGCTTTTTCTTGCCTTCTAGGAGCTCGATATTGAATCTGGTGTATCTCTGTTATTTTAGATCCTAAATATCTGATTTTCAGTCCTATAGTAGTCCTTTGCGTCTTCTTTCCAATGCCATAGGTCTGACCCAATTTGGATTCTTCAAGAAAGAGTTATGCCCAATCTCTCACAATGCCCTAATTATGGACTGTTTCAACAGAGCACACTTGTACGGCATGCCACATGTCATTGTTTCTTCATTTGGATCTGAAATTGATATAGAGAAAATTAAATACTATGCACTATCTGCTACTTTTTACAGAATTCCAATCCAATACTCAGAGAGAGAGTTATGATGATTTTACCAAGGTCACTTCTTTGAGATGAATTTCAAGAGCCTGCAAAAACCTTGACTTCCACAGATCATATCTCCAAAAATATTGCGCACCTTGATCTGAAATTTTTACTGCAGGTTCCTCAGGATTTTTTCTACACCTCATAAAAATTTTAGCTTCTGAAACTTCATAGAAAAAATGTTAGAGTGAAAATTCCATGATGGCATGTTTCAGATGGCCGAATCCCTTGCCTAAGGAGGAAATGAAGATCACAATTTATATAAATGCTTAAGTTGAGAGGGGCTTCAACAAGTGAACGTGGGAGGGATTTTAGGAGCTTAAAAAAAATATTAATTTTGACTTTTCAATGACCCATGCCCCAACCCCATGGGGTTTTAGCCCACTAACAGGGGGTACAAACTTCAAACATGAATATCTCTCAAACCATGAAGAATTACATGGCATGCCATATATCAATGGAAACATCTCGACAAGTAGAAACCATAAAAAGCATTATTGACCCAGAATATATTAATTTGGTAGGTCAAAATTCCCATGAAATATTGGGTTAGCCCTTGGTGATGCTTGGGTTGACATCAATGACAACCGCTGATCAACAATGTGTCTATGTTGTTTTGCGATACTCCTTCCGCTACAATTTGCGATATGCATTCAGGCCTTTTGTTGCAATTTTGATTTGCGATATCTCCAACGAACACTGTTCTGAATATGTTTTTCTGGAAATTTACCCAACTCTACCCGTGGAACTGCACGTGCTGCATGCGCCTTCGTCCATTGTTCTGAACGCAAACTAGCCCAACTCTGCCCACGTGTTCACGACTTTCTCCACTAGTTGAACGTGTTCATTACTTGTCTTAGCACATTCACGACTATGCCCACTCATGCACGACTCAATCCAAACTTGCTGCCTTTGCTCCTTGATAAAGCTTCTAATGTTGCTCCTTGCCTTTTGCTGCTCCTTTCTACTCCTTTGCCTTAGATAATGATTCTAATGTTGCTCCATGCCTCTTTGTTGCTCCTCTCCCTTAGATTATACTTCTAATGTTGATCCTTTTCCTTGCTCCTTTGCATCTTATGCTACTCTTATGCCTCTCTTTTACTCTTTGTTGCTCCTCTGACTCTCTTTTATGCTTCTCCACTTAACTTTTTCCTTCTTTTCCTTATTGCTATTTTATACTCCAGTTGATCCCGATATGCTCCTTTGGTCTCAATGATAATTCTGGTGTTGCTCCTTTCTATTCCTTTCCCATCAATGACAATAATCCAACAGTCTCCCCCTTTGGCATTGATGGCAACACTTCCTCCCCCTTTCCTTCTGAGAAGTGTCTATCTTCCTCTTCTTGCTTTTCCTCCACCTTTGACATCAATGGAAAATGGTTACACCTTTTTCCAGTGTATTTTCCATCATTTCCTTATTAGAGTTATGCATAATCATTCTTCATTCTGACCACATACTTGGTTGGGAATCCTACTCCATTTGGTGTATAAGCATTGTTGGGAGAGCACTTTGGGAATCTTGAACGTGTATGTATATACACAGTAAGTTGATACCATCCCAAAGCACAGACTCCTTGAACTTGTATAATGTTGAAAGTGATGATAAGGACACTCCATAGAACAAAATGTACCATACCTATATAATCAGAAATGCATCATTGGAATAATACTAAAATACTAAGAATGCTCCATGTTGGGGCCCTTGTTTTTGGAAAACCTTGTTTTGAACGGTCTAAATTGGGAATAACGGCCAGATTTTGGGGTTGCGGAAAATGGACACATGGCAGCCGCAACCAAGTTGCAACCACACCAAACGGCGGAGCTACCAAAGTTGCGAAGGAACAGGCACATAGCGGAAGAGACTAGATGCACAGGCACAGATAAGAAGAAGATACACCAGAAGAATGCAAGCGGAACATACAGATAAGCAGAGAAAATCTAGAAGCAACAGCAGAAGGACATATAGAGAACTAACAGTTGCGACAGCGGGTGAATAAATAGCAGTCACCCGGATGGAAGAGAAGAGGATGATTGCGCAGCAGGAGAAAGGGGAGAGTGACTGATGAAGAGAAAGCACAGACTGCAATAGGAGCCCAGATTCTGGATGAGGTCTCTGTAGTTCTTAGGGTCTATTGATGTACATCTCTTTTCCGCGAAGCATATGCATCAGACTTGTAAGCCAGTGCAAAGCTATGTAACTGTGAATTTGGCCAAGAGCTTAATACAATTGAAGGTTGTTGTCTATTGGGGTAATTCACATGCATGTGTATTGATCGTGATGTTTCAAAATTTTAATTGCTTACTACCTGCATGCTTTATGGATGATGTTGCGTGTATGATTCTATTTATGTGATCTAAATGCTGATAAGAATGAGTTGCGGATCCTTCCCTCGCCATTGGTCTATTCCCCTTCTGCATGTAGTCGCGGCACGCCTCGGGTGAGACTCTCTGCTCTCCAGAGTAGGGTGATAATGCCGGTGTAATCCTAGACTACATCGGATTCCTTTGTTGGCCACAACTCCCGAACCTGGGTCTTGCCCGCGAGACCTGATCGCTCACCAAAAATGGTTCCGTTGCCGGGACCTGCATGATATGAGGGGATCTAGATCATGGTATCGCGGATCTTCGAGAGGGAGATACGGCGATGGTGGGATGACCACTTAGACCAGTTCATTACTCAGCAGGCAGAGTTGATCAAGAAAAGGGAAGCAGCGATCAAGGATCTCGTCCTTTCTCGGATTCAGCCAGTGATACGTATGAAATATTCTGGGGAAAATTCCCTAACGACCTATACAATTGGTTGCGGAGGTTGCAGACAAATGTGCCTCGTGACGGCTCGTGGAAGATAAACCGCAGGTGGGTGCACGGAGATTTGGTGGCTCTGCATCGGTTGAACACCGAGCTAACCCGCGCGGTGGATTTTTGGGTAAAGACCACGTTAGAAGGATACACTGTGGAGTTTGCTGCTGAGTGCTATCAATCCTTCTCTAAAGCCGAGGCTGTCTTCCACTCAGGGCTAAGAGGGAAGCTGCTTAAGGAGATTCCGTTGTGGATTAAAGCTCTGATGATGGATGAAGGGTTGATCGAATTCCACAAAACGGGTATGGAAGCGTAAACCACCCGTGTTGGGGGAAGGGTTGAGGGGACCGATGCCATGTAGAAGGTGACGCGGAGAGTGGGGATGGATGCTGAGGCCGCAAGGACGTTGAGGGAGTGACGTGCACATCGGCGGGCACAGATCGCCGATAGGTGGCGAAGAAGGGTGATGCGAGATTTGAAGAGATGGGAGATCGAGAGGAAAAATCAGAAGGAGGCGCCTCAGAGGATAAGGATTATGGACGCGGGTACCCAGGGATGAGAAGGGACCGATGCGGAAGTACGATGGGTGCATGGGAGCCCCGCCGAGCGAGAAAGGGAACCGGTGACTGACGAAGATGGTGAAGGTATGCAACCCGAGGAAAGTTCCGATGCTAAATGGTACGTGGTAATCCAGCAGCTATTTCAAGAACGGATGGCACTCAGTCTTCCAGGCTGCCATTCTCCCCCCAATCTGCATGGCCAGGATCCCTGCCTTCCCCTGGTACTTTATCAACCTTTGAGTAATATTTTTGTTAAATTTCAAGCATTGAGTCGATTGCACAGTAGTTCAGCGTCGTCGGCGACACCCGTTAGTAGCAGCAGCACTAGTAGTATTGCATTCCTGAGGGGAACAGTCGCGCAACCAGGACCCGGAGGATTTATCCTGGTCAATCCATCGCAAGTAACCATGGCTGGGTCTTTCACCCGGTATCCCGAGTTCTCGGGCCGAGGTAACGATGATGTAGAGCAACACTGGTATCTGTGCGAAGCCATTTGGAGGGCTCGGCAGACGCCGGACGCAGGTAAACTAATAGAGTTCCAAACCACGCTCAGAGAGAGGGCTCTGCGATGGTTTATCAAGTGGTCTGAGGCCCACCCAAATCCTGTCATTGCGGACGTAAAGCGGGATTTTGTCCGGGAATTTAAGCTGCCCCAGACGGACCAACAGGGCCTGTCCGAACTCTGGGAAATTAAACAGAAGGAAGGAGAAACCGCATGGGAGCTAATGCGGTGATTCAAGGACGCGATCGGGAAACTCAGTTACCCGATCGATCCGAACCATCAGAGGGATTGGTTCATCAAGGCTTTGCTTCCCTTGACGCGAACCCCCCTCACTCAGCAAAATATTGACAATCTGCAGGATGCTTTGGAGCAGGCCATGAAGATCGAGGCCATGGTGGGCTACCCTCAGGAATATCGGGGAGGGCCGGCCCCACAGGATCCCTCCTTGGTGGGATTGCAACATCAAATAGCCAGCTTGACTGAAAATCTCAAGGAGATACAGCCAGGTAGACCGGCCAGGCCAAACGTTTGGTGCACTCACTGCCTGGTCGAAGGCCACGTCGCAACTGAGTGTCCTCGGTTGCGGGGTGCGGGGGTGGGACCCTCAGTTGCGGAAATTCAAGGAGGGCCACCCACGGGGGGTGGCGCGGCGCTGAGTCCACAGGGGGTATACCAGCCGCAACATCCCTATGCAGGGTTCCCCTCCCAACTCAACCCAACTGCCACGGAGTATTGTGAGATTTTCCGGACTGTGGGACATCCACCTCAGATGTGCCCGATTCTACAGAAGTATTCCAGTGTGCCAAACAACGTATATTGTGAGTTCTGCGCTTCCACGACTCACAACACTGAGCAATGCCGAGCTCTCAACGCACTCGCGGACCGGTTGGACCGACCCTCCTACAGGGTGAATGAAGCCCCTAGAGGAAGAGGGGGCGGGGCGCGGGGAGGCCCCCCTGGGGGCCGCGGGCCGGTGAAATGCTACAACTGTGACCAGGAGGGCCATGTGGCTCGCGAATGTCCCCTCCCTCGCCATCCGTGGTGTTCGCAGTGCCGCGTAAACACCCATGCGACAGAGGACTGTCCGGAGCTCATCAAAAAATGGGAAGAATGTGCATGGCAGAGGGGCACGAATTTGGTAAACGTCGAGCCGCGCATAGCTACGACTCCGGCCATGCAGAACGTCGCTATCATGACAAGGGGCGGTAAGAAAACGAGGGAGGATGCTCGCGGAAAGGAGTCGGCACAGGTTGTCAGGCCAGCATCCCCGCAGCGGGTAATCAGACCCGAGGCACAGAAGAAGTATTTCCAGGAGGCGGTTGAGGCATTTGCTCAGTTGCGCGACTCGGGAGGCCTGGAAGCATCTCTGCCGACAGACCCTGGACCACAGTACGCCCAAGGAACCCAGATAGCCAAATGGCTCCAGCTATTCCTCGGGATTGTTGACAATACAACTTTGCGGCAGCAGCTCAAAGATGCTCTGGAAGGGGCACTGCAGGGGAGGACAGGATTGGGGAAACCGGTGGAGATGGCCCCCCAGTCGGTGCAGTGCATCAAGCGAAATAAGCGACAGACGGGTAAAGAGTTTCGGATTGATACGCAGGTTGGGGGATTCCAAATCAGCGACACCATGCTTGATTTGGGATCTGACATTAACATCCTGCCGCGCAAGACATGGGAGGCTCTCGGAAAGCCACGGCTGGCCTACTCGCCCATCCAACTCAGGATGGCGAACCAGTACTGCATTCTGCCGATTGGCCAACTCGAAGGAGTTGAGGTCGACATTGCAGGGGTCAAGACGTACACTGATTTTGAAGTTATTGATATTATGGGAGACAAGGATCCATACCCCGCCTTGTTGGGGATCGATTGGGCTTTCGAGAATTATGCTATCATCGACCTCAAAAAGGAGTTGATGATCTTCGAATATGGGGAGGTCCAGGTTACTTAGCCTCTCGACCCCTATCAAGGGCCTAGGTATACCGAGACGGTGGATAACCGGGAGGATGCTCAGATGATGGACCACCTCTATCAGATGACTGCAGGGAAACGGGAAGACTACATTAACCCGACCGCGACTGGTTCTGTCAGCTGGCAGAGTGTCCAGAGCTCAGAGCTGGGATCTGAACTCGCATGGGAAGACTGGCAGCAGGGGGGATACGAAACTAGCACGCGGAGATGTGCTCATATTGGCCGCGTCAATTGGATTGGTGCGGAGTTCAGAGACTACCCGACCTTATCGAACATGCAAGCTGTCAATACCTTTATTATTAAGGTTGAGGAGATGGTGCTGGAAGGGAGCCAAATACCCCTTCTGGATGTCGCACTACAGTCTACAGCAGCCCAGTGGTGGAAAAATCACCGCAACACCTTGTCGCGGTGGAGTAGTGTGGCGGACGCGCTACGGGCACGGTTTAAAGAAGATGAAGGCCCTCGAAGCAGGCGGCGGTATTCGGGAATTTCCAATCCGCAGGACCATTTGCGGACCTGTGAGGAGCAGTGGCGGAGTATAGGATACACAGAAGAGCTGTGGGTTCATCGGTTTGTCCACACCTTAGATACCATCCCCCATGCATGGTATTTGGGAGAAGAACGGAAACGAGGGACTAGCTCTTGGATGGAGGTCGCGCGCAAGTTTGTGCAGTGCTTCTCCTTCGCGGGAGACACCGAGCTGGAATCTCAGGCATTGCACGCTATCCGGGCGGTACTGTTCTTCTGCGATCAGCAGATCGACGGCTGCATGCAGCCCGTCCTGCCTGAGGACGTGCGAGAATTGGTATGCTAAAGGATTGACGGCGATCCCGAGAATGATGGGTTGGAGGACCTGAGGCACCTGTATTTCGAAGAGAAGGAAGGCGAGCAGAACATTAACGAAGAACCGGCCACGGAAGGGGTCCACTTACGGCCACTAAAGAAAAAGAAGCTCAAGATTGGTACGGCAGAGACACCTAAGTTAGCTACGGTGGGCGATTACTAGGACGAGGAGACGACCAAGGAGATTTTCAGCCTCCTCCAGGAATATGAGGACTTGTTCCCTTCATCGGTAGCCGACCTAAAGGGCATCAAAGGCGACCTTGGCAAAATGCGCATCGTGCTGAAACCAGGGACCAGGCCGGTGAAGCACCGACCTTACCGGCTGAACCCGCGGGTTAAGGAGAAGGTTAAGGCGGAAATCGATAAGATGCTAGCCGCGGGTCTAATCTTTCTCGTGGAGGAAGTAGAGTGGGTGAGCCCCATCGTCATCCAGAATAAGAAGGACAAGGCAGAGATACGTGTTTGTGTCGACTATCGCAGTCTGAACAATGCCTGCATTCATGATCCGTTTCCCACCCCTTTTAGTGACGAAGTGTTGGACCACGTTGCGGGGAATGAAGCATACTCTTTCACTGATGGCTTTTCGGGCTACCATCAAGTGCGTATTGCAGAAGAGGATAAGTCGAAGACAACCTTCACCACCGAATGGGGGTCGTTCGCGTACCATGTCATGCCGTTCGGATTAAAGAACGCCCCGGCCATGTTTTCCCGGATTGTCATCGCTGCCTTCCGGGAGTACATTCACAAGTTCCTGGAAGTCTACATGGACGACTGGACTATCTACAGTTTATTAAGAAACACGCTACCTTGTTGCGGGTCATGTTTTATCGGTGTTGACAGCTGCAGATTTCCTTGAACTTAAAGAAATGTATTTTTGCCGTTCCATTCGGCACGTTGTTGGGGCATGTGGTATGCAAGCAGGGGGTCTGCGTCGACCCCGCCAAGGTTGCGGTGATCGTACACATGGAAGCCCCTGAGACGGTGAAGAGGTTGCGAGCATTACTTGGGCACACGGGATACTACAGGAGATTTATCCGCAACTATGCCAAGATCACTGCTCCGTTGGAACAACTTCTGCGGAAGTCCGCAGTCTTTCAATGGACGGAGGAGTGTCGGATAGCCCTGGACACCTTGAAGGAGAAGCTGGCGTCAGCGCCCATTCTAGTACATCTATACTGGGATAAGCAATTCCATGTGCATATCGACGCTTCTAGTATTGCACTAGGGGCTGTCTTGGCACAACCTGGCGAGACAACAGTCGACCACCCAGTCTACTTCGCCAGCCGCAAGCTGTCAAATGCGGAGAAGAATTATACCACGACCGAGTGGGAGGCGCTGGCGATGGTCTACTCTCTTCAAAAGTTTCGCCACTATATTCTGGGGGGCAAGTTCAAGTTCTTCACAGACCACTCTGCCCTGAAGTACCTGGTCAATAAGCCCGTTTTGGAGGGTCGGATTTGTCGTTGGCTTCTGTTGTTCCAAGAATTCACGTTCGAGGTAATCGTCAAGCCCGGGAGGTTGAATGTCGGGCCCGATCACCTATCCAGGCTGGAGACAGGGGAGAATGACGGCTCCCTCGATGATCAGCTACCCGATGCTGACCTTTTCCGAGTCGAAGCTGTACTAGATTACTTGGACGATATTGCCGCCTATCTGACAACGGGGCAATGCCCTCAGGATTACACCCCGCTTCAGAAACGGCATTTGGTCGTCCGTGCTGCCGACTACCAGTTGATCGCGGGGCAGCTATATAAACTGGGTCTCGATGAGGTTCTGCGCAGATGTGTCCTGGACTACGAACGGGAAGCGGTCATGTGGGAATGTCACAGTGGTGTTGCGGGAGGGCATGTAGGTGCGAAACCTACCACACGAAAGGTGCTCCAAGCTGGCCTGTGGTGGCCGAAAGTACACGCTGATTTTAAGGCCTATGTGAGGCGCTGCGATGTATGCCAACAGACTGGAAGGCCCTCACACCGGGACGAGCTCCCGTTACACCCAGTGCAGGTGTTGCGGCCGTTCGAGAAGTGGGTTGTGGATTTTGTGGGCCCCATAGCCCCGGTCGCCAGGCACTCCAAGGCCCGGTACATCATTACCGCCACGGACTACCTCACCCGGTGGGCTGAGGCAGCGGCGGTACGCGACTACACAGTGGACACCGCTGCCCGGTTCATTTTTGAGCACATCATCTGCCGGTTTGGCTGCCTACGAAGTTTAACCAGTGACTAGGGTACGCACTTCATTAATGATACTATCAAAACGCTGCTGGACACCTTCATGGTTCAGCATCACAAGAGTAGCCCGTACCACCCACAGGCTAATGGTACGGTGGAAGCCTTCAATAAGATTCTGGAGAAAGGCTTGACGAAGATTTTCAATGCCCAGCGTGATGATTGGGATGAGCGCCTATCAGCGGCCTTATGGGCCTATCGGACTACGGTGAAGCGCTTGACCAATCAAACGCCCTTCCAACTTGTGTACGGCCGGGAGGCTATGATCCCCGCCGATTTTACTGTACCAAGCCTGTTAATCGCCACGTATCTAAAGTTCTCGGAAGAGGCCTCCCTCCAGGAGCGCCTCCATGAATTGCAGGAACTGGATGAGGCCCGCTTCCTGGCCGAATTCCACCAAAAGATCTAGAAGGACCGGCAGAAAGCGTGGCACGACCACCACATTAAGAACAAAACCTTCTAGGTTGGTGGCAAAGTTCTTTTATACGACAGCAGGTTCCAGAAGTTCCCAGGCAAGCTCCAGATGCACTGGTTGGGACCCTACTTTGTTGTCGAAATTCGCGACTCCGAAGCCGTTCAGTTGGCACAGCTGGACGGTACGGTTCTCCTGGGCTGGGTGAATGGCGCACGCCTAAAACCCTACCAGGAGTAAGTACCTTTCATTTCTCATTAATAACTCTCGCACCCGAGAGCACCCGTAGAATAGCATAGTTGAATAACTCTCCCGCAACCGGGATGAGCGTAGGAGGTCTTTCTGTTCGTAGGTAGTGTGTCAATAACCGCTCAGTTGCGGGGTAAGCACCGCAACTGACTGTGGTTGGGGTGGCGCCTGTCCAGCGTGTCATCCCTGTAGGATCCGTACCCGCCTCCCTGTCAGTCCAGCTCAGTCCACCCACGTACTTGTGTCAGTCCGTAGGATTGCCTAGATCTGCGTCATTAATTACCATAATTGGCAGTAACCGCGCCGTCATCATTTGGCCATCACCCACAGTAACCTCAGTCGTCGCGTCCGCCCACTTCCCCATGCCACCGTCAGCAACTGTCACAGCACTCATTGGCATGCGATTGATCGCACGATTATCACAGAAGGAATGCCAGTGGGAATTAACTCGTTAGGGGGTCTCATCAACCCCACTCGTGCCAAGTGCTGACATAACTTGCATGCACACCAAAAGTACGAGAATGCCGGACCCGTTCGAATTAGCAATTGCCGCTGCACCAGAGCCGTTGAGTTCTCAGAATGCATTGCACCAGGAAAGACGCTCACGATAGATTCTACAGGTCTACCAACGCAGGGCCAAAATGCCGAAGGCCATCCCAGCAGTTATTGAACCAGAGCTCGATCCTCGCATTCACAGAACTGAGTCCCTTGTGGGCAAGTACGATAGTACAGACCTGATTGATGCCAACCTCTCAAATGCTGCCGAGTTTCCATCCCTCCAGCGACAGGCATACATGGAGCACTATTCTACTGCAGTCGGCAATCCTGCCAGCCGCCTGCGACCAGAATTCAGTGGCCTTCAGGCCTCGTCCTTGATGAATTTGAGGAAGCTACCGGTCTTTGGCACCACAGGACCGGTTTTGCAGTGTACCTGTTTCCTCCTCAGCCGAATCCAGAATGGGTCTCTGTGGCTGACCCAGGAAATTCCTATTCACGCTGAAGATATTCATCGCCTCACAGGGTTGTCACAGACAGGTGCAGACGTCTCAATGGCCTGCCAGACCCCCTCCAAGCGCGCACGAAAGTCGGGCGATGCGGACCTGTATTCCAAATATGGCACAAGCAGGGGGGGGAAAGGAGCCAAGATTGAGCTCATTAACAAGCCCGAGATTCACTTCGCCTGTTACCTCATTGCCAGCAAGACAATGAGGCAATACACGAAAGGCGAGTGCACTCTTGATACCATCTCTATTGTTGAGCATTGTGTCCAAGGCACCAAACTGAATTGGTGTTCCTTCGTGTTGAAAGAGTTGTTCGCTGCGTGCGAGGAGAATTATAAGCACGCAACTACCTTCATTTATGGATACTTGATTATTGCTTTCGCCATGTGGAAATGGCACACTCCACACATCCAGTTCCCAGTAGAGATCCCCGAGGGCCAGCCCCTCGCGATGAAACTCACTCCCCGGCAGGTCTCTAACGACCCCAGTACCAAGCTGGTGAATGCAGATGCATTTCGGTCGTGGTACCGACTAATGACGGATGTGGTGGCATGCCAGCAACGGGTGCCCCGGAACCTGTTGGATGAATATAGCGCGCAGGTGTGGTTCGGGGTAAGCCATAAGCACACTTACCTCTGACCTGCTTGCATTCCAGCGGAAACCTTCCACATGACGCCACTGAAATTTCAGTTGGACGATGCCACTTTCCATCGTGAAGTGTGCTCGTGGCCGGGAGTCACAAAGCACACGCGGGACGGGCTCCTCCGGTACAATTTTGACAGGATGGCACCAGTGCAACAGCCGGCCCAGACGACAGAGGCAGCGCCCTCACAAGAGCTTCCCGAACCGCTCATCCCCATCGTTCGCCACTTCAATGCCCAGGTACGGAACCTCAATGTGGTGACTCAGGTTATTTCTAGCGGCGCTGCCCCATTTCCTTTATTTTCTGAGTTTCAACTCACTCGCTCCCCTTCACACCCTCGTACCACTCCACTCACCTCCCCCATTCCCACCACCTTGTTCACTTCGACTGATCCACTCATGACCCCGATGGGCGAGACGAGCGGGCCCAGAGATCTGCCCGAGGCCCCTCCACCTAAGAGGGCCCGCACAACTGAGGCAAATCCGGTGGTGGACCTCACTATTGACGATCCACCACCGCCCCCAAGCACCGGGGTATTGATCACCGAAGAGCCCCTTATCGACCTGTCTGAGTTCATCAACATCCGACTCCCACATTCCTCCACCTCACCATTCACTGTCTCGATTACCATCTTTCCGCCTACTACTCCATCTGGCCCCTCCACTTCATCGGCTACTGTATCCGACCCCCTTGTCCGGTAACTTCGGGGTGGGGACCACGGGGCTGAGGTCGACCCAGTGGAAGAACCCCACCCACCTCTTACTGATACATGCACGCAGCAGACACCCATTGTGTCTATTTCTGCTGAGGCTCAACCAATGGCCACCCTCCCTCCACAATCGGCCCACATTGATCAGCACGCACCGCCGGATTTCAATATGATTGATTTTGGCCATCCAGAGGCCGCGCCCTTATCTCCTCCTGAGCATGGCAATGGATCAGTTGCCGGTGGGCAACCATTGCCGGAGAAAATGCCAATGTCGAGCACATCTGGGACCGCCACCTTCCAGCCCGGCAATCCAGCTCAGCTGTACCTACTGATTCAACGGGCGGCCCAGCAGGCTGACAGATTACATTTGGGCCTCCAGCAGCACTCTGCCGAGCAGCAACGCCAAATTTCTGCGCTTACTGAACAACGCGAAAAACTCCAAACAGCAAGGGAGCAAATGGAGGTAATGATCACCAACGTCACTCAGATGTTCTCCGACTTCTGGCCCTCCCTACAGCCTCACTACCCCCTGCTGCCTCCCGAAATTGCTGCGGCCAATCTCTCTGAGCAAGCAATCCACCTCCGCATTGTCGTTCAGAAGTTATATCGGGAGAATCATGAGCTTCGTGCGGCATTAGCAGCCCGTCCGGCGCAGCCCGAGCCTGCGGTCAACTATTCAGCCCAGGTGGCCGCCAAGCAGGGCCAGGCAATTTAGATGCAAGCTGCACTTCAGTCCACGGCAGGCGCAGCTCAGGACCTCTTGAAGGGCCTTCAGGAATGATCCCTGGCCCTCACCGTCAAGACCCAGCCGCTTTCAGCCCAACTCCAGCAGGTTTCAAGGGAGATTCAGGAGGCTACGGACCCTGCAAGGCTGGATCAATTGTACGGTTAGGCTGATGAGCTTGAAGCACAGATCCAACATACAGAAGCTAGCTCGGTGGAGGCCAAACGCATCATTCGGGAGCTCCGGGCGCCTCTTCACTCTAGCGCCCGGTCTATACAACAGCTTGCAGCAGCGGCCGTGACCCAGATCATCACCATGTTCGGCGCCGTCCCAGCGCCCGTCGAGGAGCATGCTGCCACCAAGCTCGCCGAAGAAACAGACTTGCTCATCCAGGGCTGGCAGCAAGCTGTGTCAGATTTTAGTGAGCTTCACGCTACAGCGTTCTGCAGGGTTCCGGAGTTGGGGCCCTTGTTTGAACAGCTGCCAGAAGATGCACAGCAAGGACAGGAGCAGGCTGAAGGTGCACCGGAGGAAAGAGCGCAAGATGAGGGCACGCAGGGTGAACAGGACACGGAGGCAAGCGGGGCAATGGAGGTGGAAACTGTGATTTGTGATTGACTCAGGGACGAGTCAAGGAACTGTGGTCGGGGCCTGTTGGGGCCCTTGTTTTTGGAAAACCTTGTTTTGAACGGTCTGAATTGGGAATAACGGCCAGATTTTGGGGTTGCGGAAAATGGACACATGGCAGCCGCAACCAAGTCGCAACCACACCAAACGGCGGAGCTACCAAAGTTGCGAAGGAACAGGCACATAGCGGAAGAGACTAGATGCACTGGCACAGATAAGAAGAAGATACACCAGAAGAACGCAAGCGGAACATACAGATAAGCAGAGAAAAGCTAGAAGCAGCAGCAGAAGGACATACAGAGAACTAACAGTTGCAACAGCGGGTGAATAAATAGCAGTCACCCGGATGGAAGAGAATAGGATGATTGCGCAACAGGAGAAAGGGGAGAGCGACTGATGAAGAGAAAGCACAAACTGCAACAGGAGCCCAGATTCTGGATGAGGTCCTTGTAGTTCTTAGGGTCTATTGATGTACATCTCTATTCCGCAAAGCATATGCATCAGACTTGTAAGCCAGTGCAAAGCTATGTAACTGTGAATTTGGCCAAGAGCTTAATACAATTGAAGGTTGCTGTCTATTGGGGTGATTCACATGCATGTGTATTGATCGTGATGTTTCAAAATTTTAATTTCTTACTACCTGCATGCTTTATGGATGATGTTGTGTGTATGATTCTATTTATGTGATCTAAATGCTGATAAGAATGAGTTGCGGATCCTTCCCTCGCCATTGGTCTATTCCCCTTCTGCATGTAGTCGCGGCACGCCTCGGGTGAGACTCTCTGCTCTCCGGAGTAGGGTGATAATGCCGGCGTAATCCTAGACTACAGCGGATTCCTTTTTTGGCCACAACTCCCGAACCTGGGTCTTGCCCGCGAGACCTGATCGCTCGCCAACACTCTATACAATATATAAAGTCTGCTCCAAATATACTTCAATCTATATTATGATATTCATATGAGATACATATTTGTTGAGGAAGATTTTAGATGGAATATGTTTTCTTATGCAATTCACATCTTTAGTACACATCTATTCAAATATGATGGTGCCAATATATCTTTTGCAGCCATGGTTCACCTTTCCTACTAGATTACATAGTGATTTTGTTGCAGATTCAAGGATGTATTTTCACAGAACTTGGTTCATAGGCCAACTGCTCATACTTTCTTATAAGGGATTCTCTAATTCACTCACATACCACTGTTACATAACTTTTAGGTGTAACACATGCTTGAGGAAGACTAATGGTTAGAGCTTGATATATCTTATCTTTGCGGTATACACTTATGCCAAAAGTGTCTATGCATCCAAGGCCACGAGATAATATGATACCCATTGATAATCCATGTGGTAATTTCACTTCGGCTTGCACAAACAGCCTTAGTTACGATACCCTTCATACTCTCAGTTATTTTCATTGAGCTCTCCATTGTTCTCGACAACAATCAATAATATACAGAATCTAATTCTGACATCATTAACATTTTGTACTAGTGGAGATGCGGGATCAATCAATTGTTTTATCACAATTCATTTCAGGAAGACCTTTTCAATTTATTTAATCAGAGTCTCAAAGACATAATGTTCATAGTTTTATCATTCATTTATCTACTTACCTCCAAAACAAAACATGCCCAACTTCAACGAAAGCTCATCACATCAGTAATGCTTGCTCCAATACCAATGCTACTCCAATAATAATGCTTGGGTGCTTCCTAGAGCATCTCCTCTTTGAGTTCAGTATAAGCATCCTTCATTTATTTCTTTTGTTATTAAATGAATATACACAACAAACTAATGCTATCACAACTCATGAGAATGTTGGAAGGCATGTCACCATAGAATGTTTTGTTCTTTTTTCCCTTGCTGCTTGATGATAGTGATATGTGCTAGACTTCTGATGAAGATGTAATCACTAAAATTCAAAAGCCCTTGATGTTGATGTGAACAATGATTTCAAACAGAGCTTACACTTTATTGTAAGATTAGACAATATCTTTCAATCTAAAGGGCCCAATGACTTTAATACTAAATAGTTACATATTTAAACATAAAACCCTTGAGGCTTGATGCATTCCATGCATTTGACAATCTTACTATCAACTATACACTTTTATTTATGACACAAGGGGGTATGTAGTTCAATGATCAACTCTCTACAATGGTGAAATATCAATTATTCCTTTCTGTTGAAGTAAGTTTCAGATGAATCAATAATAGACTCTTGACCTTCAATAGTAAGATTAACACAACTAACTCATCATACTTCAGACACTTCAACTGTTCTATCACCATGTTCTTCGGGAAACATCTTCAATTTGGCTACTTGAAGTTTCATCAGATAGACTTCAACAAGCTTATGGATGAATTAAGAAAGAGGCCTTGAAAGTATTTCAACATTGACTTGAAAAGTCAGACATTCATATCCAATACTACGTGATTCTTTAGCGTTCAATATAACACATCAACGGACATAAGATAACGATGCTTTGACATTTTACTGACCTTTCCATGCTTTGATAACGCAACTCAACATTCTCTAGCATTTGCAACTAGAAGATACTTTGCAATAATCAGAGAAACCAGAACTTAATCTACACATATTATAATGTTGATAACGCTGGGACTACTTCCTTGATGTATTTCTACCTTACCACCACCATGATGCATACCATAATATTCCGATCCTAAGGACCTGTATCATACCACTTCTCCAATAATAACACTTGGGATGGATATTTGTAATGATATAATGATAATAAAAATTTTCTTATTCATTCTTCTTAAAACCATTTCTCTTCATTATCAACAGTTGCAGTGAGACACACAATGTAATCATCCTCTTAGTTTCCAAGTTCATGAACGATGTTCCCTTTACCACCATGGTTGCTTGTTTCTTTCTCCTCTTCCATCAACCTGTTGGTTATTGAATGCTTCAAGTGTCCTTCTTCCTCTATAGTTATCTACTAAAGGAATTGTCCTTTCCCTTCCTGAACTTTTAGTTGTTCTCATTCCAAGAAGCTCTTCTTTGACAACTCTTATGGGGACTTTTTATGAACTTATCTCCCCCTGGGATGTTGCTTCTTGTCTATCACTCACTGGATATCTGTGTTTGTTCCTAGAGCAGCTCCCCCTGATACTATGATGGATTCATTATGTTATTGAAGTAACAGACTCCCCCTTTTTCTTCTTCTTCCATACTTTGTTAGGGTTCCTCATAATACCTGCATCTGCTTTCGATTCACAGTTTGGTCTGATTTGATTTGGTTCCATCGTCTGTCTAGAGTCATTTAATGTATATGGAAGCCTACAGTAATTTTCTTTGTGTCGAAGGTTGTGGCATACATAACATCTTATTTTACCTAGGTATGTCTGAGTTGATGTATAGCATTTTGTGCTCCTTTTTTAACATAATTTACATTCAACAATTTTATGTCCAAATTCATTGCATGCATAACAGTAGCCATGGAAATTATTTGTGTACCTGGTGAAAGATTGTCCTTTCCATTTGCTGCATCTTTTGTTGGTTAAACTTCATTTGGTTTGTCTTACAATGTGCTACTATATGTCTAGGTCTATGGTAGTTAAAACATGTAATACTTCTCATAGGAGGAAAGAACCTCCTTTGATATCTTCTGAACTTGTTCAATTCATCTTCTGGAACAATTGAGATTTTTGCAACTGCTTGCTTCTTCCTCCCATTATTTGTCTCTTGATGTTGATGCTTGTTTCTATTTGTTTCTTTACACATCAAGTTATTGTTGACTTCTGCTTATGTGGATCCTTTTTGAGTTGCTTCATCATACCTTTCAATTTCTACCTTATTTGAGTTATCCATGGAGGAAATCTCATATTCGAGCTACTTACACAACCTGCTCCTTTCTTCTATCAGTCCTCTAGCTGAAATAATCTCATATTGATGAGAGGTATCATTTTTCTTTATTACAACTTTCACAAAAGTAATAGATTTCTTATCCTCTGCCTTCGACTTGCTGGATTATCCTTCATATCCTATCCCAACCTTTACAAGAGGAGATATTTGTGCATTCAGTATCCTGTCTAATTTTTCAACACCTTTTAACTGTTGATGTTCATTATTAAATCAGTTTGAGTCTTTTCCAATTTATTCCTCAGACTCACCATCTCTTCTTCCAATCTTCCACATTCCTGAATTTTCTCTCTTATTTGTTGCAGCAGAATGTCTTCTACTTTCCTTGCTTCTTCTATTTCAATCTTCAACTTAATAAAATCTTCATAGTTTGGTTCTTCATTAACATATTTCAGAAGGATTTCCTTCTAATTTCTAGTCTTGAGCTTGAGTCTATCAATTTCCTTTAGGGCACTCACCAACTCCCCCTCAAGGTCTACCTCACCTTCTTCTTCATATTCCAGCAGATCATCTTCAAGATCATACATACCCATTAGTGTGAATTCTAAGATTCCATATTCATCTGGGGATTCATCTGAGCTTTTAGATGGACTGCTATCTTGCTGGGAAAAAAAGTTTTTTCTCTTAAATTTATTCCCTTTCTGCATATTATAGGAGTTTCTTTTCTCTTTCATTTTAGCCTGATTATCTATTATCTCATTGGGACATTTTGAGGCATAGTGGACCACTTTTCCACAATTAAACACTTAAATGGAATTTCATCTTTGTACTTACTTGTGCCTCTATCCAATCTTCTAACAAATTTGGCTTCTTCTTCATCAGAGCATGAGCATGTGCCTTCCTTTTCTTCTATGCACTTTTATGCCTTAAAGGCAGCCTCCCTTGTGTTTGAATTCCCTTTAGGAAGTCTCATCTCATATGTTGTTAGGTTCCCAAGTAATTGGTTTCTAGTTAAGGTTTTCCAGTCTGTTGTTTCTTCTATGGCAGAAACCTTAGATTAAACCTGGATGGTAGAGATATTAATATTTTTTGGACTACAACACTTTCTTTAATTTCTTCTCTGAGGCCTATCATGATATTCACAACTTCTACAACTCTTAAGAAGAATGCATTTATATCTTCATCTTCATTCTTTTTTAAGTTTTCAAACCGAGTTCTATGTGCTTGTAGTTTGGCCATCTTCACCTTTGTATCTCCCTCATGAATATTTTCTAATGTATATTAGATTTCTTTGGCAGCCTTATTGTGCATTACTTTGATCAATTTTGACTCACTCAGACCACTCAAGAGTGCATTCATTGCTTTTGCATTAGCTATGAAATTTTGTTTGGCTTCTTTCTCAGTTTCAGTTTCCTTTGGTGCATATTTTTCTTCCACAACCACCCAGAATTATATTCCTAGAGACATTAAGTATGTCCTCATTCTTACTTTCCATAAAGCATAATTTGTGCTAGTAAATAGAGGGGCTTTATTTGTAAAGCTTCCTTCTAGGCTAGCCATATTGGGGACTTAGGACCTCCTTCTTGTTGTTAGACTGATACTAAAGGAACTGGCTCTGATACCAATTGATGAACCCTAAGTTAAAATTAGAAGGGGGGGTGAATCAGTTTAGTACATTCCTGGTCATTAATACTCTTTCCATTCAACTCAATAATTACTTCATTTTATAAGCAGCTTAATACATAATGAATCAGCAAACTAAATGTGTGGACAGAAATTAATGAAGAAGAATAATACATCACATCAACACATACTCATCAAGCACATAGACAACAGATATAAGTGGAAACCCATAAGGGAGAAAACCACATCTTATTATTGTTTTGATGCAAAGGCAAGCTCCAACTCCTTCTCACCACTGATTTTTTGTAGGCTCCAACCTACAGTAGGCTACTACCTCAAATTCTGCAAGCTAAAACTTGCAAGGAAGCTCCAACTCCCATCCATTTTCTGCAGGCTACAACCCACAGGAGGCTCCTACCTCAACTAGCTCCAACTGGACACCTATCAAGCTACAACTTGAAATGGAAGCACCAACTCCCGTGTATTTTCTATAGGCTACAACCCACAGGAGGCTCCTACCTCAACTAGCTCCAACTAGACATCTTTCAAGCTACAAATTGATATGGAAGCTCCAACTCCCTCACACTACAATAAAAATCATATGCTGATTTACTTGGATATCAGCTTGGTTATCCTCCTCCTTCACTATTGCCTTTTCTGCCTTCATTTCTGCTTCATATCAGCTCCTGATGTGCACAACATATCTATCAGCTTTCTCTGATTCTTCCGCTCTCTAACCTTCTGCAGCTCTCTTACATTCTTCCGCTCTCTTCCATTCTCCATCTTTCTAACTTTTTTATCCACACTGATATTACATCTCTTATATAGATAACTCCCTAACTATTTTCATTCTACAGGGAATAAAAAGTGAACAGGCCTGACCCTATGCCTTCCACCCATTCGATTCCTCATTCTTCAGTTCAGGTTATTACATTTGAAATAATCATTACAACACTCATGGATTTTTACCTATGCCTATGGAGACTTTCCTTTTCATCACAAACAATAAAAAATTAATTAATACATTTACATTTAAAACAATATTCACTCATCCCTCTCAGCTCTTTGCTCATTGTGCATTTGTATTTTCTACTACTGTCATAGTCTTTTCTTTTTCTGTTGTTACATTCAACACAGTTCTACATAACTGTCTTTTTTCCCGAATCGACCCAGCTATTCTATTTCCAACAGTGCCACCATATTCTCCTTTTTCTCGAATCTGCCTCTTTTTCTTGTGCCTGCAGCGTTCAGCATTCACCTGCTCCTTTGCTTTGTGTCGGGTCATGTTGGCTTGAGGGGTCCTGACCCAGGTTTGGTGTGCAAGGTTTGCCAACAAACCCCTATGCTACTAGCCCTTTCGGCAATGACATGCTTTCACAAGTCACAGTCTCACCTGAAGTAGTATGGGTGGGTGCTGGAACCAGGTTTCCGCACCCTGAGAAAGGATGGGTAAGGCAAGCAGGGTTGTGTCCTGTTTCTGTAATTCCCAGATTACCTTGTCCTGCGCAGGGTTAAATATGTTCCTATTGGCATCCACGTGCACTACATTTATAGTTATAGGCTTATTATATCATTAACATAGCAGTACATAAACACAGCATAGCAGATCTAGATCCAAGATCACAGTACACAGATCTTTCGTAGCTTAAAGAAAGAAAATACATAACATAGCATTTATCAACAACTCACATAACAAAACTCACAGATTCAGATATCTTACAGTTCTTCGCATTCATTCATTCATCAACCTTTCCTTACAATTCCCTTCCCAACCTGTGCACATAGCAGTAGAGTCCACACACAGCCAGCAGGAGTCCGTTCCCAAAAACCCAAACAGACCGCTTAAGCAATAGATCGCATCAATATCTCATCAATTCCTATCCCTTTCGATACAAAATACGTCTCTATTTATAACAATCTAGCTCCTAATTTCCTATGGTCCACAACCCATGGTTTTCGGACCCCTAGTTTACCCCTTTGACCCATCACAATTTGCTTGGGGCTTTGACCCACCCCAAAACCCCTGCGCTATATTAAATATAATCCAAAATAACCAAAAAGGACTAGTTTCACAGCCTATTAGGAGACCCTGTTCCAACAGTCCCCCAACACAATCTTGTGACTCGTCCCAAGTCACTGTACCAGTGCATCATCGATTTTCGCACGCAAGGTATCCAGAGCGCGGACAAGCGGAGGGAGTACCTCCTGACTTTGAGCCGCAAGTTGCTACATAATGTTGACAAGCGCTAGTGAAGCAGGGCCATCTAGGAGCACGAAGACTTGTTCTAACAGATGGTGGAGATGCGTAATGGCAATCTGAACATCCTGAGCTATTTGGAGGGCAGTGGCGTCCCATGGTTTCAACCGGTCCCTGATGATATCTAGGGCATGGCAATGGTCCGTCACTATGTCCATCGCAGCATGACGCTGAACGGGTCCTCTGACTTGGTCAAGGGCATCTTTCACCTGCTGGAGGTCTTCCCGAGCCTGCTGAAGCAGAGGATGGTTCTGAATTGTTAGCCAGAGCTGTGTGGCCGAGTCGAACAATTGTGCACCCTGCGTAAGATGTTCCTGCATAACCTTAGTTGCTTCTGTGACCCATGCAACCCGCTGGGCCCGCGTGTGTGGGGACATTTTCGACTGTTGTCACGTGTCCTGGGTGCGATGATGAACCTCTTTCATTACTCTGGAGCTTAATTCTTGGAGCGTCATGCATGAGAGCAGCACCAAATCTAATAGGACATCCCCAGTGGTTGGATCAGGAGGGGGAATCAGGGAAGTGCCTGAGAGCGACCATACATTGCCTCTGCTAGGAGGTAATCTGGGTTCGCGGAGCCCTTGCAACATGTCCCTATACTGCAGCGTTTCTTCTTGGCATAAGATCATCGGTGACCTAACTGTAACACTTCGAGTGGAAGAGCAGGATACCAACACACCATCTCTTATGCATGAAGCCGTGGCCATATCTGGGGTGCGAAGGTAGCTAATTCTTTCTCTGGAAGGCAAGCGCTCACATCTCTGACTACTCTCAGCAAGTTCAGCAGGGTCCATCTCAGCCACCAGGCAACGTTCGCGCCAGATAATGTTGCTGATTGTGAAAAACCAATAGGCCGATAATAGGAGCACATTGTAGGAGAAATAAATAGCCCAGTGTGAAGCTTTCCAACCATTCGCGCCCCCTCCAAAGTTATTAATTGGTGAGGGAGTTCGTTCGTGGCACGTACCCTCACTTCTGCAGACCGTTCTATTCATTAATTTTTGTATTGACATCCTTCCGCCTGTTTTTCGTACTTGCAGGGGTCTTTTCTTATGAAATCGGGACATGCCGGTGGTTATCCTTCGTGCCCTAGGTTGTGTCCATGAGTTGTCAGACCATAGACGACGCCTGTATGTCGTGTGCGTATCTGGAGCGAGGGTCAAGGCAAGGTGATCTTGCAAATTGGATAGCAGTCTTGTCGAAGCCTTTATTTCACTTGCAGGCAGGATGTTCCTGGCTGTGCCATATGTTCTGGTGTCATTTATTACTTGAGATGTTTGTTGATGCTTGTTGGTCGCTTTAATTGCTTTCACAATTCAAGCTCCACATAAATTGTCAACCCGAGGAAGTCTTTTTATTTCAAAGATAATCACGCACTGGATATGCTCAATTTCAAAAGCAAAAACAATGTTGTAGTAAAAAGCCACACAATTACCAATCACAAAAATCTACTTATTCACACTCTATTTAATCAAAGCTGAAGTCACTTAAGTTATAGCAGAAATAATTTCTATGTTGCAGTTAAAATCCAAACAAAGGAAAACCAATCTGCAAGAAAAGAAATCAATCAACCATAGTAGGAACAGGACCCTATTCCTTGGTTAGGAACTTCAGCACCTGCTGCCTGACACTTAATCACACTGTAGGAAAGGTAGCTTCAAGAGACCAAGACCCTATTCCCATGAACAGGAACCTTCAGCACTTGTTCTCCTGTTTCTAATCACACTGCAGGAAAAGGAAGGCAATTAATGGGAGCAGGACCCTATTCCTTTATACAGGAATTTTCAGCACCTGCTTCCCAGCATCATACATTCATACAATTAATAGAAATGGATTTCTCAACTTCCAAGAGTGAATGCGTTCAATACATGCAGCGCTAAAGAAACAGAGTACTACTGAACTGTGCAACTAGTGTTCAACAACAGAATTAAAGTGAAGTGCAAACAACGTAAAGAATTAAACAAATTACAGGAACCAAAAGGGTGAATCTTGTGAGGAAGGCGGGCCCTTTCCCTCTCACAAGATTCCCCGGGGAAAGAATTAAATTAGAGCGCTCAAAAGAAGAATTTATTCATCTGTCAAAATAATTGATACATTACAAATGGAGACTAGCTCCAGTTCTCACACAATGTTCTCCTGTAGCTTTACAACAATGAACTCCCTACTAATGATGATGTCTCCTCTTTTTAAAGAGGAGACATCTTTTACAATTTACATGAGAGAAAATCTATGTTATCTCAAATCTATTCTCTTTCCCAAAACAGGACTATTCTGTTCTTCCAAAAAAAGATACTGTTACAACAGAGACAACAAGAATGCTATCTTCAGGATGATCCAGGTAACCGTGTCTTCATGTTGTTGCTACTATTCCACAAAAAGTTCTTCCAGAATCGCAAATTACGCATGACGGAATTTACGTGCTTGACGGCTGTTTCAGCAACTGAGTCAGCTGTTTCAGCAACGGCCGCTTGTTCCTAGCAACGCATATAACTTATCTGCGATCTTTGGACTTATGTTAGCAACGATGCACTTCAATTAATGATAAAATATAAGAGTATTATGGAATTAAATGTAAAACATATTAAACATATAATAAAGAGGAGGATTTTATATACCTTGGGATAAAGTAGATGAAAATGATAATGGAATCCTTTCTAATCATGGTTATAAAAGTAAAATGGTGTCAAAGTATATAGAAAAAATGATACATAGTGGAGTCCTAACATCCCCCCCAGCTAAAAATGTTGCATGTCCTCAGGCAACCCCTAGTCTGAATCAGAGTCTGAGTACTGGGACTGAGCATGCAAATTACTCAAGCAGTAGCTGGAGAAGGTGGCATCTGTAGGAGCTCTAAATCCTCTATTGTTCTGCAAGTGTTGCCATGCCAAGGCTTCATCTCTGTCAGTCAACTGGTAATGACACTGATATTTCTCTGAAGGCAGCCATAAAATTGGAAAATGAAAATGATACCCAATCCAGTTTACTCCACAATGTTGAATGCAACCAATGTAATTAGGAACCCTGGATAATGCAGCTTGAAGGTTGTGAGGGTTAAACGGGTGATAATCCTGTCTTTCTTTACATGACTGCTGCCAAAACATAATATTGGCCTTCAATGCAGCGGTACCCTTTACTCTAATTTGCTGTTGACACTTAGAAAGTGTTGAAGCCTGTAATTGTTGTATATACCTATGCATTCCTGGCTTCTGTAAGAATTTATGATATTGTGCTATGAACATGGCTGGGCTTAAAGGTTCTGGTCTGATCCACAGGAGTCTATTCTCCTCATTATGACTTCTTGCAGTGAACGCAGTTTGCCAAGTGAGCTGGTTAGACAAAAATGAAACAAATGCCCTTATTTGTATATCTCCTGCAATTGGAATAAGATTAACTCTTCTATTGTCGGGAATGGCCTCATTATGAAGGTAGAGTTCGCACAGCAAATGCTGGTCACTCTCAGGGGCCTCATTAAAATTCTCAACAAATTTCTCTGAAGTAATTAACTCATATGGTCTGCCATCTTTTATTGCTTTTAATTGAAAATAAACTAATCGTTCAGAAATAAAGAGAGAGTAGTTTACAGAGGGTTTGCGCGTAGCCATCAACTTCTGGACTAATGAAAACATCAAGGCCATATTTTCCTTAGATTCCTTGACTTCCTTTTTGGAGTCCTTGAGCTGTTGCATCATTTGTTCCCAATTATCCCAGTTGGCATATACGTGGTTCTTCCATGCTAACTTATGCTGGCGTAATATTGTATCTTGTTCTTCAGCATATTGTTTCTTCCATTTGTTCATCTGTTCCAATTGATTCCATGGCAAGGTCTGTGTCCTGGCATCAGAAGTACTGGGTTGGGACGTTGTTTGAATGGCTACACTGACTAACTTAGGCCGAGATATCTGTAGTGGTGCTTCTGTCTGAGTGGCTGCATTAACTGGCACAGGGTGAAGTATCTGTGGTGGTGCTTCTGTCTGAATGGCTGCATTAACTAGCAAAGGGCGAGGTATCTGAGGTTTGATTTCCTTTTCTTCCTTTATAGAGAGCCCTACTGGTTCTTGTGGAGCAGTAGGGCATCCCTCTTTTATTCCAGCTGATGTAGATGCCTCAGATAATTGAATTTTAACTAGTTTGTAGCCTGCCTCCTGGTAAATGTTGCCACACTCATGGCACATGTATTCCTTGCATGGCTCCTTATTTTGCATTGAGGCTGTGTGTGCTAACATATAGATATTCAGTTCTCTATCAAAGGCCTCTCGTGCCAAGGTTAATTCATTCTTGTAGGCTTCCAATTCAGACTTCAGGAATTCATTCTCCTCCAATAAAGATGTCATAGTATGTAAACCTTGTGCGCTAGTTGACTCTGTTGGGGTAGTCTGCTGATGCACAGTCGTAGCTGGTTCTTGTGGGACAGCTACTGCTGATCTCCCACTATCATCATGCTTGGTGTATTTTTGTACCACAGTGGCTGGTTCTTGTGTTTCAGCCTCTGGGTAAGTGACTGGTTCTTGTGTGACAGTCACTTCTTGAGCCATAAACAATGTCGTATTATCCCGGGGCACTGGTTCTTGTGTGGCAGTGCCACCGGACGAGACGAGTTGGGAGGTTTGAAATGGGGATGAAGATTGGAGTTTTAACAGAATAGTGGCAGGGTCAGGGGAAATGGAGGTCAGTCCTGTCTCAACAGTCATCTTCATTTTTCTTTTTGGTAGGAAAGCAGCAAAGTCACTGCCTTTCCTTTTCTTTGAGGGGGAGGGTTTTTCTCTGGGGGAAGGGCTTTCAGAAGAAGTGAGAATTTGAAATTTAGCCCTTGTCCATCGTTTGGAGACTGAGACTGTTGGGGTTCTTTTCTTTTTATAAGTGGGTGGGGAAGGGGGTGTTAGAGAGTCGTCACTAGGGACAGAAATAGTGGGGATAGTTGACTCTGCTAAGTGGGGCGAGCTCGGGGTTGGGTCAACTGGGGAATATGGAATATCGTCCTGCTGTCCTTCATAAGGAATTTCAGGAGTATCATGAGAACTTTCGGGTTGTTGGGACGTTTGAGCCTGCTGAGGAATTTCAGGCAACTGGGGAACAGGGAGTGGGACATGCAGAGGGGGATTTTGCTGAGCAAAACCCCTCTGTATCAACAACTGGCATAAACGGTGGTGGGTGAGGGATAACATTGGGAATTTATACCGTCTACAATAATAAGACATGTTTCTAATACAACCAAGCAGATAATAGGGGATATTAATCAGTCGTCCATTTCTCAAATGATTCATCAAGACAAAATCGTGATTGTACACTACCTGGTAACGCCCTTCACACGTTAAGTAGTGTTTGATGAACTCTGCCACCGATGGCCATGGTTGAGGAAGTGAGTGCGGACTAACCCCGCGGCCTTTGAGTTCAACTGGCTCATCTGGACGAAGAAAATCTTGTTGTGCGTTCAGAATAACCTGCTTTCTGCTGAACCAGCGAGTCCCAATAGCTGGCAACCCTGATACCTGAACTATGTCCTCCTCTGTTACTGAAATGCGAACCCCTTGAACCACTGAAAAATCGCCTTGAAGGTTTTGTGCAAACTCTAAGACTTGTTCCTGGTCAAATTCACCCAATCTTTCAAAATATACTGTCCATCCCGCTTGTTGGAAAATCTGATAAGCTTCGGGAAACAATTGAAGAAGATTTATGGAGCCGGGCTCATGTCTAATGGCCGACCCTCCCATGGCTGTAGCTTTGAGTTATACGCAGAGGCACAGAACACAGTAAACACAGACCCTGATCGCGCTAGTTGTTGCAACAGAGGCTGCAAGGTCTAAATGACGACGGAAGTAGATATGACAAGGGACAGAGGCTTGGTTAATGCGAAATGATTGTTCAATTTTTGAAATTCCCCCCCCTACGTATGGTGTAATGATGATTGGGCGTGTAAAGATCTGTAATCATTATGAATGAAATCCTCTCTTTAATATAATTTAACTGAATTACATTAAAACCTCATACCTTACATTTTCACCTTTGGTTTAATAATTCGAAGTGTCGAGTGCTTCAGAATGGCTTAGTATACATGGAAGAATCTGTAGATTTCTCTGAAATTTAGAACAGGAGTGTAACCGGATCTTGCTTTGTGCTGAATAATTTTTCACCCAAAGGATCTGAAGTATAATCGTGGAGAACCAAAAAGCTTATATAACAGTGAAGAGAAATGATGTTTTAGTGATAACAGGTTGCTGAAACTGGTGTTTCAGCAACGGAAAAATGAACGATACGTTGCTGAAACAGGTGTTTCAGCAACGGGAAAAATCAGAAAGATGGGATAAATGACTTGGGTCTGTAAGAAGTGAGGAAAATATTTGATAGGGGATAATTTCAACAGTAAGGGATAGGAAATACTGACTGAAGGAAGATATTTCAGGGATGGTAGGAGTGGGAAAAATGGAAAAATGGGAATAATGTAGGAATGGGTATGAAGGGATATTGCTAGGAAATGGGGTAAAATGATGGGAACAAGCTTCTGTGATTGAAGCTTCAGATCTTCTCATGATGAATCTGTCCTCCTTAATGAGCTTTTCCAGAATCTGCAAAATTCAATTGTAATATGCCAATCCTTGACAGGGATTATTAGTGCTAAATCTAATCTAATACTAAAAATACAGTGCAGAAAATTAAATGCTATGAGGAGCAGAAGACTCCCCTAGAAAAAGATAATGAATATCGGTCATGCAAGCATTCTTGAAATCCTCTTTAGAAATAGGGCGCTGGTATAGACGGAGCCTATGACCATTGACTAGTAGAGGTGTTTTAGAATCATCAATTGTTAAAAGTCTTACCATTCCATTTGGAAAAACAGCATCTACCTCATATGGTCCAAGCCAGCGTGTACGTAGCTTACCCTAAAAATTTTCAAACCGAGAGTCATACAACAAGGCCCAATTACCTTTTTGGAACTGCTTGTGTTTGATAATTTTGTCATGCCACTTCATCCTTTGTTGCTGTATCATGGTTGTTTGATGGATGGCATCTAATCTCTTTTCATCCAACTCCAGAAGCTGCTGCAACCTAGCTGTCTGCACATCAGTCAAGTCAAGATTAACAGCTAAAGCAGTTCTTAGAGTTTTAATCTCAAATTCCACAGGAAAAACAGCATTTTTACCATAAACCAATTCATAGGGAGAAAAACCTGTAGTGTTTCTCCAAGTAGTTCTATAAGCCCATAATGCCTCAGGGAGCCTTTGGGACCAATCCTTACGGTTGTCCTTCACTGTTTTAGTTAGAATGGCTTCTAAAACTTTATTTGTGCTTTCCACTTGCCCATTGGCCTGGGGGTGGTATGGTGTAGTCATTCTATGTTGAATATGATATTTGTGAAGGGTAGATTTAAAACCATGAGAATTGAATGGAGGTCCTCCATCGGTAACTAGCTCTCTAGGAATTCCAAATCTAGTAAAGATTTCTTCAAATAAGAAAGCTAGGACAGCCTCTTCATTGGCTCTAATAAGTGCTTTGGCCTCCACCCATTTAGTCATATAGTCTGTACAGACTAATATATAAGTTCTTTGATTAGATGGAGGGTTAATGGGTCCTATGAAATCCAAGGCCCATCTTTCAAATGGTTCAGAAACTACCTGGGGGTTTAATGGCATTTGGTCTCTATGATTGGGTTGACCCATTCTTTGGTAGCTGTCACAAGCCCTTACATATTTCTTTGCATCCTTGAATAATGAGGGCCAATAGTAACCCATCCTCAGAATTTTGTGTGATGTTCTCTTATCAGCAAAATGCCCTCCACAAGGGCCATCATGACAAGCTTTCAATATGTCATACACTTCATCTTCTCTAATGCATCTTCGGATCTCCTGATCAAGCCCAGTGTAGAAAAGACACCCGCTTATCCAGCTGTACCTGGCACTTTGTTGAAAAATCTTTCTCTTTTCTCTGTATGACAGGTGTGATGGTAATTTTCCTGCAACCAAATAATTAGCAATATCTGCATACCATGGAGAGTGAGCAGAAACTGCAAACAAATACTCATCAGGAAAAGAATCATCTACTGGAATATCATTGTCAGTTTTTAACCATGAAAGGAAATCAGCCACCACATTTTCTTTACCGGGCCTATCTACAATTGTGATATCAAATTCCTGCAGTAATAATAGCCATCTGGTAACTCTAGCATTTGTAACAGATTTGTTCATTAAATACTTGATAGCTGAGTGGTCAGTGTGCACAAAAGTAGAATAACCAGTGATATAGTGTCGAAATTTATTAATGGCATAAATTACTGCAAGAAACTCCTTTTCGGTAACTGTATAATTAAGCTCAGCAGGGGTCATATTCTTACTAATAAAGTAGATAGCATAAGGAAGATGATTTTCCTCTTGTCCCAAGACAGCTCCAATTGCAGTGTCTGAAGCATCAGAAGATATGTGAAAAGGGAGATTCCAATCAGCCCCCCTCAAAATAGGAGCAGTAGACAACTAATGCTTGAGTTCTTCAAAAGCTTTCTGACAAGAATTAGTCCACTTAAATTCAGCATTTTTCATAAGCAACACAAATAATGGAGAAGCTATCTTAGAGAAATCTTTAATAAATCTTCTGTAGTATCCAGCGTGTCCTAGAAAACTTCTCACATCAGTTTGAGTTTTAGGAACAGAAAGATTCTGAATGACCAATATTTTAGATGGATCTACCTGAATACCTTGAGATGAAATAAAATGTCCAAGCACTATTCCTTCACTCATCATCATATGGCATTTTTTAGTACTTAGGGAGAGGTGAGCTTGTATACATCTTTTAAGTACTTTCTCAAGGTTCTGTAATGCATCTTCAAAAGACACACCATAAGGAGTAAAATCATCCATAAATATTTCCATAGAATCATTCAGCATATCAGAAAAAATTCCTATAACAGCTCTTTGAAAAGTTGCTGGTGCATTACATAGCCCAAATGGAAGAACTCTATAGGCAAAATTTCCCCAGGGGCTGGTGAAAGTGGTCTTGTCTTGGTATTGGGGTGCAATTCTTATCTGATTATACCCACTAAATCCATCTAGAAAAGAAAAGAATTTCTTCCCTGCCAGACTATCCAACACCTGATCAATGAAGGGTAAAGGAAAGTGATCTTTTTGAGTAGCTTTGTTTAAGGCTCTGTAGTCAACACATACTCTCCATTTCCCGTTTTTCTTAGGGACAATTACTAATGGGAAACCCATTCACTGTCAGATATAGGGTATATAAATCCTGCATTAAGCAATTTTTGAAGTTCTTCCTTAACAATTTCTCGTAAATTAGGATTCATTCGTCTTTGGGGTTGACAAACAGGTCGGCATCCCTCTTTAATGTAAATTCGATGAGTACATAATTCAGAAGAAATACCTTTCATATCAGTGTAATCCCATGCAAATGCCTCCTTATATTCATGCAATAACTTCATTAATTGTTGTGTTTCAGCATCTGTTAGATCAGGATTTATGTTTAATGTCTTGCCAGGTTCAATTTCAACTGTTATGCTTTTAGATGAGATGGTGGTTAAAGTCTGAGATGAGTCTTCAGATTCAATCTTTTCTTGTGTATCAGTTTCAAAAATTCAATTAATTGATTGTGTGTTTCAGCAATGACAGAAGAAGGTTCACAAATAAAATTATTAATTATCTCATCCTCTGTATTGTCTTTAAGAGTTAAAGCTTGTCCAATAGTTAGAATAGGCTGAACAGCATTATCATCATAATCCATCCATATAGAATCTTCATTATTAATTATTGGTGTAGCATGAGGATAAAGAGTAAGATGTTTTGTTTCATAACCATTAGAAATTGTCATTGAACCAGATCTGCAACTGATAAAAGCATCAGCTGTGGCCAACCATGGCCTTCCTATAATTAAGGGATGTCCCCCCAGCTTTGTTTTAGTCTGCAATACAACAAAATCAGCTGGGTATTTCCAGGATTCAACTGAAATAAGTAGATCCTCAACAACTCCTTCAGGTTTAATTGTAGAACGATCAACCAACTCTAGAATGGTGGGTGTATCTCTGATTGTGTTATTCAGCTGTAACAATTGTGAAGTTTCAAGAGTCATTATATTAATTGCAGCACCTAAATCTACCAGAACTTGGGGAATCATTGTTTTACCAATCTGAACTATTACTGTAGGATGGCCGGGATCACCATATTTCACAGGAGGGGCTTTTCCGGACATTAATGCAGACAAGTCTCCCATCACATGTACTGTAAGGGGGTCCTTAGTTTTCCTACCAGGTTTCTTAACACAAATATCCCTTAATGTTCTGGCATAAATTGGTACATCTCTTAATGCTTGTAAAAGTGGAATTTTAACGTACAAATTTTGCAATTCCCCTAGAAGATTAAAAGCAGGTGTTTCAGCTGTTCTGGTTAAAACCAAACGCTCGGGGAATGGTGGTTCTGTTATTTCCACATTCTTGTTAGGAGGTGGTTGTGCTTCTTTATGTTTCTCAGTTTCCTCTTTATCAGAATCAGAAGAAGTTATGTCATCAATAATAGGCTCTACTATTTTTCCATATCTCAAATGAATATCGTTACATTGCATAGTAGGAAATATAGACTGATTCTGAATATCAATAACTTGCACAACTTTATTATTGGGGTTAGGATTTGGTTGCACAGGTAGCTGGGGTCTCATTTGGTTATTTGGCGGAGCACTTGATGGCAGGGGAAGTGGTTGTTGGAATTGAGGCAATTGATTTGGATACGGGAGTTGTTGACTTCTCCAATTTGAATTCCAAGGGTTAAAAGAAGATGGCTGCTGTGAGGGCCAGGGAGTCCACATTGAAGGATCAACAAAGGGTGGGTTTGATTGCTGCATGGGTGGGAAATTCATTTGGTTGAAGGGTGGGTATTGCATTTGATTGAAGGGAGGGTAATTTGTTTGACCGAAAGCAAAATAATTGTTCCAACGATTAAATGGCATACTAGAGTTCATACCTTGTCCTTTTGGTTGCCATTGTCTTCTTTGAGTTAGCAGGTAAACTGCTTCAGCTTCTTCTTCTGTTGGCTGTAATGCTGCCTTTATTCCTGGTAGAGATGGACATTGTTTTGTCTCATGATCTTTCTCACAAAGGGTACAAATTGGTATTTTATCCATTGGGCATTCCCTTAGTGGATGTTTGTCTCTGCACTTCGGACAAAAGACAGCCAGAGTTGCTTCTGCTTCGGCCTGCTTCTTCTTAACCTGCAAAGTGTCAATTTGTGAAGAAAAAGAACTTAACATCTCAGTTTTAAATTCTTCAAGTAAATTACCTATTTCAGCTCTTGTTGCTCCTCCATTGGCTGATTTCTGCACTCTTGAATAGGTGGAATCTCTTATTCTGTTTCTTGCAGCTCCCCTAGAACACCTCTTAGCAAGTTCACAAATCTCATCATATGATTCCTTAGATATATCTCCCTTGGCAAGCATGTTTAACATATCTAAACAATCATCCCTTAAACCTTTAAGTAATATTGTTTTGCGAATTTCCTTACTTATATTCGGATGATCAGATCTCTGTATGTTGTACTACAGCCTTTCTATATAGTCCTCCGGACTCTCATCCGTCTTTTGTGCCATATTGAATAGTTCATCCTTCTTTTCTCTCGTTCGGCAGTAGTCTTGATATTTAAGCAGAAATTTTTGTTTCATCTGCTCCCATGTTGTGATCACCTGACTTCCAAGGCTCATGAACCATCTTAAAGCATTCCCTTTTAAGGTGGCTGGAAACAGTTTCAACTTTTGAGCATTAGTAACATAATCATAAATTCTGCATAATATATCAAATTCAAAAAGAAATTCATCCGGATCTTCAGAGGATAAACCATGAAAGTTAGGTAAAGCAGACAATGGAATGTTTTTCATAGGAGTTATCCCTACAGGGAGATCACTGATAGGAAATCCCAAGGTAGAGAGGGAATTTTCATTCCTTCCTTCTCCTTCAGGATCTACACGTCCTCCACCAAAGAAACCATCATTGTTTCCTTCCATTGTTGGCTCTCCTACTGCACTTGCTCGATCGTCAAGATCTTCTACTCGCTCTTCAATGTTTTCCACTGGTCGTCCAACGCTCTCTACTATTTCCTCAATGTGCTCTGCTGATTTACTAACACTCTCTTCTGACTCTCCAGCACTGACTGCTGGTTCTTCTATATTTTCAGGACCCACAACTTCCTCTGTTTTGTAATCTGATTGAGGGGAGTGCTGAAGTTTTGATCTTCGAGAACTTAATCTCTGTGATGATTCAGCCTTTGATACAATCTCGTCAATAAAAGTTTTTCTTCCTCCCCTTCCTTTGCCTTTTCCACCTGTGGGGTTAGTTTTCTTCTAGTTTCCGCGTCCTCTCATACAATCTGCACATTTAAAAGAAAAGATTAATGCTTTTGAAATCTATAATTACCTTCCCCGGCAACGGCGCCAAAATGTTGGTCGCTTTAATTGCTTTCACAATTCAAGCTCCACATAAATTGTCAAACCGAGGAAGTCTTTTTATTTCAAAGATAATCACGCACTCGATATGCTCAATTTCAAAAGCAAAAACAATGTTGTAGTAAAAAAACCACACAATTATCAATCACACAAATCTACTTATTCACACTCTGTTTAATCAAAGATGAAGTCACTTAAGTTATAGCAGAAATAATTTCTATGTTGCAGTTAAAATCCAAACAAAGGAAGACCAATCTGCAAGAAAAGAAATCAATCAACCATAGCAGGAACAGGACCCTATTCCTTAGTTAGGAACTTCAGCACCTGCTGCCTGACACTTAATCACACTGTAGGAAAGGTAGCTTCAAAGAGACCAAGACCCTATTCCCATGAACAGGAACCTTCAGCACTTGTTCTCTTGTTTCTAATCACACTGCAGGAAAAGGAAAGCAATGAATGGGAGCAGGACCCTATTCCTTTATACAGGAATCTTCAGCACCTGCTTCCCAGCATCATACACTCATACAATTAATAGAAATGTATTTCTCAACTTCCAAGAGTGAATGTGTTCAATACATGCAGCGCTAAAGAAACAGAGTACTACTAAATTGTGCAACTAGTGTTCAACAACAGTATTAAAGTAAAGTGCAAACAACGTAAAGAATTAAATGAATTACAGGAACCAAAGGGTGAATCTTGTGAGGAAGGCAGGCCCTTTCCCTCTCACAAGATTCCCCGGGGAAAGAATTAAATTAGAGCGCTCAAAAGAAGAATTTATTCATCTGTCAAAGTAAATGATACATTACAGATGGAGACTAGCTCCAGTTCTCACACAATGTTCTCCTGTAGCTTTACAATAATGAACTCCCTTCTAATGATGACGTCTCCTCTTTTTAAAGAGGAGACATCTTTTACAATTTACATGAGAGCAAATCTACGTTATCCCAAATCTGTTCTCTTTCCCAAAACAGGACTATTCTGTTCTTCCAAAAAAAGATACTGTTACAACAGAGACAACAAGAATGCTATCTTCAGGATAATCCAGGTAACCGTGTCTTCATGCTGTTACTACTATTCCACAAAAGGTTCTTCCAGAATCGCAAATTACGCATGACGGAATTTGCGTGCTTGACGGCTGTTTCAGCAACTGAGTTAGATGTTTCAGCAACGACCGCTTGTTCCTAGCAACGCATATAACTTATCTGCGATCTTTGGACTTATGTTAGCAACGATGCACTTCAATTAATGATAAAATATAAGAGTATTATGGAATTAAATGTAAAACAGATTAAACATATAATAAAGAAGAGGATTTTATATACCTTGGGATAAAGTAGATGAAAATGATAATGGAATCCTTTCTAATCATGGTTATAAAAGTAAAATGGTGTCAAAGTATATAGCAAAAATGATACATAGTGGAGTCCTAACAATGCTCAGATAGGTTTGTAATCCTATGTGTGCTGAGGGTAGTGGTACCCCGGTAATTCTGTTCGGGTGAGGTTTGATCGCACTCTTGAGCGTTGCTCCGCAGTAGGTGTACGCGTAGGTCAACTGACTTCGGAGCCCATCTGGCCATAGGGGTCCCTATGCGCAGGATCACCCTACTCCAATATTTCCCGTGAGTGAAGAATACCGGTCCACGCGTAGGTGTTTCATATATCATTAGCTGTAATTCTTTTGGCCTCCGGTCCATAGGACTCTTTGGTTCATCAGGCTGCTAGTCCTCGCCTGCATCCTTTTGGAAAATCGAGGTTCTTTCGGTGGTCGAAATGCGACGAAAATTCCTGATGGTCAGAAGGCTTCACATCGTTGAAACCTCATGCAACCGACACTTCCAATTCTCCAGCTCTTCATCGGAGTCAAAAAAACATTCACTGTCCTTTTCCAACAGAGCATTCCCTCATCTGTGGGGTTAACCCGGTCTTCATCCTACACAGTTATCTTATAAATGTGATCCAATTCCTCCTTTTCATAAGCTGGCTCTGTGTACCGTGCACCTTCTGCTGGGTCTAGTGGTACTATGACATGCATACCTTTGTTTTCAAATACCATGCTGCATTTCTTGAGATTGATGACACCTCCCATGTCTATTTCCTAGTCCAATCTAAGGAGTGCAGGGTAAGGTTCCGCATCTTCTACTATTTCTATTACTTCAAAATCAATTAGGGCCCGCACCCCTCTGATGTCTACCATGACTTTGGGTAACCTACCCAGAGGGATGATATCTTGTTGATTCGCCATTCGCAACTGGATAGTCGACCATTCCAACTTAGGCTCTCCCATTCATTGTCATGTTTGTTTTGGTAAGACGTTGGCATCCGATCCCAAATCTAAGATAACTTGATCCATTTCATAGCCTTCGATCTGTGTCGTTAACTGCATTTCTCTCCTGGTGCATTTCTTATAGCTGTACAATTTGTGTACATCCTTGGTCTCAGGGATCAAGATGGGATGAGCTTCGTAGGTATTCAGTAATGCTAGGAGATTTCCTACAGCCTGCGGATTTCTTAGCAACTTCAGACATGCCTTTAAAAAGGGCTCAACTCCTTCTTCAATCTGAGGTTGCACGGGGGCTGCCAATGGTGCTTGTTCCTTACCAGGCACTTCTTTCTGAAAGGCAAGCCCTTCTTTGTTTCCCTGGGTGTCCAACCCACTACATTTCATGACTTTTAAACTTGGATCTGCCTCCCGTTGCTCAGTTTTAACCCTCTGTATGTTCTGCGTAGGGGTAGGCTACCTGTCCTGCATCTTGGCTATTAAAGTTGGCCATTATTCCACCTCATGGTCGAGCTATCTACAATATTTACACGTCGGCCTGGTGGGATTAGGGAATTCTCTAGAAAAGTGGCCTATTTCCCCACAGTTATAATAGATTAGTTGGCCTCGTCCTCGGCCTGCGCTACCTCCCCGACCTCCTCTGCCTCGGGCCGGTGATCCTCCAAAGTGCGTAGCTAGTCTTGGTTATGCAGGGTCCGATTGCATCCGATATAAGTTCCCCCGATCCATCGTTAAGTCATACATTCGACAATTCTGCTCATCATGTCCCACTAATCGGCAGAAGCGACACCATTTTTGTTTGAGTTCTGGGACATACGCACCCAGCCGAGGGCAATGGTTCATATCATGTAGGCCTGCTACCCGACAATCATCACACCACAGGGTACATCCGCTTGATCCTAGTCGTAATAGGACAAGTTCCCTACTTACTCCGGGTCATATCGAACTAGGCCCTCCTGCTTGCATATAGTCGGCCAGCAGAGGGCACTGATCCTTCATATGGCCAGACGCCCGGCAACGTATGCACCAAAGATCTGCGCAGATGTCCTTTCCTCGCTCTTTTCACAGGTTCTGTATCTCCATATGCATAGCCCCAAGTTTCTCCTGGATTTGTTGTACTCCTGTGGATGTATCTTCCTGGGGTGCAGCCTCTAATTTCATATCTACTTCCACAGCTTTCTCTTGTGATTCAAAGGTCTTCTATCACATCGACGTATGTAGGTGAGGTAACAACATGGCGATAAACTACTCCGTATGTTGTCTATCATCATAATCAAACCCTCCATCCCTAATTTCTTTCTTTAGTCGTTGATCAGCCTCCCATACTGACTCAGACGCACCTTGTTTGAAGTATTTTACCTCTGCTACTAGCTGGGAATAAGATTTTGGCTTCCGGAATTATTGCTTCAGAGCATCTTTGATATCTTGAATGGAAGCGGTCCCATTCTGGGCAATGTATCACATATACCAGTCCAAAGCTCTGTCTTCGAATGCTAAAGACAGTTGTGCCCTCTTGATTGTGTCACTTGCTACGTTTTGCGCAGTCCAGACAGAGTCTGCCACAAACCAAAATCAATCCATATCCTCTTCTCCCACCCCCTTTAAGGTAGGTAGTTTCAAATGTGCAGCCATATCACTGTCGAGGAAGGGTGGTGGTTCAGATGAATTCTTACCTTTATGCATCCGAAGTGGCGATACAGCCGAGGAGTCGTTAGTAGCGGGTTCCTGAAATGGATTGTAGGCGGACCTCCCTCCGTCAAGATTGGTTCAATAGTATTTACCACTGCGGGTTGTGCTCCCATCTAGATCCGATGTCATTCAGTCTGTATGACTACACAGAATGCTCTTTTCACACAGTAATTTCTTGATCGGCTATGGTAATGTCCTTAGGAACTTGCCTTGGAATCCCTTGAAAAATCTTCGTTCAACTTCAGAGTATGATACAAACTAATCAATGGAAAATTTCGTTACGAATCCTCCCAGCACGCTATCCACCCAGCGATCCACCATGTGTGTAATAGTATTGTTAGTTTTTTCAAGTTGTTTGAGCAACTCGGGGGTCCATAAAGTGACCCGCTCATCCTTCCAGCACTTCTGAAATTCCACCAGTCTGGCCAGCCACTCTTGGAGTTTGATCGTAAAAGTTACAAAGAATATTTCATAGCTTTCAGTCAGGACGTACCTATTTTTCCACCTTTATGTTGCTAATTTCTCGCTGTGATTTTCTTTTACTACGAATTCCTGGATCTTCCTTTCGAACCAGTCCTCGATGTCCTTTCTTTTAGGCTTCCAGTATTCTTTTGTCATTACCCGATTCCTTTCTCAAACTTATTCTGGTCCTGACAACGGAACCATTTGTTGGCTTGAGGGGTCCTGGCCTAGGTTCGGTGTGCAAGGTTTTCCAACAAACCCCTATACTACTGGCCCTTTCGGCAGTGACCTACTTTCGCAGGTCACAGTCTCACCCGAAGTAATATGGGTGGGTGCTCGAACCAGGTTTCTGCACCCTGAGAAAGGATGGGTAAGGCAAGCAGGGCTGTGTCCTGTTTTTGTAATTCCCAAATTACCTTGTCCTGCGTAGGGTTAAATATGTTCCTATTAGCATCCACATGCACTATATTTACAGTTATAGACTTATTATATCATCAACACAGCAATACACAAACAGAGCATAGCAGATCTAGATCCAAGAGCACAGTACACAGATATTTCGTAGCTTAAAGACAAAAATACATAACACAGCATTTATCAGCAATCCACATAACAGAACTCACAGATTCAGATCTCTAACATTTCTTCGCATTCATTCATTCATCAACCTTTCCTTACAATTCCCTTCCCAACCTACGCACACAGCAGCAGGGTCTGCACACAGCTGGACTAGCATCTTCACACACACAGCCAGCAAGATTCCACTCCCCAAAACCCAAACAGACTGCTTAAGCAACAGATCGCATCAATAACTCATCAATTCCTATCCCTTTCGATACAAAATACATCTCTATTTATAACAATCTAGCTCCAACTTTCCTATGGTCCGCAACCCATGGTTTTCGGACCCCTAGTTTACCCCTTTGACCCATTACAATGTGTTCGGGGCTTTGACCCACCCCAAAACCCCTGCTTTATATTAAATATAATCCAAAATAACCAAAAAGTACCAGTTTCGTAGCTTGTTAGGAGACCCTGTTCCAACAGGTCACTTACCTGAGTCTCCTTCTGCTACATTCAGTTGTTATTAAACAACTGCATTAACCTTGCACGATTATCGAGTCACTTGCCAAAGTCTTTCCTCTTGCATTTAACCTTTCCTTTTAACTCATTTCCGCAACCGCATACAACACTTTTCTGCATGAGGTCGGGTATTTTTACTTACCCGAGTCTTTTGTTGCATTCAAGCTTTCCTTTTTGTACACCCGAGTCAACTCTCTGTTCAGATTTAATTATTTGTAAACAAGCATAACCACATTAAACCTGGACCTGAAATATATTAATAATTACCTTTGTATGATATCGTGTCCAGTCACTTATCGCATTTCAACGTTTCCTTTGTTTTACATTATAATCCTCATTTTCTCTCCGATGTGATTTAACAAAGGGAAAACCCATACTCCCAGACTTAAAATCCTTTAGGCTTCAGCGTTGACCTACATCGAGTCAGCTTCATTATCGCACTTCACACTTCGGCGTTCTCATGTGTTTCTTGTTATGCATATCTCTTCCAAACCCCGATGTGATTTCTCAAAGGGAAACCTTATACCTTCAGATTTGAAATCCTTTAGACTTTTTCTTTGAAACTACATCACACTTCGCACTTCAACATTTTAACATGATTCTTGAGCGCTTATCCTCCTAAAATTGTGATTTGCGATATGCGATTGGGTCCCACAGCCAGACTTTAAATCCTTTAGATTTTAGCTTTGAAGCTTACTGCATTTGATACTCTTATCGCATTTCACAATATTTATCTCATAGCAATAAATATGTTCCTCTTATCATATGCGATATGCGATCGTATCGCATCACAAACCCCAATTCTTATCGCATCACAACTTAAAACAATTAAATTGTGATAACTTAACATATAAATATAAAAATTGCCAATAGCGATGTGTGCTAACAATATTATGGACGAATGCAATATAATCTGGATTGTCCGTTCTCCTACTTTATGTTCGTGATATGATCTCGACCGTCAATCTCTTCTTCACTCTGCGGCACAATCTTTTCTGTCCATCCTCCACTTCAATACTGCGATTTGATCTTAACCATCCATCTCTCAACCTTTATTTCTGTGATAAGATTCTGACCATCCATCTCAACATGCATACTAAGATTTATTTGCTATTTGTGGGGTCAGGTCCATGTCATCTTCCATGTCAGCTACCACATCACTTGCCACATCATCGCCACATGTCATCTTTCCACATCATCTCACGCACTTTGCATTTCGCAATTTCTGTGTCTATTGTTTTGCGATACTCCTTCCGTTGCGATTTGCAATATGCGATCAGGCCTTCCGTTGTGATTGTGATTTTTGATTTCTCTGTCGAACACTATTCTGAACATGTTTTTCTAGAAATTTACCAAACTCTACCTGCAGAAATGCACATGCCTTTGTGCACTGTTTTGAACGCAAACTAGCCCGACTCTACCCGCATGTTCACGACTTTTTCCACTAGTTGAACGCATTCATTACTTGTCTTAGCACGTTCACGACTCTACCCACTCGTGCACGACTCGACCCAAACTTGTTTCCTTTTTTGCCTTTGCTCCTTGATAAAGCTTCTAATGCTTCTCCTTGACTTTTTGCTGCTTCTTTCTGCCAGTTTGCCTTAGATAAGGATTCTAATGTTTCTCCATGCCTCTTTGTTGCTCCTCTCCCTTAGATTATCCTTCTAATTTTGCTCCTTTGCCTCTTATGCTTCTCCTTTGCCTCTCTTTTACTCTTTGTTGCTCCTCTGACTCTCTTTTATGCTTCTCCACTTAACTTTTGCCTTATTTGCCTTATTTCTCCTTTATACTCCAGTTGATCCTAATCTGCTCCTTTGTTCTCAATGATAATTCTGGTGCTTCTCCTCTCTGTTCCTTTGCCATCAATGAAAATATTTCCAACACCATTTCCATGCACTATATTCGATCTTATTATATCCCCATTTTAGAAAATCCAATAAAATTTATATTTTCCTACCTACTGGTCAATTTTTCCCAAAGGAGAAAACTTTCTTACCTTAATGTTCTCTAACCCATTCAGCTAAACTATCATTGGCAATTCTAAATATCGCAATGCAATGAGGTGATTGATGACCATATGGTGCCAATATTTGGAGGAATGTTTCTAGTGCAAGGCTTAGTTGTCCATATAGTTTTTCTTAGTGGTGTGATGACCATTGACTTTGTATAAAAATACATGGACTAGTCATCACATCTCCATAGTTAACTGAGTAAGCATTCATTGGTAGGTTAACTACGGTCTCAATCATTATATTTGTGTTCTTATGCTTGTAATTTATAGGTAGACAACTGAGCTATATAACATGTTACATGTGCTCAACCATGTTTCCATTTTTATTATCCAGTCCTTAATCAAGATCGGATATTCTATATCTATAAAATCGTACCAAAATAAATCAACCAATATCTCATGGGCTCTCAAACAAGATTATTCATGTATTAAGGAGTTATAACCTTCTTGGAAAAATAATCAACCATTTCATAGCACTGACCCAAAACATTTGTCACATAAGTCTGTATGTGTAAGCTCAAATACCCTAAAAGTTAAAACAATATGGTATGGGTTATATGTTATCAGCATATTTGAGCATGACCCATGAATAATTGACCTGAGTTTAATTCTTCAATTTTTCGGGTTATATGCTTATGAATTCTTTCCTTCTTACTCAGGATACCCTGGAAAAGGGACTCAATTTTGTTTTGTAAGTGTACTTTGACCTTAAGTAAAAAGTCATTTGGAATAGCGATTTTAATTCTCCATAAATAGTATTTTCCCTTAAAGAATATAGTGTATTTAAGCCCTACTGGTTTAGTTATAAATACAAAGGTATTTTTACAAGGATTAAGTTGATATAACAAATCATTAGATCCAAGAAATTTTATTGGGTAAATTTCTAACATCACTATTTTCGTTAGAAATTTATTAAGTTTATTTGGCACTTGCATTATTTAAATAAACATACAAAACTAACAAGATCACAAGAATTTTGAATCCCTTAAGATATTAACCTGATACTGAGTTGGAAATCAATTACTTGTAAAATTATTTTGCAATGCATAGCCTCATCTACATATTACACATGGCTAAAAGAGCTAAAGGAAAATGCACAAGTTTTATTCTTGGAATATAAACTTTTAAAGCCTCTCAATCACACACTTTTGTGTTTCATTTAGATACAAACCATTCCTTTCTTTCACCACCTCGTTGTGTAATCATGAGCCAATAATTGAGACCACAAGTCAACTTGTGAGTGCATAATAATATGTCTATTTATGTGTCTAATAGAGAGACCTCATGTCTGCAGTTTCCTTTTGCAACTTACCGAGTGGAGTGGTCCAACTAGACCTTTGTTTATTTCACCAGCAAGCCTTCTATAATAAAATTTTTGTAAATGACTTTCAGAATTATTTATAACTAGGTGACCAATTAGTCCATATAGCAATGAGATTCTCGTCCACAGGGCCTATGAGATATTTTAATTCTAAGAGTATTATTCTATGAGCACTTCTAGAATCTCTACCCTATTAATTGGTTGAATGTCGACAGCCATATAGAGAATTTAAGCTCGTAAGCTTCCTACCTACCTCTAGCTTGCCCGTGTGGAAATTTGAATGTGTAAAATTCCCATATCGATTTCTTGGAGGCATTATTTTATTTTTATTTCTTTTTCATTGATCTTGATAATCTTACAATGGTCTCATTTGGTCTACATGACATGGTCGAGGGGTTTAGTGTGTGTTTCTGAACTTGTGCATGGTAATGTTTAGTGTTAAAGGTATGTAGGTAGCTATTAATAGTTGGTATTCCTATTAGGGGGAATCGATTTCCATATTTTTTTTAGAAACTGAAACAACCATGTATCCCAGAGTGTCATTAATGGTGTTGAGTCCAAATGCATGCTCAAGAGAATTTACCACAACAACCATACCAATATCAAGATATCCTTTAAATAGAAATGTGAAAGGGTAGAAAGCAATGATAGGCCACACCCAGAGGCTGCATGTATGACAAAACCTTCATAGATGGCAGGAATGTTTCAAGACGATATTCTCTTTTGCTTATATATATATACAAACTCAGCAGTCAGTTGTTGTGCAGTAGATAATTAGGTACATGCTTAATAGTACAAGTGGATAATGATAGCCTGTAAGTAGTAGCAAAACAGTCACAGTGAATTTGCATCATGTTAATCAGTAGTTGTCATTGATGTCAACCCAAGCAGCACCAGGGGCTAACCCAATATTTCATGGGAATTTTTACCTATCAAATTAACATATTCTGGGTCAATAATTCTTTTTATGGTTTCTACTTTTCAAGATGTTTCCGTTGATATATGGCATGCCATGTAATTCTTCACGGTTTGAGAGATATTCATGTTTGAAGTTTGTACCCCCAGTTAGTGGGCTAAAACCCCATGGGGTTGGGGCATGGGTCATTGAAAAGTCATAATTAATATTTTTTTAAGCTCCTAAAATCCCTCCCAAGTTCACTTGTTGAAGCCCCTCTCAACTTAAGCACTTATATAAATTGTGATCCTCATTTCCTTCTTATTCATGGGATTCGGCCATGTGAAACAGGTCATTGTGGCATTTTCGCTCTAAATTTTCTTCTAAGAAGGCTCAGAAGCTGAAATTTTTATGAGGCAAAGCCGAAATACTAAGGAAGGTGCAGTAAAAATTTCAGATCATGTTGCACAATATTTTTGGAGATATGATCTTTGGAATTAAGGGTTTTTGCAGGCTCCTGAAATTCATCTCAAAGAAGTGACCTTGGTAAAATCGTCATAACTCTCTCTCTCTGAGTATCGGATTGGAATTCCATAAAAAGTGGTAGATATTGCACAGACTTTCATTTTCTCTCTATCAATTTTAGAGCCAAATGAAGAAACAGTGACACGTGTCACGCCGTACAAGTGTGCTCTGCTGAAACAGTCCATAATTAGGGCATTGTGAGAAATTGGGTATAACTCTCTCTTGAAGAATCCAAATTGGGTCAGACCTGTGGCATTGGAAAGATGACTCAGAGGACAACTAAGGACCAGAAATCAGATATTGAGGATCTGAAATAATAGAGATACACCAAATTCAATATCGAGCTCCTAGAAGGCAAGAAAAAGCTAGATCATGTGTTGTCAAGGATTGCAAAGGACCAAACTTTCTACCGCAGAAAAGCAAAGAAAGGTGCAGCAAAGGGTAGCATGACAAAATCAGCAACCAAGGTGCATAACAGCAGCAATAATTTCATCATATGAAGTCTTCAAGTGGGCAGCACTGCATACAATCATTGTAAAGGTATCATTGTACTTAGTCATTGTAAATACATTATTGTACAAATTGTACTAGTGTCTATCTACCAAGGGTTGAAGAGGCAGTATTGGGAGGTCTATGATCATCAATAGGTGGTTGTGTCAAATTTGGGGTTATGGTCTATTATATCTTCTTCTTCTGCATCATTCTATATCATTGTAAAGTGGACCATTTTCCCTCGTACGGGAGTCCATTCTTTTTTTATTCTTTTATAGGGTGGTAGGGTGGTGCTAGGGTGATTTGTAGCTCATTGGGTGTTGGGGCATCCGTTCAGTTGCTACTGAAGAATCTCAGGCGTTGGAGTGTCCATCCAGTGGGAGCTGGAGAAGAATGCTTTTCTAGATTCTAGGAAGTTGGAGCTTTATTTTCAATTGGAGTTGAATATTAAAGAATTATTAGAAAAGCATTAGGTGGTTTTTGTCCCGGAGTGGGTTTCCACCTTAAAAACTGTGTGCATTTGTGTTCCTCTTGTTTGCTACTATCATTGTACAAACATTGATAATAATTGAAGATTAACTAATGCTCTAACTGAAAGAAATACTGATTCACCCCCCCTCTCAGTATTTCCAACACATCACATCATATTTAAAGTAACATATAGCCATGATCTTATTCACGAGTAAATCATCATATTCTGCATTCAACATTCTCAAATTGGTAAAAATTACTATGGATTTTTTCCTAAAGAAATCAAGACGTTCACATAAATGAGCATTGGGACAAGGATATAAGTTTACCACCCAACCATAGACATGCTACTATCATATTTCCCATGAATTTTTCACCCCCTATATTTTGAAGATTGTTCCAAATGACCATGCTATTAGATATCCCAGGGATTCCAGAGGTTTATCCCACCTCCACCCTTATGGTATTAAAGCACTCAGATTCAGGCCAATCCAAGGACTCTGGAGTTAGGTCACCTCCACCCACCAACCAAGGAGGGACTCCATAGGTGAAAACCTCCACCCTCATGCAATTCAAGGGCTCCAAAGGTTTTCCTCCTCCCTAAATATGTTACTACGGTAACTCTACTGCAATCTAAGCAATCTGGTTAAGGGAGTATAGTCTAGGGCAACAACTTCCTCCACCCACTAGCCACCGAGGGATTCCAGAGGTGAGTGCCACAACCCTTAGTTAATTTAGGAACTTTATAGAATTGTTACAAGAATATGCCTATCACAAAACCATACCCAGGTTACAATTTACCTTGTATGTTTGTCTCAACATAGTAATTTCAAATACCTCTTCAAGAGTCACAACATCGTAGTTATGAGGCTAGTTACCATATGAAAATTATTTAGGTCAAGTAGTAGTGAAATAGATCGACAAGGGATGTGCAAATTATAACATTTCTTTGCAAACCTATGTAAAAGAAACCATTTCCAACATTCATGTGGAGACTACCACATAATTTGCAAAGTGAAAAGGTTGGTAAACATGCAACCAACAATAGTTTTTCCCAATCTCCAAAGTCATAAAGCTTATGCAATGTACAAGAAATGCAGTACAGAAATTTTGTTACGAGGTGAGAAGCCAATAACCACACAGTCTTGTCAACAATACCTTTCCCAACTTATTAACACAACGACCTTACCGAACAATCACGGGATTTAGCTCGTTGCAATTTTAGATTACAAGTAGATTCAACAACTCATTATATTCTCAAGAAAACATAACACCAAGAGATATTACCTAGTTATTGCGTTGTCCATTGTGTGGTGGTCCTCCCTTATGCCTCGCACCTTTATCTTTCACCAGCAAACTTGTTGCACCTTTATCTTCCACCACCTTTTTCTTCCCTCTTTTCTTCTATCTTCTCCTCCCTTTCACTATTCTCCCCTCGAATTTTTTTTTGTTCCTTTTTACCATGTTCCTTCCCAAATCTATTCCCTCCTCCTTTATATTGTTTTCTCTTCCTTTGTGTTTTGTTAGGGTAAATCCTAGCCCAGCGCCTTTGGAGCACCCATTTTGTGCCTTTTGGCCCTTTTTTCATTATCTTGTTGTTTTAAAATATTTCCTTTTTACAACACTTTTCATGAGCTTTACCATGGGTTCTATGTATCTATGTGCCACCTTTAAGACGATGATTTTCCTCACTACTTATGAAATTTGGACATGTTTAACAAGTATTCACACTATTTCAAAATGACCAAGGAGGCATAGGAATATATATATATATATCGTTTAGAAAATGTGGACAATATTTACAGAAATAACCCAAAAATGTATATATGTATATTCACTATTTATGAAACTGACCAAGAAGGTATTTACAGTGGCCCTGTAAGGTAACCAAGAAAAATTTAACCATATCTATACGACTGCAAGATAATAGAGATAATTTACATATTTTCATAATAACTGGGGTCATTACAACCCCTCCCCCCTGAGGGGAACATCATCGCCGGTGTTCTATGACCATATATACTAAGACAAACATGTATCACAACTCATCGGTGGAAGCCAAACATAAGCAAGTTTTGTTACATACTCACTAAGAATCATTCATCTATGTAAAGTCAAACAAGTGACATTTTAATACTGAGTCTGAAGGGTTTACTAGAGTGAATTTTCACTAATATTCACCTTTTGGATAGTAACTAGACCAAGAGTAAAATGTTGTTGGCCCTTTTGCACTACCAGGTAGATTAGTACTGGCAATTAAATCTCTTGTTTAAAATTGTATATTTTGAACTTACAATCCAACATATAATTTCTTGTTGTTGTTTATGTGGGAGGGTTGTTCTAATATGGATTAAGGGGCAGAGCAATTAAATTGATGTGCATCGCTATGATCCCAATTTGGTTATTTGATCTATAATTTTAATAGTGGAGAGGGTTTGTTACACAGACTCTCAATTGTGCACTATATATATATATATATATATATATATATATACTCTTTTGATTAATACTCAACAACAGTTGATGAAGAACCCTTTGTGGGTGACAACCTATGGAGAAAAAGCTTCTAATTTAAATATTTCGATGGCTCCAAATAGTTTAACGGGGGTATATGTGGGTGGTGTTCTTGGGGATATATTCATCTAGGAGAAAACATGTTTTTCAACCAACACACATTGACATCACAGCAAGAGCCCACATCATTTCCCTAGGTTGGTTGGAAGCTTAGATTTTATGCTTGTCCCAATTTTATTTTATTTTTTCTCATGGACTATTCATTTAAACTATTTAACTACTGCTTGTTTTCTTTACCAGGCAAGACCTAATTTTGTCCTTCTTGTTACAAATTCAGCCTCAATTTCTACAATTGAAATAAAGCAACAAGAGGAATTTTTAGGAGAAGTGAAGATATATTGGGCAGGGGCTTCTCTGCATCCCTCCACAGCACCTCAATTTGTGTTGTTCCAACTAATGTTGAGGGTGATCAATCAACGGGAGTGTTGCTAGTGTTGTTGTTGCTCAAACCCAACACTTGCATTCTATTATTAGACACAATACTTTTCCGTATTGATTTTATCATAGTCAACTTGGACCATTTTTCAATGGACATGTATCTCCACAACAGGTTGGTTGTATTGAATTTCCATTAATGATTCTTTAAAAATATTTCTATGGTGGTGTTATAGGTCAATTTGGGCATCAATCCAAATGACCTGGTTAAACTGGACATCATCCCCAAAACCAATGAACAGGGTCTATCATCCCCTATCATTTCAATTGCTACATGCCCTAAGAAAAAGAACAAAGACAAATCATCCCTGACTTCCATTGCAAGATTTCCAAGATTTGAAGTATATGTTATAACACCTATGAGCTCACCAATGCAGTATCTCAAGGGGCTAAGTGTGTTGCATATGCAGGCAACTCCACTCAAGGTTGCTCTGCAAAGCACTTCCCGACACTCAAGGGTGTATTGGTCAATTGGGAGAAAAATTCTCATTGTTCCGGAATCTCCACTTGGCTAGGGACTTCTAGAAGAGTGCATATGTGTCAAAATTCAAATCCATGTGTCCATTTGATACCTCTGAGCTTGGGAACATGTCTTGCCTATTATTAGAAATTCATTGATTGTAAAACGAACTTTATCTCATCTATAAATTGAGCACAGATCCTAGTGCTTGGAAGGAATAATTTGAGTAGATAATTGTTGGTGGAATTTAAATTGAGGAATTGATTTCAGTGATATGTTGTTGGAGAGATGTTCATTGTGATGAGGCTGGGATGATGCTGGAGATGGTGACATAAAATCAATCATTGATTGTAACCTCCCCTTATATCCATTAATAAAGATTGTTGTTTACTTTCCCACATATATATCTGTATAAACTTTTGTCTTTCATATTATGAATTCTTATATGATGTATATGGTTCATGTTTCATTGATTTAACTGAATAACTTGAATATCCATCTGTATATTTCTATCTCTTTTTTGTTTAGTGTTCATTCTTGCAGGAAATATTTTTGCGATCTAGCTTGGATTTGAAGCTACAGCAAGAGCGACAGAAGGAGAATTGGAAGCGCTTGGACTTCAAGTAAGTTTCTTGATCTATTTTGTGTGTCTATTTACTATTAGGAAAAGTATCTGCAAAGTCTTTAACCTATTGTTCTAAATGCATAGCACCACATTTAGGGAAGAATTTTTTTATTTTTAATTCATAATTCCACATAACAAATTGGCGACTCCGCTAGGGATTTTACCCTTCATCCTTGGTGTATTTTTCCTCTGTTATTAACCCAGTAGCATTTACTCTAAAATATTAGGCTTTTTTAAGTCAAATTTTCATTAGGAGTGTGTTACACAGCTTGAGTTTTTGTTCTCTATTGCGCCCAATGCACTGTTGAACAGGACACAGTGCTTTTCATAGCACTGTCTCCCACTCAGGGGTGCGTTGCAACGCACTGTCTCCCCTTAGAGACTGTGTTTCCCCCTAGATCCAACCAAATTCCCATTGAATTTGTCATTGCATTTGCTTTCAGTTTTGTTTGTTGTGTTTTCAAAGAGCCTGATGCCTCATAAAGACCAGTGATTTTACCTACCTTTTCCTCCTTTGAAATAAAAGTTTTTTCAATGCTTACTTAAAGGGTTTTTCTTTATCATTGATGAATTAATTTCAAAGTATTTTCATTACTGCATTAGATCCATTTTATTTTGGAAAGGAAATTGTTGTTAAATTACTCATTTACTATAGGAGAAATTGTAGTTAAAATCTTCATTTTTCCTAAAAAGAGAAATCGTTGTTCAATTCCTCATTTCTCAAAGTAAAAGGGTTTTTTTTAATTGATTTGATGCACTTAGTTTCCTTTCTGCATTAACATTAAAGGGATTGAAAATAAAAACCCGCATTTGCATGTAGTGGATTGTGTGTTTTGCATAGGAACAATTAGGAAAGCTGCATTTTAGTTTGTGCTCTTTGATTGTTTTCTCTCAAATTGATTTCTCTTTCCCTCTAGTAGCTAGGATTTTCATTGAAAAAACTAAAAGTGAAAATATTGCTTATCATTTTAGTTTTCATTTTAGGAATTTCCAATACATCCTCACGGTGAACCTTGAAAGAAAAATTGATAAACAAGATCAACTTAAAATTTGCATCAATTTACCTAACAAAGCATTGGAAACATAATGATAACATTTAGAAGGTTTAGGCTAAAGACGTGTTCTGGCATCGTAAAACATAGCAATTGTCATTAATTTTCTGTGATACATTCCGAGTGTGATACCTCACTCCACGTACGTAAGTATATCATAGCTCTTCCACGTACTTTCGGGTATATTGGGCGGTGTTACAGTACGAAAAGTATAAAGGGGTGCTCTCACTGTGCGGTTTCGCATTAGACAGTACTAATAAGGACTTTGTTGGGTACGTGTTATATTCTTTCCACGACTAGCCCCACGCGCTGTACGTTGCGCTGGGCGCAGCAGGGGGGTCACAAGGGGGGAGGCAGCCCCCAATGTTGGGGTCTGGGGCAGCGCCCCGGCGAAAATTGTTTTGGTGTGCAGACCCACTCATAGGCGGACCCACCCATGTTTTGTGCATGATTTTGCACATGGTTTTGGGGTACGATGGTTTTTGGCCCCTGGTATTTTGTAGATCTGGTCAAGGGAACTACCGTTATGTTCTAATCCAGGGTTAATGGATTGGGGTTTATGTATGCTTCGGCATGTGTATATATGTGTTGTAACACTAAAAGGAATATAATGAAAAATCAAGCTGGTCGTCCTGATTTGGGATCCAGGGGAAAATCTCTGTGTTTATTTGTTTTATGTTTTATGCTCTTGCTATTGTTTATTTTTTGTTATAATATTTGTGTGTAGATAATTTCTATTCAAGGTTAAAACCTACATTTTGTATCGGAGTTGTTTCGACTTCAAGGGGACGCCTTTGCTGCTGAGGGTTTTTTTTTTCTCGGGCCTGAGGTAGACCCTGTTCAGTGGGAGATCTGCGGGATCGATTCTTGCGGTGAAAGAAGATGGCGAGCGAAGGAAAGATAGAAATTGAGAAATTTAATGGTCAGAGTTTTGAGTTGTGGAAGCTCAAGATGGAGGATCTGCTGGTGGATAAAGATCAGTGGATCGCAGTAGATCCAGGTACTAAACCAACGGAAATGTCAGATGAAGACTGGAAGAAACTGGATCGGAAGGCTAAGAGCACAATACGGTTGTGTGTCTCAGATTCAGTATTGTTTAATGTATCTGGGGAAGCTACGGCGAAGAATTTGTGGGAAAAACTTGGGACTTTGTACCAATCTAAGTCTCTAGTGAATAAGTTGTTCCTGCGGAAAAAGTTGTATAACCTGAGGATGAAGGATGGAGACTCGGTGACAGAGCATCTGAATGCCTTCAATACTATGGTAAGTCAGCTGTCGTCTGTTGATATTAAAATCTCAGATGAAGATAAGTGCATCAGTTTGTTGTGCTCTCTACCAGACTCGTGGGACAGTCTGGTTATTGCAATAGGTAGCAATACAACTACCTTGAATTTGATGACATTGTCTCAGCCTTGCTGTCGGAGGAAATGAGACGGAGAAATATGGAGGGTCAGAATGGAGATGCCTTATCTGTACGAGGAAGGTCCCAAAACAAAAACAAGAATAAGGTTTCGAGTGGGAGATCTAAATCTAGAGGGAGATCTAAATCTCCCGGAAAGTTTGTAAAGGTGTGCTGGAAATGCGGAAAGGAAGGACACTACAAAAAGGAATGCAGATCTAAAGCTCCTGAGAAAGGAAAGGGATCTGATGAAGCTCCTTCTGCAGAGGCAAAAACCACCTCGGATGAAGGTGGGGATGTGTATTTTGCTTCTTCTTCAAATACACATGTAGATCATGAGTCATGGTTGATTGACTCAGGTGCATCCTTTCACTTCACTCCCCATAGGGAGTGGTTCCGCGAGTATGAGAAATATGATGGTGGTGATGTCTTCCTAGGGGATGATAGGAAGGCCAGAATCGTCGGACGTGGAAAGGTCAAGCTGAAGCTGCAAGGTGGAAGGATTAGAACACTTCCTGGTGTTCTGCATATTCCTGCATTGGCCAAAAATCTGATTTCTGTAAGCAATATGGATGATGCAGGTGTAAAAATAGTGTTCGAGAAAGATGCCTGCAAGATGGTTCGGGGAGCACTGGTATTAATGTGGGGAGTTCGAACTGGAACTCTGTACAAGCTACAAGGTAGCACTATTATTGATGGGTGTAACAGTTATGTGGTTCCTGAAAGTGGAGTGGAAAGCCTAGCTATCTCTGGAGAAAAGACCATGTTATGGCATCAAAGGCTTAGACATATTGGAGAGAAGGGCCTTCGGATACTGCATAGAAATGGTATGGTAGAAGGTATGTATAATTTCTCTCTGGATTTCGATTTCTGTGAACATTGTGTATATGGGAAGCAGAATCGGGTGAGTTTTCCTTCTGGTGCTAAGAGGGCGAACAAGATATTAGAACTTGTGCACAATGATGTGTTTGGGCCTGTGTCAGTTCCATCACTGGGAAATTCTGTGTACTATGTTTCATTCATAGATGACTTCTCAAGGAATACATGGATATATTTCTTGAGGAAGAAATCTGAAGTCTTTGACAAATTTAAAGAATTTAAGGCTCGGGTGGAAAACCAGACAGAGAAGAAGATAAAGGCGCTGAGGACAGATAATGGTGGGGAGTTCTGCAAGAAGGAATTTGAAGAGTTCTGTAAGAAGTGTGGTATAGCACGACAAAAGACTACTCCATACACACCTCAGCAAAATGGAGTTGCAGAAAGAATGAATAGAACACTGATGGAAAAGGCAAGAAGCATGCTCAATGGTACCGGGTTAGGACAAGAATTCTGGGTAGAGGCAGTGGAGACTGCATGTTACTTAGTTAACAGATCACCTTCATCAGCGTTGGAGGATAAGACCCCACATGAGGTATGGACTGGTAAGAAACCCTCTCTTTCACATCTAAGGGTATTTTGATGTGATGCATATGTACATGTTCCAAAGGAGAAAAGGACCAAGTTGGATAATAAATCTGAAAGGTGCATCTTTATTGGGTACAAGGATGGTTTAAAAGGTTACAAGTTTTGGAACCCGGAAACAAGGAAGGTTGTGTATAGCCGAGAAGTGGTGTTTAGAGAGGTGAAAGATGTTGTTAAACATGAAATCATACCAATGGAACCTCAGAAGATAAAGTTTGAGCTAAAGGAGTATGAATCAGACTCTACAACAGAAGAAGATTCAGAAGAGGAAGAGCCACAAACTCTAGCTTTGAGAAGATCAGTTCGAGAAAGAAGGCAACTAGAAAGGTATAGTCCATCTGCTTTCTATTCAGGTTTTTCCTTAACTATAACTGATGATGATCCCAGAACTGTCAGGGAGGCAGTAGATTCAGAGGATGGAAAACTCTGGAAGGAGGCCATGGTTGATGAAATGGCATCAGTACTGCAAAAAATGAGGCATGGGATCTGGTGGAGTTGCCAGTGGAAGAGCCCATCGGGGAGAAAATGGGTGTTTAGAAGATGAATGTAGAAGGCAAGGTTGAAAAATACAAAGCTCGGTTGGTGGCAAAAGGTTATTCCCAGGTGTCGGGAATTGATTTTGGTGATATTTTTTTTCCTGTTGCCAAAGTTACTTCTATTAGATTACTTTTATCTGTTACTGCTGCATTTCATTTTGATATAGAAAATATGGATGTGAAGACAACATTTCTTCATAGGGATCTAGAAGAGGAGATCTACATGAAGCAACCTGAAGGCTTCATGGTGAAGGGTAAGAAAGAACCGGTATGCAGGTTGAAGAAGTCTCTGTATGGGTTAAAACAGTCACCAAGGATGTGGTATCAGAAATTTGATAGCTATATACGAGGACTTGGATTCACTAAGCGCAAGGAGGATCGTGTGTTTGTTGGTGGTGGTGACCGTATTGTTGTTGAATATTGTATGTGGATGATATGTTGTTTATTGGAAATGACAAAGAAATTATCGACGATTTGAAGACCCAACTGTTCTCCAAATTCGACATGAAGGATCTTGGTGTTGAAAACTATATTTCGGGCATGGAAATTAAGAGAGATTGAGCAAAGAGGATGTTGTGGTTAAAACAGAGGAAGTATTGCAAGAATATATTACAGAGGTTCGTGCCTTACAGATAAGCAGGTGAATGTTCCTATTCCTGTAGGTGTAAAATTGTCCGCTGAACAGTGTCCCAAGACACAAGAAGAAGAGGAGGATATGTCCCGTTTTCCATATGCAAGTGCAGTGGGTAGCCTGATGTATGCAATGGTCTGTACTATAGCAGACATCTCACATGCAGTGGGAGTATTGAGCGGGTTTATTTCAAACCCAGGGAAGGAGCATTGGACAACAGTGAAGCGGGTTTTCAGATATTTACGTGGCACTGGTGATTATGGCTTGTGCTACCAAGGAAGACAAGGATTAGAAAGAATTTTGGACATTCGTGGTTTTGTTGATGCAGACTGGGCTAGAGATATGAACCAAAGAAGATCTACAACTGGGTATGTGTTTAGCCTATTTGGAGGTGCAGTCAGTTGGATGAGTAAAAGACAGTATGTAGTGGCGCCTTTCAACTACAGAGGCAGAATACATAGCAGCTACTCATGCAAGCAAGGAAGCAATTTGGTTGCAGAGATTGTGTTCAAGTATGGGGTTGGTATAGCAAGCTATAAGGATAGACTGTGATAGCCAAAGTGCAATTTTCTTGGCTAAGAACCCTTCTTACCATTCAAAGACAAATCACATTGATGTTCAATATCACTTTGTTAGAGATATGGTTGAGGCTAAAAGGGTGTTGCTGGTAAAGGTGGACACTTTGAAGAATGTTGCAGATGAATTGACGAAGTCTGTGAGCACTCAGAAGTTCTCTTGGTGTAGAGAAACAATGGGAGTTGAAGAATTGGACCAATGACTAAGCTGTCCTGTGGCCCCCTATGGAAAGAAAACAACAAGTGGGAGAATTTTGGGTATGTGTTATATTCTTTCCATGACTAGCCCCACGCGTTGTACGTTGCGCTGGGCACAGCAAGGGGGTCACAAGGGGGGAGGCAGCCCCCAATGTTTGGGTCCAGGGCGACGCCCCGGCAAAAATTGTTTTGGTGTGTGGACCCACTCATAGGTGGACCCACCCATGTTTTGTGCATGATTTTGCACATGGTTTTGGGGTACAATGGTTTTCGGCCCCTGGTATTTTGTAGATCTGGTCAAGGGAACTACGATTATGTTCTAATCCAGGGTTAATGGATTGGGGTTTATGTATGCTTCGGCATGTATATATATGTGTTGTAACACTAAAAGGAATATAATGAAAAATCAAGCTGGTCGTCCCAATTTGGGATCCAGGGAAAAATCTCTGTGTTTATCTGTTTTATGTTTTATGCTCTCGCTATTGTTTATTTTCTGTTATAAGATTCGTGTGTAGATAATTTATGTTCAGGGTTAAAACCTACAGACTTGGGCCTCCACGTACCTTCAGGTATATTTGGGAGGAAAAATTTAGGTAGTTATCCATCCATAGTGATCCGAGTCAGCCACCTTGTAAATTGTGATAAACCGAACACAACATTTGGGGAGATTGCCTGCCCGTACTTCTTGGTTCACTAGGAGGTATTCTGCAGTTCACAATTTCTTGTTAAACCTTTTTCCTAGCATTCCCCTTTTATTTTGTTTATTTATTTTTGGTTAAAATAAATCAGTCACTGTGGAAGATCAAAATCCTTATCCCCGTCGTTCGCATAGATTAGCATTGAAACCACCTTTACCACCAGAAGTTACTCCAGGTGGGCGAAGGTGACATCACTCTTAAAAAACCAGTACTATCAGTACCTATAGTGAAGCATCATCTTCCCATATACCAGAGTCAGCACAAGTTGTTTCTACAAATCCTGGTTCGTCTATTGTTGTCGAGACGGAGTCCTCACAACTACTCGTGGTCACAATCCATCCAATTAGTGAGACCATACCTCCCGAACCCGACGTTGTTCAACTAGAAGTTGATCCGGATCCCATCATGCTTTAGGGGGAAATTGTTATTGTTCAAAATAGACATCATCCTCAGGGCTAATGAAATAGGGTCTATCATCCCATTATATTTTAGTTTCTATATGCCTAAGTGGAGAAAATATTGATCCCGAAGTCGAAAAATCAGAACTTGTTCCTTTATTGGTCACTCCACAATCTATTGTAGCCATTGAGTCTCCTATATCGCGCAGTCAACCACCTGAAATATACTTCAGGCCTGACGATGAATTTCTTCCACCTGGTTTGATTTCAATTGAAGAAATACCACAAGACAAGACACCTTTAACTCCAATTCATTTTTGGTAGGAGCTTTACCTATACGAGTCTTTTCCTAAATCACCTTCCTCTACTTTTGTTTATCATCTTTCACTTCGAGTTCCTGTAGATTCTATAGGGTATACATTGGGTCATTTGACCATGGCTGAGATAACATCCCAGGCTAAACCATTTATTTTAGCTACGACAACATCTATTGTTGCTTCACCTTCGATGTTTTTTCCATTGACTTCACCCATGTCATCATCTGGAATCCTATCTGGTTCCTCCCTTATGAGTACTGGATGGCTTGATCCTTTATTCACATCTTCAGTGCAATATCAAGCTGGTCCCATCATTTATTCCCCTTAGTGGTCGGTGATTTCACAAAAATTACCCTCTGAAATTCCAAAATTCAACGAAAACGTTGGAGAAGACCCGTCAACGCATGTTATAACTTATCATTTGCGGTGCTCATCAAACTCCTTAAATGATGACTCTGTTAGACTACGTCTTTTCCAATGCACACTCACTAGTCCAACAGATTATGAGGATGGTTCTTTTCCTATGTCAACCTCATTAAAAAATGAAACAGATTATGAGGATGGTTCTTTTTTCTGGTGTCAACCTCGTTAAAAAATTAAACAAGTGCCTTTGAGGATAGTTCTTTTTTATTGTGTCAACCTCGTTAAAAAATGAAACAAGTGCCTATGAGGATAGTTATTTTTTCTTGTGTCAACCTCGTTAAAAAATGAAACAAGTGCCTTTGATAGAAGTTATTTTACTGTTTCAACCTCGTTAAAAAATGAAACAGGTCATGAGCATAGTTCTTTTCCTGTGTCAAGCTCACTAAAAAATGAAACAAATCCTCTCCTAATTACGACGAGTCTTCCATCTGATCTCGTAAATGAACCTTCATTCCATCCAGCTATTAGTAACTAGTAGTTTACTTAGGTGAATGAAATGGATCTTGGGGGGCATCTTCCTTTGCAGGGGGCATTCGACATGTGCTCTTACAGGGGCATTCAAAACATTCTTACCAATTGCATGCAATCAACCGCTGAAGTAAAGGGGAAAAACTGGTTCAGAGCTCCAAAATCCAAATGGTAACTTTCAATGGTAAAAATGAATGGTAAATATCTTTTAATTAGTCATTTGATTATTTTCAAATAATATTTATTGCTGTGACTATGGTTTTATTCATTTTTTATCATGAAACGGGTATTTTTAATCCATTTGATGTTGTTCTGAATAGGTTTGCAACTGATGAGCAGATTAGTCGTGCAGATTTATTTTAAGAATGATTTGACCACAAAGCATACTTTTATCCTTATTTTTCAAGCTTTGATAAAAACGAAAAAGGACTTGAAGCACACTTTTATCTCTTTTTCAAGCTTCTATAACGGTGAAAAAGGAACCCTTGGAGTCTTCTTTTAGCTCTTTTCAGACTCCGATAATGTGAAAATATTGCCAAGCACTTGTCTTTTCGAGCTTGTAAAAGTAAATGAATTGATATCTACTCAGTATAAGTTTAACCCTTTTCCAGACTGAGATAGATTATTTACTAAAAAGGAATACCTCAGTCAAACATGACTAAAGAGGTTCTCTGAGATATTATTTTACACTTTTTCGGATCTGAGCGACAACTTTACGAAAAATTACTTATGGAGCTTTCTTTCGTCCTATTTTTCAAAGTCTCTAAATATGAAAAAGGACCGGGTTGTCACTGTCGTTAGGCTCATTAAAACATAAAATAGTGACGGGCTTGTCAATCATGGCAAGAATCGAGTTTCATTCATCGCTAGACTCGTTAAATTATTAAATAGCGATACATTGTTCACCCGAAGGGTTCAATTATAGATCAAGCATATGTTATCCTCCTCAATCTTGTTAAAAAATAAAGAGGTACTGGTCGACAAATGACCGAGGAAAATTTGGGAAAGTGAACAGAACTTTTTACGGTAACAGGTCGCTCTTGAACATGACACTTCACTCCATCACTGTGACTGTTTGGGTTGGGTAATATTCTTGACAGTTCATTCATAACTTCACTTCGGTTTTGGGTCAATGCTTCCAACTCATCTCAGTGTCACCGATATGTTCAAGAGAAGTCATCCAGTGAATACTCATCCTTCTGCAATACTCATAAACCTTCATTCTCATGAAATTCATCCTTGAAAATTGCTATATCAAGTCATCCTTTGTCTCTGAAATTAGTAACTCCCATTTCACAATGAAGTGGCTTCCTTTCAACGTTAGATCATCATCCAGGAAGTCCACTTAGAAACATCATATTCGAGTACCATGAGGCTTGTTACAACATCGACAAGATCCTCGCTTCCAGAATTTTGACCAAAAGATTTTGTTTTCCGTTTGACATCAAGTCATCTATTCACGCCTTACGAAATGTACTACAGTACCTTGAGGGCCATTGACATCAATGGTGGTTCTCTCACATTTGTTAACAGCTCACATTATTGGCTGGTAATCAAACGGTGTCTTACCATGTTCGACTACGAATCATATATTCGCATGGCTAGACTTGTACCTGAATGATCGAGTGAACAAGATAAGAAGACCCCGAATCTAATTTCAGCCATCCGTGCTACAATTTCAGGATTTTTGTACACATCATCTGTACAGTGACCTTACATACATATCGTCATTCAAACATGGGCCTATATCTGTAACCATGTCTGTATTGGGTAACATTCCAATGTAGATGACTTTATGCACTATGTATATGTTATTAAATAGTTTATGTGTTGAGCATGGGAATGCCTTCCCTCAGCAATTCGTTATCAAGAGGATATATCATGATGTAATGTATTGTAATATTGATGCAGTTTTCCACTCGCTTCAACTCCAGCCCATCACAGTGTAAATCATACCATTCAAAAAATATTGTTATTATTATTTTGACTTCATGCTTTAGGGGGGAAATCTATTATAGGTCAATTTTGGCACCATTCCCAATGACCTGGTTAAATTGGACATCATCCCTATAACCAATGAACAGGTTCAACCATCCCCTATCATTTCAGTTGCTACATGCCCTAAGACAAAGAACAAAGACAAATCATCCCTGACTTACATTGCAAGATTTTCAAGATTTGAAGTATATGTTATAACACCTATGAGCTCACCAACGCAGTCGCTCAAGGGGCTAAGTGTGTTGCATATGCAGGAAACTCCACTCAAGGTTGCTCTGCAAAGCACTTCTCGACACTCAAGGGTGCATTGGTCAATTGGGAGCGAAATTCTCATTGTTTTGGAATCTCCACTTGGCCAGTGCCTTCTAGAAGAGTGCATATGTGTAAAAATTTGAATCCATGTGTCCATTTGATACCTTTGAGCTTGGGAACGTGTCTTTCCTATTATTAGAAAGTCATTGACTGTAAAACTACCTTTAGCTCATCTATAAATTGAGCACAGATCCTAGTACTTGGAAGGAAGAATTAGAGTAGAGAAATGCTGGTGGAATTTCAATTGAGGAATTGATTTGAGTGATATGATATTGGAGAGATGTTCATTGTGATGAGGCTGGGATGATGCTGGAGATGGTGACATCAAATCAATCACTGGTTGTAACCTCCCCTTCTATCCATTAATAAATATTGTACTTTCCCACATATATATCTATATAGACTTTTGTCTTTCATATTATGAATTCTTATCTGATGTATATGGTTCATGTTTCATTGATTTAACTAAATAACTTGAATTTACATCTGTATATTGCTATCTCTTTTTTGTTTAGTGTTAATTCTTGCAGGAAATATTTTGGTGATCTAGCTTGGATTTGAAGCTACAACAAGAGCGACAGAAGGAGAATTGGAAGCGCTTGGACTTCAAGCAGGTTTCTTGATCTATTCTGTGTGTCTATTTACTGTCAGGAAAAGTATCTGCAAAGTCTTTAACCTGTTGTTCTAAATGCATAGCACCACATTTAGGGAAGAATTTTTTATCCATAATTCATAATTCTGCATAATAGGTGGTGTACAATGTAGGCTATTTAAACTAAATTTGTTGTAAAATATATTTGTGAAATACATATATATATATATATATATATATATATATATATATATATATATATATTCTCAATTTGAGTTTAGGGAAAATCTCATTTTATAATTTGTTATCTTTCAAGTTTCTTAATACTACAGTAACTATTTTTCTTATGTGTACCATATGTTGGCTATGAACTCTTGAAGGTGATATATGAACGTGATCATCTAATTGCACATTTCACAAGGCATGCATCACACCCCTTCAAGGCACTTTTGAGCATGCATGGACCTCATCTACACATGCCACATTGATTAATGAATATCATTATCTGAATTTGTCATGTTTTGAGCTTATTCACCTATTATGAGGGTTGACCCAAAAGTGGGATATTTATGGTAGATGGGTTCTAAGAACCTTCAATTATGCCAGCTCCAACAACTAAATCTAGTAGGCATTTTCAATGTTATCAATTATGGCATAATACCAATCTGATAAATACATCTCACCAAGTTCTACCATGGATTGGGTCAGAAAAGCCCTCTTTGTTATCGCAATATGGTATTACATGGAATATAATTCTAATCATTGGAATAGATATTTAGCCCAACTCTATAGGTAATCTGATGCCCCATTGTTGGATCTCAATTGTGAGCATCATTCCATTGTAGTGTCAACAAATATGGTAGTTTTCATTTGATTGTGTCATCCTTTGGCCTATAATTTGCTTCTAGGAAGGCTTGTATACATGCACTGATAAGGCTAACTAAAACAACTACCATCTCCAAGCTCATTGAAATAATATTCTTTAAGTCATATCTTGACACAACATAAACATTGTTGAGAATTAATTTCAAGAATTGTGATGTTTCAAAGACGGGTTATATGGATTTTAATGGTTGAATGGTGGTCTTAAAAATATACTTGGGTGGCCACAGTATCCTTTTATCAAATTCCGAAGGGTACGAGGGCTTAGCTAGAGGTTTTTATTTCCTTGATTTCAATAAAACATTAGGGAATGAAGAAGACTTATATTCTAGATAAGAATAAGCATCCACATTCATTTCAAATATGCTCTTTGTATGTTATCCTGATCAGGAAAAGGAGGCCTGAAAATTAATCCTTTTTCTATTTCTAGGTGAAAAAGTGACTGCAGATCCTTTGTGCTACAAATTCAGCCTCAATTTCTGCAATTGGAAACAAAGTAGCAAGAGGATGTTTTGGGACAATTTAAGACATATTGGGCAAGGGCATCTCTGCATCCCTCCACATTCCATCACTTTGTGTTGTTACGACTAATGTTGAGGGTGATTTGTCAACGAAAGTGTTACTAGTGTTGTTGCTTCTCAAACCCAACACTTGCATTCTATTATTGGAGACAACACTTTTCCGTATTCATTTTATCATAGTCAACTTGGACCATTTTTCAATGGACATCTATCTCCACAATAGGTTGGTTGTATTGAACTTCCATTAACCATTCTTTAACAATATTGCTAAGGTGGTGTACAATGTAAGCTATTTAAACTAAATTTGTTGTGAAATCTATTTTATTTTATTTAATTATTTGTTTTTTCTCAATTTGATTTTAGGGAAAATCTCATTTTATAATTTGATATCTTTCAGGTTTCTCAATACTATAGTAACCGTTTTCTTATGTGTACCATATGTTGGCTATGAACTCTTGAAGGTGATATATGCACATGATCATCTAATTGCACATTTCACACGGCATGCATCACATCCCTTTGAGGCACTTTCGAGCACACATGGACATCATCTACACATGCCACATTGAATAATGAATATAATTATCCAAATTTGTCATGTTTTGAGCCTATTATCACCTATTATGAGGGTTGACCCACAAGTGGGATCTTTATGGAAGGGGGTTCTAAGAACCTTCAATTATGCTAGCTCCAACAACTAAATCTGGTAGGAATTTTTAGTTCTATCGGTTATGGAAGAATACTAATCTGCTAAATACATCTCACCAAGGTCTACTATGGATTGGGATAGATAAGCCCTCTTTGTTGTCGCAAGAGGGTATTACATGGAATATAAATATCGTCATTGAAATAGATATTTATCCCAAATCTATAGGAAATTTGATATCCCATTGTTGGAACTCAATCATGAGCATCATGCCACTGTAGTGTCAACATATTTTGGAAAATATGTCAACAAATATGGTAGCGTTCATTTGATTGTGTCATCCTTTGGCCTATAATTTTCTTCTAGGAAGGCTTGTATATAGGCACTAATAAGGCTAGCTAAAACAACTACCAACTCCAAGCTCATTGAAACAATATTCTTTATGTCATATCTTGACACAACATAAACATTGCTTAGAATTAATTTCAAGAATTGTGATGTTTCAAAGACAGGTTTGATGGATTTTAAGGGCAGAACTATGGTCTTCAATATATACTTGGGTGGCCACAATATCCCTTTATAAAATTCTAGAGAGTGTGAGGGCTTGACTAGATGTTTTTATTTCCTTTCTTTCAATATAGCATTGTTAAATGAATAAGGCTCATATTCTAGTTAAGAATAAGCATCCACATTCATTCCAAATATGCTCTCTATATGTTATCCTAATCGGGAAAAGGAGGCCTGAAAATTAAGCCTTTTTTTCTTTTAGGTGAAAAAAAACACGTGTTATGACTGCATATATATTGGCTCGAGGGGTCCTGACTCAGGTTCGGAGGTTAAGGTTTGCCAACAAACCCCTATACTACTGGCCCTTTCGGTAGTGACCTGTCTGTGCAGGCCAAAGTCTCACCTGAAGCAGTATGGGAGGGTGTTGGAACTAGGTTTCCGCACCTTGAGAGAGAGCAGGTAAGTCAAGCAGGTATGCGTTCCCAGCTTATCGAGCTCATCTTTAACATATGTATTCACAGGCTTATATAACATAGCACAGATCTAGTAATTACCTTCGCATCCATGTGCATAATACCAATTTATCAACACAGCAACTATAATCGCAGTAATTAACAGATCGTAAATTCATATAACAGAAACAAAGATACTTTCGCAGCTATCAACTAGATACTTTCCCAAGTTCACATCAATCATAACAAAACATATCCAAATAACATCAGACATACAACAGTACTTCGTGTTAGCCACCTATAAAAATTTGTCATATCAAATGGTGGCTAAAATCATTTTTAAGCCTTCAAGAAACAATTTTTAGCCAAATTTTGAGTTCTTGAAGTCTTATGATGTCTTCATTCCTTCAAATTAATCTTCACTGTTGTTTCCCTCACAAAGCCCTCAAAATCTGTTGTTTTCCTGAAGGAAAAGACTGCTGAAAATTTTCATTTTCCCTCATTTTCTCTTCTCCGTTTTCCTTCACCTGTTCATTCATAAAACTGTTCATTTACCTCTCATTCCTTCAAAATTCCCTTTAAACCTTTAAAAAATTCTTTTGGAAGGTTTAAAAACCCCTTTTTCCCCTTCTACCGAAAGCCAAAAAAGCCTTGAAAATCCTTCATTTTGGCCTAAAAAACTCGTTTTCTACTAAGGCCTTAAGCCCCTTTGGCCTTAGCCCCCAGCTCCTTTTTTCTGCATAAGACCCGAAGCGGTGACCCAAAGTTAAACCACCATTGCGTAATTGTAATCGGGGCGTTCTATGTTCCTTTTTCGCCTTTGCATTCAAAAAATCTGATGCAATTTGGCCCTTTCCTTTAAAAAGCCCCTGATCCCTTCGTTTCTTCACAAAACCATAAGCCCCGCAACTAGGCGCTTAGAGCGTCTAGACCCCTGTGTAAACCTTCATTTCTTTTTTTTCCTTTATATCTTTGTAAAACCCGACCTTTTGTTAAACCCGACAGTTCGTTGTTTAAATTAATGTCAACCATTGATCTGCTCCACTGCCCCATATCCAACGGTCCATATTGTTTCTCGTTTCAAAGCCACCATTCAGCCTTTTTCCTTCTTGATTAAATCTCCACCTTTGATCTAGTTTTTAGATCGATGGCTCTCGTTCCATCGGCTAATCGCTATCGCAAGTTTTTCTCAATGCAAAATCGCAAGTCCCTTTTAGCTGTTCCGATGCCATTTTCCCCGATTGAATCTTAGCCATTGATTCACTTCCATCCGACGGCTAAGATCTCGTCGCAATTCCGCCCACAACTTTCCTCCTTTACCCCTCCGATTGAATATTGACCGTCGATCTACTCCTAGATCTGACGGATCATACTTCATTGCATCGCAAAAACTCATATGGTGTTTCCCTTTCACTCCTCCGATTGTAAACTTGCGATTTAATCTGGACCATCGAATCCACAAGAACCGACGGCCCAGATTTAATCGCACTCTGCTCACAACCCCGACCATTGCACCCGCCGATTAAATCTCCACCGTTGATCTCTCCTAGATCGACAGCTCGCGCTTAATCGCATCGGCGCATTTTGTTTTTGTCTTCCCCTTTTCTCCTCCGATTTGCGACCCTGCAATCCCATCTGGACCGTTCATTTCACTAATCCAACGGTCCAGATCAAACCCTGAACCCTTTTTTGTTTCATAAACCCCGCTGTGTAAAGTTTTTCGGTGAAGATCCACTGTTGATCTCTGCAGATCAATGGTTCACAATCACCTGATCTCCGCCCGACCCTTGCTTTATATTATGTTTCATTAACCCCAAGGTTCAATCGAGCCATTAATATTTTTGATCCTATGGCCCATATTCGACCCGATAGGCCCAACTCCTTTGGGACTTACGTTCCCATCAATGAATCCTGACCATTCATTCCTTGATTCAACGGCCCAGAATAAAACCACCTTTGCTCGGCCCACCATTTTCCGCCCGTGCATCTTACCTCCATCGCGCTCTCCTCACAACCGTCTAATCTGACGGCTAGCACGCGGTTTCGCGTGATTTCCCATCTGGAGGTTAATGTTTTAATTTTACGTGATATGGGTGGTTCTAAAAAGCCAAGTGTCAAGCTCTAACGCATATCGCGTTCAAAAAGGCAATGCCGCCTTTCTGCCTCAGATCTGCGTGAAAACCATTATGGTTTTCCGCCAAAACACTTTTCCCCCATTTACATTACATTCCCTTGTTTTTAATCTCCACCGTTGATCTCTGAGATCTGACAGTCCCAGTTTAACCTAACCATTACACTATCGCCCTCTGCCTTTCTTCCAAGAGTCCTCATCAACGAATCTCCGCCATTGATCTCTGTTGGCTGATCTAATCCGACGGCCCAGAGTCTTTCCGAAACCCCAAATTTCATTTAACTCCATTTTCCTTCCACCAAAGGTTTTTTCCCCTTTTCATTATATTTTCTTTCATTACACTATAAAGTCGCCCCTTCTGCATTATATAAACCCGATCAATCTCGACCATTGATCTTTGCAGATCAACGACCCAGACTTAATATCCACCATCGTTTGTCCACCGCCTCTCCTTTTGATCCCAGCGAGCAATCCTTGCCATTGGATGCTCTCATCCAACGGCTGCGATCTAACCTCAACCTCCAAAGCAGTTTAACCCATCCGTACAGGATTTTATAACTTTCACTTGTTTGTGCAGGTTTTTAAAGGTGTATCCACAGTTTTAAAGGAAATCAAAGGTCAGGGATGATGATCCCCCAGACCTTTATCCTTCAAGAATATCACTCTGCAGGGTTCCATATCAGGTTTCATCTGTGCCTCATGAGCACTGATGCTATTTTAAAACCCTCTACGCGCCTGCAAAAGTAATGAAAACACAGCAAATTCCATAGAAAAAGAGTATATATATCTAGGGATAAAATCAAAGCATAAATCAATGTTTAAAGTTTTAAAAACAAATTTTGAAGGATTAAGGCACACATTCAGCAAACCAAAACCCTAATCCACAGTTAAAGACAGCATGAAGACCGGAAGACACAGATTAAGCCTAATATGTCCTAAAACACAGAACTAAAGTGACTTAAAGGTGTTTTAGGGAAAGATAAATAATTCTATCAATCCAAGAAGCCTCCACTACCACATCAGAGGCTAATTGAATCCTCTCCAGCTACCAAAGCCACCTATAGCCTCGCATCAATCAAAGGAGGCATAGTTATTGTAGAACAGAAGATATTTGCCTCAATGCAGCTGAACAATTATTTCAAATCAAAAGAACTTATTACAACTGTTAGCAAAGTTATTACAAAGATAAGAAAGAGCTTTAAAGTCAACAATTTTCCTAAGTAGCTCAATAAATTAATTAAAATCAATTAATACAGAGGAAATATCAGTAACACTTCTCCATTGAGCCCTTCAAATGCCGAGAAATATTAATTGTATTAATTGAGCCTAAAGAACTGATTTTACATAGCACCTCCTCATTTCTTCTATAAATACCTCTGTAGAAGATGAGGCAAAGATTGGTCACTGCATATCTGTAGCCTGTAAATAGTTGTATAAAGCTGTTGTAAGCTCTGTTTGTAATTGAAGATACCTAGGTTGAGATAAGAAGTTTAAAGCTGTAGAGACCCACTGGACTTGAAGATTGTAACTAGTTTGAGCATCAAATACAAGCTGATTTATGGGATCTTGGTCTATGTCAACGGTGATGTTTTTCTTATTGTAAATTGTCATTTTATTTCTATTTCCATTTTGTCCATCTTCTTTGATAAAGAACAGCAATTATAGATTTAGGATTTACTGTCAAAGGTACCCTGCTCTCACTAAAGCTTTATCTACATGTTTTCTTCCAATTGTGTTGTTTAAGAATGATTTAATATAGTCCAAGAAGTCAAGATGTTGGCATTCCCTTCTCTTACTTTCTAAAATTTAAACATTGTTCTTGAATGTTATTTTCAGTTTCTACTAAGTAAAGTTGAACTAGGGAAGTCTATGGTTAGCCCTGTCCTCTAGTTTTATCTCCAAAGGTTGTTTGAAAGTTTCCCTAAGGGTATATTGAAAGCAGGCTAGGTTCAAAGTCCTTACCTGATCTTAGACTATTCTTTGTTTATCTTAAGTGTTGTCTTGAAAAGTTTGCTAAGTAAAGCAGAGCTAGGGAAGTCTATGGTGAGCCCTATCCTCTAGTTTCTTCTCCAGCAGTTGCTTTGAAAAGTTTCCCTTTGAATATGCTGAAAGCAGGATAGGTCCAAAGTCCTTAATTGATCTTAAGCTATTCTTTTTGTGTTTTAAATGTTTTCTATTGAAAGTGCATCGAAAGCAGGCTAGTTTCAAAGTACTTACTTGATCTTAGATTACTTTTATGTTTTTCTTAAGTGCATGCCAAAAGCAGGATAGTTTCAAAGTACTTACTTGATCTTAGGACGTTCTTTGTTCTTCATCTGTTTGATTCCCCTTCTTTTTGTTTCATTCCATTCCATAAAATCAACTTAAAGAGATCCTATGACATAGATGACTTTCCCCTTAGACCACTCTTGAACTTTGTTGTTTCAATTAAATCCTACTATGACTCCATAGCCCAATGGATTGAAGCTGCTTCTTGCCTATCTTGTTAGCTGAATTTCCCTTCACTTTCATTCATCTCCACCCTTCATTTAGACTTCCTTCACCTTCACATATCTTTTCCCAACCAAAACAAATGAAACCTTGTTCTTCATAACTAGCCTAATATCACATTTCAAGCCTTAAAGATAAATAAATCTTTGCACTTATAGAGAGATCCCTCTCTGGATTCAAGAGGGCTAGATCCTAGAATCCCAAAGTGGTTCCAGTGTTCTCCCTGTATTTTTGGTCTCACCAATCTGCTGAAATTACAGGGAGCTAACATTTCTGGCGACTCCACTGGGGATTTCTGAGTAAAATCCTTAAAACAAGACACTAAGTGTTCAGTGCAGTATAAGTAGCTCTCTTCAAGCACTACCAAAGCAAATGGTAATCATGATAAAATTTATTTGAATTAGTGACAAGCTAAGGAACCCTTATGATTTTCATAAAATATTGTCAAACCTTGAAGGAATCATCTAGCTTATCCATAAGAGTTAACTTCCTTTGTCTCACCACCGTAGCTAAGTGTTGAAACAGATTTAGGACACTCTTAGAACCCATAGGACTGAAATAACTCAGAAAACCCAAAAATATTTCAGATTGGTATTCAAATAAACATGATGGTGGACCATAAAACATTTTACCTCCAAAAGAGCTAAAAATTTCCACCTGGTGACTCCAAAATCCTAGACAGACCTCAAGACTCCACTGGGAAAACCATTATCATCATAACATCATTTAAAATTGGTCAAGAGGACTTTAGGATTAATTTTTTCTTGTTTAAAAGATCAGTTAGCCTTTTAAAGATTGTCATATTTGGTTAAAAATTTTCTTGTTTAGTTGGGTCTGAAAAACACAGCATAGTGGCTCCTAGAAAGATTCATACTAGAGCCTATCCTGACCCAAACCCTCCTGAGATAGTTGATAACCCTGAAAGAATACTTAGGAAGTCTCCCAAGGCCAAATCTTCAACTATTGTCAGACCATTCCATAGAGCTAATTATGTCCCAAAAAACCTTGTAGCTCTACAACAATCACAAGTTGACTTAAGAAATCCTTTCAGAACTAGGTCACTTGATGATACAGATCAGATAGATTTAGAGCCTTCACTTTCATCCCAAGATGGAAGTGAACATCCTGGTAGCAGAGAAACTACTCCACCTGATTTACATCTCCTTCATAATTTTGGTTTCTCTCATCCTAGATCTTCTCAAAAATTTCTTGTTGATCCATCTACTTCTGTTACCCACACACCCACTATTCAAACCACATCATTCCATCAAACTCCTCCCATTTTCCATCCTCTACTTGTAAACCCCCCATTTTTCCCACCACCTCCTATCATGGCAACATGGTATGCTCCCTTAGTCCTTCCTTTACCTCTAGTCAACCTTCCACAGGACTATCAGTCCAAAATACCATTGTATGATGCCAGTGGTGCTACTACTGCCTCCCAACATGTGGATAAGATGAATGACTACTTTGACAAAAATGAGATTGATGATGAGTCTGTCAAACTTAGATTATTTGCTCAAAGTTTAGGGGGAGAAGCAAGAAAACGGTTTAAAGGCTTAACCCCTCACAGTATTAATGATCTTCAAGCCTTCCATCATTTATTCTTAAACATATGGGAAGTTAAGAAAAACCCTCTCCAAATACTTTCAGACTACAAGAATCTCCAAAGAAACGCTGGGGAAATTGTCCAAGCTTATTGCACTAGGTTCAATAGTGTGTATAATGCACTTCCCCCAGATCTGAAACCTCCACAAGCCTCAGCTTTAAACAAGTTTCCTGAAGGATTTGATCTTAAAATGGCTTATCAACTTAGAGAAAGAGACCCTCAGACTCTAGAGGATATGAAAAAGGGAGCCTTAGATGTGGAGGTAAATTTAATGGAGAAGAGAGATAGAATGAGGAATGAGAAGAAAGTGTCATTTAGAGAGGAATCTGCACCTTCCACATCCAGCTCAAAGATGGAAAGAATGATGGAGGAGATGATGAAAAATATTATCATACTTGAGAGAGCACAAGCAAGTCAAAATCAATCAGCTCCTCAAAACATAAATCAAAATCAAAATCAAAATTTTAGGAAAAATCAGCCTCAAAGCAGACCAAGAGACCCTGATCAGGAGATCATACCTCCTTTTCATCAAAACTATGTAAGTGAGGTTGAAGAAACAATATAAAAAACAGAGGAAGGCGACATAAATATTTTTGGAATAGACAATGATGATTTTAATGTTCATTACAATAGAAAACAAGGTCTATACACTCCCTATGATGATAAAAGAGCAGAAGATGAATATTGCTATCAAGAGCTGGAAAATGTCATCATAGAGTCTCCAAAAGAGTATAAACTTAGGAGTAAAAGCAATCAGAAAACTCCCAACAACAAAACCTCTGATAAATCTATAAAAAACAGCCCTGTAAATAAACCCAAAGTCACAAAATAGAAAGACAAAACAGTGGCTGGAAATTCTGATAAAAACAAAGAAAAAGTCACTCAAATCAATGAAAAACATAATGCAGATCTTAGCAGCGTTAGCACCTCAGTTAGTGCTCCTATCAAAACAATTTTGACCAATGTAAATAGGCCAAATCAGTAAACAATTTTTTCTGATAAAGTGGTAGTTAATAAGGCCGAAACAATCATTTTGAAAAATCATATGCCTTTTAGTTTGGAGTAGGAAATTGCCAAAATCAAAATCTCTATTCCCCTTACTGAATTAGCTACCCAGGATGTGTACAGGTCCAAAATTTTGAAGGCTTTTAACATAGAAGAGAATAATGACATTGTCAATATTAATGATGACCAACCAGAGCTTTTATTTGGTCCAAATATTGAAGGTAGATATCAAGAAGGACCAGTTCCTCCTTTTTATGTTAGTTTACAGATTCATGACAAAATTTTGCACAATGCCATGCATGACTCAGGGGCCTCCCATAATTTAATGCCCAAAGCTGTAATGGAGAGCCTGGACCTTGAAATCACTAGGCCATACAAAGATCTTTACTCCTTTGACTCAAGCAGAGTAAAATGTTTAGGATTAATCAAATACCTCTATGTTAACTTAGAACAAATTCCAGCCAAATGTTCAGTGATGGATATAGTTGTGGCTAATGTACCCCATAAGTATGGTATGTTGTTATCAAGATCTTGGGGAGCTAAGTTACAAGGAACTATGCAGATGGATATGACATATGCAAGTATCCCTGTTTTTAATCAAACAAGAAGACTTTATAGGGATTCTCATATGCAATACATGGTTACCAGCCAAGAGAGACCACAAAACTCTCCTCTTTATTCTGTTCACACAGGCCTTGATTCATTTATCCTTTTCAATGATGAAATATTCAGTGAACAAGAAAATTTAACTAAATTAGAGGCAGATACAGAAAAGGAGGGAGACAAGACAGAAATGTCTAAACAGTTTGCTAAATCAGAAAATCATAGCAAACAAATCACCGATCTAGAGCTGTAAATCAGTCATCCATTTCTTTTTAACCTTGAGAGTCAAAAATAAAGTCCTCAATACAATGAAAAACATGAGGAACTAAAACAGATTCAACATAGTGCTGATATTCAAGAAAAATCCAAAAACACACTAGATGAAGAGGATAGTAATCAAATTAGTGAATCTGAAACTAGTCCTCTTTGGAGTATGCACTTTGATGGATCTTGTACTAAGAGTGATGCAGGTGTAGGAGTGTGGCTTCACAATACAATGAACAATCGTAATGAAGGACATTCCTGCAAATTAAATTTTCAATGCACCAATAACATAGCTGAGTATGAAGCCCTTCTTTTAGGCTTGCACTTGTTGAAGAAATTAGGGGCCAAAAGGGTTAAGGTGCATGGTGATTCTGAACTAATTATCAAGCAAGTGAATGGGGAATATAGTGCCAAACACCCCAGACTTAGAGAATACAGGAACGATGTCATGGATTTATTGAAAACGTTTGAGGAATTCCAAATGATTTTTGTCCCAAGAGACCGTAATATCCAAGCCAACGGTTTAGCTTTTGCTGCTAGAACGTGCCTTACACCTTATGAAACCAAACTATGTACTACCCGAATCAAATTTCGACCAGTTGTCCCTAACAATGATAAATATTGGCAAGTGTTTGATGGAGACAAACAAATAGAAGACTTCTTACAGTCCAGAAATGAATTTGAGCTTCCAAGTTCAGATTCAGACTATGAAACAGACTGTTCTAATGAATAAAATCTACTTGATGAAGAAGAAAACTCTCCAAAGATTGCTGAAATAAATCTGTTAGCTAGTAAACTAGAACATAACATAGAGATTAGCACAAATTTAGAAAGGGAAGACTTAGAAACACTGCAATCTAACACTGAAGATTTTCCAAAAGGGCTGGTCCCCTTAGAAGAGTTGTTTGATTTCAATGATGTAGCAAAGAAGCCAAAGCTGGAGCCTGTAGAAACTGAGGTAGAAGAGTGTAATATAGGCAGCGAACTAAAACCAAAGATGATCAAACTGTCTAAAACTTTACCAGCTCATATCAAATTGAAATACATAGAGCTGTTTAAAGAATTTTCTGATGTTTTTTCCTGGAGTTATGAAGATCTTAAATCCTATGACACAGAAATAATTCAACATAAGATACCTCTCAAGGAAAACTAAAAACCATTTAAACACAAATTGCGCAGGATTAACCCTGTTCAATTACCTTTGGTTGAGAAGGAAATCAAGAAAATGTATGAAGCTGGAATTATTGTTCACATTAGATATTCAGAGTGGGTGTCTAATCTAGTGTCAGTTAGGAAGAAAACAGGAGAGATTAGGCTTTGTATCGATTTTAGAAACTTAAACAAAGCCTCATTAAAGGACAACTACCCTTTACCTAAGATGGATCATATTTTACAAAAGGTAGTGGGTTCTAAAATAATTTCTTTGCTTGATGGCTTCTCGGGGTACAATCAGATTTTAGTACATCCTGATGATCAACTAAAGACAGCTTTTACTACACCTTGGGGCACTTTCATGTATGTTAAAATTCCCTTTGGTTTAATGAATGTTGGTGCTACATTTCAGAGAGCCATGGACATAGCATTCTCGGAGGAACTAGGCTACTTCATCATTATCTACCTCGATGATATCAATGTTTTTTCTAAGATAGATGAAGAACACCTAGAACACTTGAAAATAGTCTTCCAGAAATGCAGAAAGTATGGGTTGTATTTAAATCCCAAGAAAACCATGTTTGGTCTCCAAGAAGGTAAACTACTTAGACACATCATATTAGAAGAGGGAATAAAGATAGACCCAAAAAGGATTGAGGCTATATTGCAAATCACTCATCCTAGAAACATCAAGGAACTTCAATCTTTCATTGGAAAGATTAATTTCTTGAGAAGGTTCATACCCAACTTAGCTAAACTCCTTAGAAACATTACAAACATGCTGAAAAGGGAACAAGGAATGGACCTTAGAGGCAAAGAGATCCTTTGAACTGGTAAAGCAAGCATTAACCAAAACACCAGTTCTTATAAGTCCTGATTTTTCAAAAGATTTTTTCATTTTTTCATTCGCATTAGAACATACAGTGGCTGATGTCCTATTGTAGAAAAATTTATAAGGACAAGAGCAGCCAATTGCATTCTTTAGTAAGGCACTGAGAGATGCACCTCTGAAGTACAACATCATGGAGAAACAAGCCTTTGCCTTAGTCAAAGCCTTGAAATACTTTAGAGTTTATATTTTACACTCCCATGTAATTGCATTTGTGCCCAAATCATTTGTAAAGGAAATTTTAACACAGGACCCAGATGGCAAGAGAGGAAAGTGGATAGCTGTGATACTTGAATTTACAAATCAAGCCCACTAAACTCATTAAAGGCCAAGGACTAGCAATATTGATGGCTGAATCAAATTTTGAAGCTCTTGATATTAATATGATAAATGCCTTAGATGAACAAGAGGAACTATCAACTCCCATTATTGAAGATCATTTTATGAATTCCTCTTGGTATGCTGATATTGTGTATGTTTTTCTCAATCTGAATACGCCTCCTAGTTTGACAAAAACAAAGGCAAGATTATTAAAATTAAAAGATGTAAACTACTGCATTTTAGATAAATGTTTATATTGGAAAAATTCTAGTGGGATGTTGCTTAAATGTTTGCCTGAGAATGATGCAGATAAGGTCAAGCACGAGTTCCATCAAGGAGAATGTGGAGGCCACCTCTACTGGAAGAAAACAGCCAACAAAATCCTTAGGGCTGGTTATTATTGGCCCACCCTCTTTCAAGATGTACATAAGATGATAATTGTCTGTCATAAATGCCAACTTTTTGAAGGCAAAATAAAATTGCTTCACTTACCCTTGCATCCAATCACTGTTGAAGCCCCTTTTCAACAGTGGGGTTTAGACTTCATAGGATAAATCCATCCACCTTCATATGCCCAACATAAATGGATTCTCACAGCTTCAAACTACTTTACCAAATGGATAGAAGCCATCCCTTCTAGGCAAGACAATGACTATGTTATCATAAAATTCCTTGAAAACCATATCCTCTCTAGATTTGGTTGTCCTAGGAAGATTATCACTGATAATGCAGCTGCATTTGGATCCAAAAAGATGGTCGAATTCTTTCACAAATATCAAATTACATTGGGTCATTCTACTGCTTATTACCCTCAAGGTAATGGGCTGGCAGAATCCTCAAACAAGAGTTTGGTAAACATAATCAAGACGTTGTTGGAGGATAATAAGAAGTCTTGGCACACCAAGCTAGTTCATGCACTATGGGCTGACAGATTAACACTTAATAAATCTATTGGAATGTCACCCTATCAACTTGTGTATGGAATAGATGCAATTTTTCCAACCAGCATAGGTGTACCAGTCATGAATCTGATCCTAGAAGTGCAATCTGAAGACAATGACATGATGAGAAGAATAAATCAAACCATACACCTTCATCAAACCAGAGAGGAGGTCTACAACAGAGCATTGCAGAAGCAGGAAATCATCAAGAAGATTTTTGATAGAAGGACAAAAGCCAGCAATTTTAACATTGGTGACAAAGTGTTAAAGTGGGATTCAAGGAGAGAAGAAGAGGGCAAGCATGGGAAATTTGATAACTTATGGCTTGGCCCTTACCTCATTCATTCTACTGCTGGTAACAATGCTTATTTTCTACAGTAAATGAATGGAGCTGAACTGTTTGGGGGTCCTGTGAATGGCAGGATGCTTAAACATTATTTCTCTTGACCATATCAGTTTGGAAGCCCTTTTTTTTTCTTCATTGTGTATATCATACTCATTATTGCATTAAAAGTTAAAATATGAAAAAATACAAAAAACAGTAGAAAGAGAAAAGAGGGCAGATTGTAAAAACAAGAAAGGTACAGCCCCATACCAAAAAAGAGAAACAAATCTAAAAGTCTGAAAGCCCAAATGCCACTCCTAAGAAACACACTCCTAGTTATTCATACAGCCTAATCATGACTAATAATTTTTAAATTTACTGCTGATAGGTTAGTGAAATAGATCTGCCAAACAACTTAATCTTGGCTTATCAGTTAGGTAGATTAGGATAGGAAAATAAAGGTTCAAACAAGCTCAAAATCTGAACCTATAAATTCCAAAAGAAAGAATGGCTCTAATTAGATCAAATCTTGAGCCAAGGACAGAAGTAAACTGGTTCTAATAAACTCAAAACTTGAACCAGTTAACAAAGGAAAACAGCTCAAACAAGCCTAAAAACAGAGCTGGAAGAGAAGTGAAGAATGTTATTTAGTTTTCAGATCTTAAGGCTTCACCATTTTGCTTTATTTTTCTGCAATTTTTTGTCTATGTGCAGCTTGTCTTTATGCCATAGATCAGCAACAAGTTAGATTGTTCAATCCTAGCTTGTTTGCTTTTAATTTTCCTGTTTTAGAATTTAGTGAATGAAAATCTGTCGGACAATCTAATCCTGAAAGAGTGTAGTTAGGTAGAGAAGCTTATGAACTCGGCAAATTAATTTGAATTCATGGAGAAATAAGAGTAGAAATAGAATAGTTTTATGTTTTCTAAAAAGAATAAAATGTTTGTAAAAATATTTTTCCAATCCAAATGCACTTTGAAAGAAGAAAAAATGTTAGATCAGTAGGATTTGGTAGGTACAAAGCTTGTTTTGATCGAATTCCATTGTTTTGTAATGGCTGCTAACATTATCAGAGCAAAAGAATATTAGCAAAAGAAAGAAAGTGCAACCCAGTGGATGAGGCATTGATCAGCTTCCAGAGAAGACATGTCTGAGGTTCTTGACACCTCCAAGGAGTTGCCATCCCAAGTTGGAGCCGTTGTTAGCCACCTATAAAAAATTTTCATATCAAATGGTGGCTAAAATCATTTTTAAGCCTTCAAGAAACAATTTTTGGCCAAATTGTGAGTTCTTGAAGTCTTATGATGTCTTCATTCCTTCAGATTAATCTTCACTGTTGTTTCCCTCACAAAGCCCTCAAAATCTATTGTTTTCCTGAAGGAAAAGACTGCTGAAAATTTCCATTTTCCCTCATTTTCTCTTCTCCATTTTCCTTCTCCTGTTCATTCATAAAATTGTTCATTTAGTTCTCATTCCTTCAAAATTCCCTTTAAACTTTTAAAAAATTCCTTTGGAAGGTTTAAAAACCCCTTTTTTCCCTTCTACCGAAAGCCAAAAAATCCTTGAAAATCCTTCATTTTGGGCTAAAAAACTCGTTTTCTACTAAGGCCTTAAGCCCCTTTGGCCTTAGCCCCCAGCTCCTTCTTTCCGCATAAGACCCGGAGCGGTGACCCAGAGTTAAACCCCCATCGTGTAATCGCAATCAGGGCGTTCTATGTTCCTTTTTCGCCTTTGCATTCAAAAACTCCGATGCGATTTGGCCCTTTCCTTTAAAAAGCCCCCAATCCCTTCGTTTCTTCACAAAACCATAAGCCCCGCAACCGGGTGCTTAGAGGGTCTAGACCCCCATCGTAAACCTTCATTTCTTTGTTTTCCTTTATATCTTTGTAAAACCCAAATTTTTGTTAAACCTGATAGTTTGTTGTTTAAATGAATGTCAACCGTTGATCTACTCCACCGCCCCAGTTCCAACGGTCCATATTGTTTCTCGTTTCAAAGCCACCATTCCGCATTTTTCCTTATTGATTAAATCTCCACCGTCGATATAGTTTTTAGATCAACGGATCTCGTTCCATCAGCTAATAGCTATCACAAGTTTTTCTCAGCGGAAAATCGCAAGTCCCTTTTAGCTGTTCCGATGCCATTTTCCCCGATTGAATCTTAGTCGTTGATTCACTTCCATCTGACAGTTAAGATCTCGTCGCAATTCCACCCACAAATTTCCTCCTACCCCTCTGATTGAATATTGACCGTCGATCTACTCCTAGATCCGACGGCTCATACTTCATCGCATCAGAAAAACTCATATGGTGTTTCCCTTTCACTCCTCCGATTGCAAACTTGTGATTTAATCTGGACCATTGAATCCTCAAGAACCGACAGCCTAGATTTAATCATGCTCTGCTCACAGCCCCGACCATTGCACCCGCTGATTAAATCTCCACCGTTGATCTCTCCTAGATGGACGGATCGCGCTTAATCGCATCGGCGCATTTTGTTGTTGTCTTCCCCTTTTCTCCTCCGATTTTCGACCTTGCGATCCCATCTAGACCATTCATTTCACTAATCCAACGGTCTAGATCAAACCCTAAACCCTTTGTTGTTTCATAAACCCCGCTGTGTAAAGTTATTCAGTGAAGATCCACCGTTGATCTCTGCAGATCAACAGTTCACAATCACCCGATCTCCGCCTGACCCTTGCTTTATATTATGTTTCATTAACCCCAAGGTTCAATCTGAGTCGTTAATATTTTTGATCCTATGGCCCATATTTGACCTGGTAGGCCCAACTCCTTTGGGACCTACCTTTCCATCAATGAATCCTGACCGTTCATTCCTTGATTCAACGGCCCAGATTAAAAACACCTTTGCTCGGCCCACCATTTTCCGCCCGTGCATCTTACCTCCATCGCACTCTCCTCACAACCGTCCGATCTGATGCCCCAGATCTGACGGCTAGCGCGCGGTTTCACATGATTTCGCATCTAGAGGTTAATGTTTTAATTTTACGCGATATGGGTGGTTTTAAAAAGCCACATGTCAATCTCTAACGCATATCGCGTTCAAAAAGGCAATACCACCTTTCCGCCTCAGATCTGCGCGAAAACCATTATGGTTTTCCGCTAAACCACTTTTCCCCCATTTACATTACATTCCCTCATTTTTAATCTCCACCATTGATCTATGAGATCTGATGATCCCAGTTTAACCTAACCATTACACTATCGCCCTCTGCCTTTCTTCCAAGAGTCCTCATCAATGAATCTCCGCCGTTGATCTCTATTGGTTGATCTAATCCGATGGCCTAGAGTGTTTCTGAAACCCCAAATTTCATTTAACTCCATTTTCCTTCCACCAAATTTTTTTTCCCCTTCATTATATTTTCTTCCATTACACTATAAAGTCGCCCCTACTGCATTATATAAACCCGATCAATCTCGACCGTTGATCTTTGCAGATCAACGACCCGAACTTAATCTCCACCACTGTTTGTCCACTGCCTCTCCTTTTGATCCCAGAGAGAAATCCTTGATGTTGGATGCTTTCATCCAATGGCTATGATCTAACCTCAACCTCCAAAGTAGTTTAACCCATCCACGCAGGATTTTATAACTTTCGCTTGTTTGTGCAGGTTTTTAAAGGTCTATCCACAGTTTTAAAGGAAATCAAAGGTTGGGGATGAAGATCCCCCAGACCTTTATCCTTCAAGAAGATCACTCTGCAGGGTTCCATATCAGGTTTCATCCGTGCCTCATGAGCACTGATGCTATTTTAAAACCCTCTGCGCGCCTGCAAAAGTAATGAAATCACAGCAAATTCCACAGACAAAGAGTATCCGTATCCAGGGATAAAATCAAAGCAGAAATGAATGTTTAAAGGTTTAAAAACAAATTTTGAAGGATTAAGGCACACATTCAGCAAACCAAAACCCTAATCCACAGTTAAAGACAGCATGAAGACCAGAGGACACATATTAAGCCTAATCTATCCTAAAACACAGAACTAAAGTGAATTAAAGGTGTTTTAGGGAAATATAAAGAATTCTATCAATCCAAGAAGCCTCCACTGCCACTTCAGAGGCTAATTGAATCCTCTCCAGCTACCAAAGCCACCTACAGCCTCGCAGCAATCAAAGGAGGCATAGTTATTGCAGAACAGAAGATATTTGCCTCAATACAGCTGAACAGTTATTTCAATTCAAAAGAACTTATTACAACTGTCAGCAAAGTTATTACAAAGATAAGAAAGAGCTTTAAAGTCAATAATTTTCCTAAGTAGCTCAATAACTTAATTAAAATCAATTAATACAGAGGAAATATCAGTAACACTTCTCCATTGAGCCCTTCAAATGTCGAGAAGCATTAATTGTATTAATTGAGCCTAAAGATCTGATTTTACATAGCACCTCCTCATTTCTTCTATAAATACCTCTGTAGAAGATGAGGCAAAGGTTGGTCACTGCATATCTGTAGCCTGTAAATAGTTTTCTAAAGTTGTTGTAGGCTATGTTTGTAATTGAAGATACCTAGGTTGAGATGAGAAGTTTAAAGCTGTAGAGACCCACTGGACTTGAAGATTGTAACTGGTTTGAGCATCAAATACAAGCTGATTTATGGGATCCTGGTCTATGTCAACGGTGATGTTTTTCTTATTGTAAATTGTCATTTTATTTCTATTTCCATTCTGTCCATCTTCTCTGATAAAGAACAACAATTATAGAGTTAGGATTTATTGTCAAAGGTACCCTTCTCTCACTAATAAGCTTTATCTACATGTTTTCTTCCAATTGTGTTGTTTAAGAATGATTTAATATAGTCCAAGAAGTCAAGATGTTGGCATTCCCTTCTCTTACTGTCTAAACTTTAAACATTGTTCTTGAATGTTATTTTCAGTTTCTACTAAGTAAAGTTGAACTAGGGAAGTCTATGGTTAGCCCTGTCCTCTATTTTTATCTCCAAAGGTTGTCTGAAAGTTTCCCTAAGGGTATGTTGAAATCAGGCTAGGTTCAAAGTCCTTACCTGATCTTAGACTATTCTTTGTTTATCTTAAGTGTTGTCTCTAAAAGTTTGCTAAGTAAAGCAGAGCTAGGGAAGTCTATGGTGAGCCTTGTCCTCTAGTTTCTTCTCCAACAGTTTCTTTGAAAAGTTTCCCTTTGAATATGCTGAAAGCAGGATAGGTTCCAAGTCCTTACTTGATCTTAAGCTATTATTTTTTTGTTTTAAATGTTTTCTATTGAAAGTGCATCGAAAGCAGGCTAGTTTCAAAGTACTTACCTAATCTTAGATTACTTTTATGTTTTTCTTAAGTGCATGCCAAAAGCAGGATAGTTTCAAAGTACTTACTTGATCTTAGGTTGTTCTTTGTTCTTCATCTGTTTGATTCCCCTTCTTTTTGTTTCATTCCATTCCATAAAATCAACTTAAAGAGATCCTATGACATAGATGACTTGCCCCATAGACCACTCTTGAACCTTATTGTTTCAGTTAAATCCTACTATGACTCCATAGCCCAATGGATTGAAGTTGCTTCTTGCATATCCTGTTAACTGAATTTCCCTTCACTTTCATTCACCTTCACCCTTCATTTAGACTTCCTTGATCTTCACATATCTTTGCCCAACCAAAACAAACGAAACCTTGTTCTTCATAACTAGCCTAATATCACATTTCAAGCCTTAAAGATAAATCAATGTTTTCACTTATAGAGAGATCCCTCTCTGGATTCAGGAGGGCTAGATCCTAGAATCCCAAAGTGGTTCAAGTGTTCTCCCTGTAGTTTTGGTCTCACCAATCTGCTGAAATTACAGGGAGCTAACACTTCGCATATATATTAATACCAAAATCCTCTTACAATCCCAAAATACCGCCTGCACACACAGTAGGACTGAGGATCTCCACGCACACAGCCAGCAGGATTCCTTACCCAAACAACCCAACAACACATCTAACAATCTATGCTTAACAATAATCTCAATTCTTTTCTTCCTTAAGACTCGAAAAGGTTCATCTATTTATACTAATTTAGCCTATGCATCCAATATTCTGCAAATCGTGGTTTACAGACTCTTGGTCTACCCTTGACCCATTACAATGCCTTCGGGGCTTTGACCCACCCCAAAACCCCTGCACTAGACTAAATAATACAAAAATATACAAAAATGGACAAAATTCACAGCGTTAGGAGACCCTATTCCAACAGTCCTCCAACACAATCTTGTGACTTGTCCCAAGTCACTGTGTTGGTGGGTTCTCCACCTGCACCCCCAACAGTCTGATCGCTTCGCCCAATGGGGGCAGCACACCTTCACTCTAAGCTGCAGCATTTTTCACAATATCGACCAATTTCTACGAAATCGAACCTTCCGTCGTGGCGATGACACTCTTCAGAGTTTGGTTTAGCCACTTAACAGCAACATCAGCATCTTGTGAGAGCTTGAGGGCTTCGTCAACCCAAGGCTTTAGGTAGTCACCGAGGACCTTCTTTTTATGTCGAAGTTCATCCATATCATTTTGGAGGGTGTGGTTGGTTCGCAACCGTGCCAAGCACTAAGCAGGAACCAAGGTGGGCAGGGTGGCTTCTATCTTCTCGAACTCTTCTTCTTTCTGACGCAGGTCCTGGTTGATTGGTCGCAGGATCGGGTCGCGCTAGACCTTGGTCCATATCTACATGGTTGTTTCCAATAATTGGGCACCTTGAGCGATCTACCCTGTAATGACATTTTTAGTCGCGGTAACCAACGCAGCTCGCTAGGCCCGTACCTCTGGAGGCGTTTCAGGTTGTAACTTAACCTGCAGATCCGTGGTCTGCTGCTCCATTTGTGTCTTGACCAACTGAACTTCTGTCCTGGAGGCCTTCAACGCAATGACCAGCCTTTCAATATTAGCCTGGGAGTGGCTGTGGCCAAAATTTCTGTTGTAACATCTACGCAGAGGTGGTGAATCAAGTTTTCAAGCTCTGTTTGCTTCGCAGTGGCGAGGCACACTTCAGTGTTCTTTGCATCGATTTCCTATTCAGCCACACCAAGCTGTTGGTGCACTTGTTGGTCCCGATGGTGAATTTCCTGAAATAAAGAGGTGTGGAGACCTTGCAATGCCTCATGTGGTAGCCTAGCTAAATTCAGCTCGACTTCTGTACTAGCCTGGACTTGCATTCCCAGGTCGGGTGGATTGATCACAAGGGTTGCACCAGTTAGAGAACAGAGGTGGCTTTCGTCTGTAACTAGCGTTGCGCTGCTAGTGGTTGAGGGCATGCGTACCTGAGTCACACTTGTTTGCAATGTGTCTGCCTTCAACTGTAGCACACGGAGCTCAACCTAGATTGTATCGACCACAGCCTTCTGTTGTTCCTCTAAGGCGACCCATCTGTCCTCCGCGGCCAGAGTGACCGCATCAGTGATTTGTTCAAGGTCTCCTTCGGTCAACGTGACTGTCTCATCTCGCTCTGTCCACTGAGAGTGTTGATTCTTTCAAGGCCCTTTGACAAGCTCGCTTTTTCGCTTCGTGACTCAAGGGGAGGTAGTTCCTCCTACATGCAATCCTTCTGTACCCAGATTTGGTTGTGAATCGACCTGAGTCTTCACTTTGGCGTCCTTCTCAGTGGTCTGTTTCGGCTGCGCATCCTTTTATGTTGTTGCGCCCCTCTCCTTCCCTGTACTCTTGCTTGGTCCTCTGGTATCCTTAATGATGACTGGTGGGATTACTTGCATCATTTTGGTTCCTTCTGTGCATTTCGTGCCATTTTTTAAGCCGATCTTCCAGTTAGGAGGCCAGAGTGCAATTACATTGTCAATTTCTTCGTCCACGACCATATAAAGGAGCGAGGACCAGGCTTTATCCTTACGGCCTTGAATTTGGACATTGTGCATAGTTACCTAGAAGGGCGCAATGCTCTTGAATCTTTCATATATGGTGGGCGACAAGTGTGGTTGGGAATTGGTAGTTGCCACCAAGATGCTCTGGAAGAGGACCCAAAAGACTTGGTTGTCCTCAATGCGCTGCGCATCCTTAGAATCCCACAAGTGCACATAACGATCCCCTTTGCACATGTCTGGGGTGAGCTCAGGGAGTACTAACTCCGTAGGGGTTTCCTAGGTGACCAACGCTATGAGGAATAGAAACCAAGAATAAAAAAATGCTCGTCCCTGCTCCTGAGACTCTCGGACATTTGCCAGAAACTCATCGCACAAATACTGGGCCCAGTTGAAGCAAAGCCCTTTCCCACATTGGCCCGCTAACTGAATCACGTATTCAAGGAAAAAGGTGACCTAACGTTTTCTCATCATCTTGCATGCCAAAAAAATGGTGCCCAACTGCGTGCCTTGGTCACTGATGGACTTGATGATAAAGCCGCGATTATTTCGCTCTACATGGTAAGTCTTGTGCACGTACTCAGTAGTTTCCCCCTCATACTTCTTACCCATGCACTCCAAAGGGTTCGGTCCATTCATGGGAAGGCCAGTAATTCTATGAACCAGCGCAGCATCGATGGGTATCCTATCCTGGATCCACAGGTAGCCATCATGAATTAGAGCAAGAAACTATCGGGCTAGCCGATCCGTGACATTGTAGTGACCGAAGTGTGGCATCCTTAGCAAGTTCAGGAGCCTGGACCCGGCCAATCCATGCACCCAGCGCTGGGGGACAATTTTCATCCCATCATCTGCCTGAATCGTTTCAAGGTATAACTCAGGTGCCAGCTCAGGGAAGGCCTCCAAACTGGCCAAGTCGTGATCGTCAAATTTTATCTCATGGATCCTTCTAAAAGGTTCACCAATGACGGGGAACTCTCCCGGGATCAGTGGCATCTGAAAATAAGTGATCAGGCCGTCAAGGTTCTTCGGCGTGCACGTCGAGGGCATGCGCGTCTGGACGAAGGGAGATAACCAATTGATCAGGTCGGTAGACTGGTCCTCCTCCTAAGCAATACGCGCCTGAGGTGTCGCCCAAGAGGATTTTATATTTCTCAGAGAAGTACGGGCCTTCCCTCTGGCCCATTTCATGAGTTTCAGGGGTTTCCCTGAGCCTTCTACTTTTTCTTTTCCCTTCTTGGTGACTGGCATGGAGAAAACTTCTTCAGCTTCGCACTCAATCTCCACCACTTCCTCAATTCCTTGTTCTGTCGAGGCCACTGGTTTCGAGGGTTCAATGGGATTCGTGGCCATCATCCTGGCACGAAAGACAAACTTGGGATTGTAACTGTCAAAGGGAGTAGGTTACTCAGACATGAAAGAGACGCTACAGGCACAGAAATTCTTACAGCACAAATTCGTCAAGGACAAATATGCCAATTACAAGCTATTCAAGCAATACGGAACCCTTGTCTGATCTAGCCTGTCTGTTTTATAGCTTTGTCAATCACCCAATGGTTGGGTAAACCTCGCTTGGAAATTACCATCATGTAAACAGTAAAAATCCTCCAAAAATCACCTCATTAAATGTCAGTCGCTTGCTCCTTTCAACAGTAACTTTTTCTTTTTATCCGATTTGACTATTCCAATGGCTAGTTTTCACACCTTTAGTGTGCTCAGCGCACCCTTGCGCTTTTAGCATACCTCCTACGCTTCCAGCGCACCTACTGCGTTCTGAGTTTATTCCTTCTGCGTCTTTAGCACACTCCTCCTAACTTCCAATCCTGCAGCTTCCCCCCGCGTGGAGCATGGTACCTGTTGTGCTTACCTTCCTTGGTGGGGCTATCCCACTTCATACAGCTACTCTAGCCATATAGTCATTTGATCTGATATGGTTTGAGCCGATTTCCATTGATATAGTCGGGTAGCATATCCCCGCGCAGGGTAGGTAATCGAACAGCTCCTCCATCTGTGATTTCCTTAACTGTATAGGGCCCAAGCCAGTGTTGTCGGAACTTCCCTGGGTCTTTCATAAACTAACTATCATATAGTAGGACTAAGTCATCCTCCACACAGGTTTTTTGACAAATATGTCGATCGTGCCAGGCCTTATCGCATGCCTTCTAGACCTGCTGATGGAAGTTGGCAATGAAACGGTCTTCCTCCAAAGCCACAAGTTGTGCTAACCGCTCCTCCAGGATATCAGACTCTACCATATTGGTGAAGGTTGTGATGCGCAGGCTAGGAACAATATATTCCATGGGAATAACGGCCTCCTTACCATAGACCATCCTAAATGGTGTTTTCCCTATCAACTTCTTACAAGTGGTTCGGTAAGCCCATAGAACAGACGGAATGCGCACATCCCAGTCGCTGTGATCGATGTTACAGACCTTGGTGTGCGTGCTCCAATACCTTATTGAAAGCTTCGACCGCGTCGTTTTCTTGAAGATGATATGGAGTGCTTTTCGCATGATGGATCTGAAACTCCTCCGTCAAGGCTTGTATTGTTTCATTGAAAAAGTGTGTACCTCTATCACTCATCAGGATTTTCAGACATCTGAATCTAGTCAGAATCTGCTCAAAGATGAAGTGCGCAGCAGTTTCTGTAGTGCAGTCCTTCACTGCTTGTGCCTCGGCCCACCTAGTTACATAATTAGTAGCAGTTATAATGTAACGCACACCTATCTTCTTCCCGGGTGGGTTAATAGGTCCCACAAAATCAATGGCCCATATGTCAAAGGCTTGCAAGGCCATTTTCAGTTGAAGGGGAATTTCATCTCTACGTGATGGCCTTCCTGTCCATTGGCATGTATCTCAGGCTTTATAGTAGTCGTGAGAGTCAGTATGCAGGGTAGGCCACCATAGGCCAGCTCTTAAGATCTTCTGTGTCGTTGCTTTCCCTCCGTAGTGACCTCCTGCTACCCCATTGTGGGCTTTTACCAAGATATATTGTCTTTCATGCTCCAGGACATACCTACGCAACACTTCATCTGTGCCGATATTATATAGATGTCCTGCGATGATGGTAAAATCCACAGCGTGAGCTACCAGCTCCTTCTTTTGTTGCACCGAATACTCCACAGGTGCCATGCACGTAATCAGGAACTGAACGATGTCATCGAAGTGTGCATCAACCACCTTAATAGAAAATAGCTGCACATCAAGCAACCCTTCCTCCAGGTTGGTCGGTTCCCCACCATTCTCGATTTGAGACAAGTGATCTGGCCCGGCATTCAACTTCCCTGGCTTGAAAATGATCTCAAAGTCGTACTCGTGGAAGAGAAAAAGCCATCGGCAGATTTTCCCCCCCAACATAGTCTTATTCACCAGGTACTTCAAAGCCGAATGATCTTTGAACATTTTGAAGTGCCCTCCTAACAGATAGTTCCGATACTTCTATAGTGCATAGACCATGGCCAACCCTTCCCTTTCCATGGTGGCATAATTGCGCTCCGCACTCGAGAGTTTCGGCTAGAAAATGCGATTGGGTGATCAATGTCTCCGGCTCCAGGCTGCGTAAGGACCGCTTCTAGGGCAATCCCTGAAGCATCAACGTGAACATGAAATACCTTTGCCCAATCAAGAAAAATAAGGATAGGCACAGATACCATATTTTCCTTGAGTAGCTCAAAGCTCTTATGACACTCGTCATCCCAAAAGAATGAAACATCCTTCTTAAGCAGCTTTTCCAGAGGTGTTGTGATTAGTGTGTATCCCTGAATGAATTTTCTGTATTATCCCATATGTCGAAGGATCAAACGCAGTTTTTTCTCAATTGTAGGTACTGCCAGATTGATGATAACTAAAAATTTCTCAGGGTCCACCATAAACCCTTGTCGACAAACTATACGTCCGAGCAAGATTCTGAAGGGTACGCAGAAGATACATTTCTTGATATTCAGGGAAATCTGGTGTTTTCGGCAGGTGCCCAACATCATGCGCAGGTTTGAAACATGCGTCTTTACTAAGCCAAAGACAGTCCAATCATATAAGTACACCTCTAGAAATGTGTGGATAAATTCCTTGAACACTGTGACAACTACTCGTGATAAGATAGCAGGGGCATTCTTGAGTCCAAACGACATGACTGTATACTGGAAGTATCCCCATTCAGTGGCAAACGTAGTTTTGTTGTGATCTTCTAGTGTGATTCTGTTATGATGGTATCCTGAGAACCCATCAGTGAACAAGTATGCTTCCTGGCCTCCTACACTATCCAGGATCTCATCTAAGAATGGTGTCGGAAAGGGGTCATGTACGCAGGTGTCATTTAACTTGTGTAAGTCCACACAAATTCAGATTTCTCCCTTCATTTTCTTTTCCTAAACCACCATCGGACTTACCCAATCCGACTGCTCGACCAGCTCGATAATACCTATGGTGATCATTTTATCAATTTCTTCCTTAACCTTCTACTTATACTTAGGGTTCAGCCAATAAGGCCGCTGCTTTACAGGGCACGCATCTAGTTTTAGCGTGATGCGCATAACCTCTAGGTCCCCTGTGATCCCTTTGAGCTCTGAAAACTTGGTTGGGAATAAGTCTTGATATTCTGTGAGAAATTCAGCAACTTTGCTTACAGTGTCATCATCCCAGTAGTCCCCAATTTTAGCCAACTTAGGCTGCTCTTCCATGATGCCAATGTTGACTTCCCGCAGTTTCAGAGGCTTCGTCACATCCACAGTCTACAGTGGAGGTCTCGCAACTGTGGCTCCCCCTCCAACTCTGGGATAGAGACATTGCGTGGATCCTCATCGCACTCTTCTATAGTTATATTGTGACAATTAACAATATCTTGCATCTGTGTTTCCCACGTTGGTGCCCCAAATGCTGCAGAGGAGATGGATTCACCAAACACAAATGTATCTATATCCTGCAGAGCTTCATCAAGCGCCTCCGATCCCCCTGTTAGTCCAAATTTTCCTATGAATTCATCCTTCAAAGTTTCCCAGTGGTGGGTGCATTGATGTAGCTCCGCATCCAAGTACCATGCAATAGGGATTGGTCCCAACGCATGAATAAACAAGTGAACCCATTCCTCTGCAGTTCGGTCGTACCACTTTTCCATCCAAGCGAACAAGTTTTCACGCAGATCCCCTGGGCCAAGGAATGTCTTAACGTGCACCTCAATCAGAGGCTCAAATCACAAGATCATCATGTCCTGACATTCCTCCTAGTCCTGGAACGCCTCCTTATGCGTGTCCCACCATCTTGCAGGTGTTGCGCGCATGGTTAGATTAAGGGCTCATAACCTTTGTTCTCTAGGAACCTCAGCTTCAAATGTTCACAAAAATTCTTTTATACTACCTGAACCATCAAAGTAGGGCAGTTCTCTTACCTCTGAAGATATGCAGCGGAAGTCCCTTGTGATTCGCAGGCGGCGCAGTGCAAAGACATCATATAGCCGGTTTTCCTAGTTTTCTATTTTTCCATCAGAGTTTGAGGAGCATTTGCTATATTTTTCCTAGAAAAGCACACCATCAGCCGTAGGATTGATCCAGTCTTCATCCCTCGTAGTTAAATTATAGATATGATCCACCTAATCTTCATCACGCACTGGCTCTGTATACCTTTCTCTTTCTACGGGGTCTAGTGGTACGATCACCCATGTTCCTTCACTTTCAAACACCGTGCTTCTCTTATTCAAATTGATAATACCACCCATATCGATGGCCCAGTCCAATCCTAGGAGTGCTAGATAGGAGTCTGCATCTTCTACAATCTGAATGACTTCAAATTCAGCCCGGACCTTAACTCCTGTGATATCTACCATGATCTTTGATAGTCTTCCGAACGGGATGATCTTATGTTTATTGGCCATGCGCAACTAGATAGTGGACCATTCCAACTTAGGTTTTCCCATTCGCCGCCAAGTATGTTTAGTAGTATGTTTGCATTTGATCCTAAGTCTAGAATGACCTGATCCATCTCGTAATCACCAATCTGCATAGTCAGCCGCATCTCCCTACTAGTGCATCTCTTATGCTTATATAGTTTGTGCACATCCTTAATTTCCATAGCTGGGGTTTTTTTTTCTATGCAGCTGCCTATCAAGGCTTGGAGGTTCTCTACGGCCCTTTGGTTGTGCAGCAGCTTCATACATGCCTACAAGAATGGTTTGACCTCATCATCAACTTTAAGGTTCGCAGGGGCTTGAGGAGTAGGTGCCTAAGCATTAGCAAAGTCTTGGCGAGCTGCAACAAAGGTTTCCCTTTCCTTCTGTAAGTCCAAACCTTCTTGTTCAATGGCCGCTTTACAGATAAGAGGCTTCACCTCAGCTTTCTCCGCAGCTCCTCTGGTGGCCATGCCGTTGCGTGTTATAACATTAACACTTGGTCCTTCATCTCAAGGTTCCACCTTGACCCTTTGTACATTTTGCATAGGTGTCTTCTGCTTCTCCTGCATCTTGGATATCAAAATCGGGAAATCTTCAATCACATGATCTAGCTGTCTACAGTATCTACAGGATTTTCTCGCAGGGTTCATGCAATCCCTTGCAAAGTGCCTTATTTCTCCACAGTTATAGCAAATCAATTGTCCTCTCTCCCTACTTGTGCTTCCACCTCGGCCCCCTCCCCTGCCCCTAGCTGGGGAGCCACCTATGCCTGAGGGGGATCTTGGCGAGGACGAATTCAACTGTACCCTATATAGATTTCCTCGATCTATCATCAGATCATACGTCCAGTAGTTTTGTTCATCATGGCCTACAGATATGTAGAACCTGCACCATTTTTTCTTTATTTCTGGGACATATGAGGCAAGGCGGGGGCAATGGTTGGTATCATGCATCCCAGCAACATGACAATCATCACATCACAGTATCGGCCCACTTGGTCCTGTAGCTTCCCTAAGATGCAACGGACTGGGTCCCCCGGCCTGTATGTAGTCTGCTAGTAGAGGACAGTTATCCTTGGTGTGGCCATTCACCCTGCATCTTATGCACCATCTTTCAGGGCTAGCCTCCGTTCCTTACTCCTTCCGCAGATTTTGGATCTCCATGTGCATTGCTTCTAGTTGGCCTTGTATTTTTTGTACTCCTAACTGGGTATCATCTCTTGGTGCAGCTTCCAGCTTCATCGCAATCTCTAAGGCCTTTTCCTGTGATTCAATGGCTTGATGTCCCATTGGCACACGCAGGTGGGGTAGCAATATAGAAATGAACCACTCTGTTTGTTGCCTGTCATTGTACAGAAATCCTCCTTCTCTAATTACCTTATTTAGCCATTGGTCAGCCTCCCATATAGACTCGGACAGTCTTTGCTTGAAATCTTTCAGATCGTTCACTATCTGAGAGTAGGACTTGGGCTTCTTGAACTGTTGTTTCAAGGCATTCTTAATCTCTTCAATGGTTGCATTCGCATGCTAGTCAATGTATCCCATATACCAGTCCAAGGCTCTTCCTTCAAAGGCAAGGGATAGTTGCGCTCTTTTCACTGCATCACTAGCTACGTTCTACGCAGTCCATACCGATGCTGCCACAAACCAGAACCAATCCATATCTTCATCTCCTACGCCCTTGAAGGTGGGTAGCTTCATGTGCGAGGCCATATCATCTTCTGGTGGTGGTGGCAGTGAGATCTTACCCCTATGAGGGTTCGAAGGTGGCGTAGATAGAGGGCTATGTGCAGCAGACTTTCTTTCTGGACTATAGATAGATCGATCTCCTTCTTGATTAGTTATGTAGTACTTACCACCGCGCGTTGTACCCTTAATTTGATCGGAGCTCATTCACTCTATATGACTACACAAAATTCTCTTTTCACATAATAAGATCTTAATCAGTAATGGCAAAGTTTTCAGAAACTTACCTCGGAAACCCTTGAAGAACCTCTGCTCTGCCTTTGAATAGGACACAAATTGGTCGATTGCAAATTCCATCACAAATCTTCCTATCACATTGTCCACCTAGTGATCTACCATGCAAGTGATGGTGTTATCAGTCTTCTCTAAATACTGGATCAGCTCTGGGGTCCACTGTGTGATCCGCTCATCTTTCCAACACTTCTGAAAATCTACAAGCCTTGCGAGCCACTCCTGATGCTCGATCGCAATTGTCACAAAGAAAATTTCGTAGATCTATGTGAAAATGTACTTATTCTTCCACTTTTCTGTGGTCAACTTTGTACTGTGATTTTCTTTTACTGTGAATTCTTGAACTTGCTTTTCAAACCACTCGCCGATTTCTTTCTTCTCAGGCTTCCAATATGGTCTTGGCATTACCCGATCTCTCTCAAAATTTTCCCAGTCCCGACAACGAAACCATTTGTTGGCTCGAGGGGTCCTGACCCAGGTTCAGAGGTTAAGGTTTGCCAACAAACCCCTATACTACTGGCCCTTTCGGCAGTGACCTGCTTACGCAGGCAAAAGTCCCACCCGAAGTAGTATTGGAGGGTGTTGGAACTAGGTTTCTGCACCCTGAGAGAGAGCAGGTAAGTCAAGCAGGTCTGCGTTCCCATCTTATTGAGCTTGTCTTTAACAGATCTATTCGCAGGCTTATATAACAGAGCACAGATCTAATAATTACCTTCGCATCCACGTGTGTAATACCAATTTATCAACACAGCAACTATAATCGCAGTAATTAACAAATCATAGATTCATATAACATAAACAAAGATAATTTTGCAGCTATCAACTAGATACTTTCCCAAGTTCACATCAATCATAATAAAACAGATCCAGAGAACATTAGACACCCAACAGTATTTCGCATATATATTAATACCAAAATATTCTTACAATCCCAAAATTTCGCCTACGCACACAGCTAGCAGGGTCCGCACATAGCAGGACTGAGGATCTTTGTGCACACAGCTAGTAGGAGTCCTTACCCAAACAACCCAACAACAGATCTAACAATTCATGCTTAACATTAATCTCAATTATTTTTTGCCTTAAGACTCAAAAAGGTTCATCTATTTATACTAATTTAGCCTACGCATCCAATGGTCCGCAAACGATGGTTTGCGGACCCTTGGTCTACCCTTGACACATTACAATGCCTTCGGGGCTTTAACTCACCCCAAAACCCCTACACTAGACTAAATAATACAAAAACATACAAAAATGGACAAAATTCACAGTGTTAGGGGACCTTGTTCTAACAATATCCATATATGTAATGTGTATATGTACAGTTGATGAGTAATGAGACCAGCATGAATACTTGCAAGCTATCCATCATGCACAAATATTTGTTATCGTATATCCATCAACTAGAATATGCAAACTTAATAGAACTTAAGACATCCCCAACCACGTTATAAAGGAGTGGTAAAATAAGGTTTTTCTCCTTTTAGCACTTCCAAGAAGCACCTTATTCACAAGGCATAAAAGGAAAGATGTAACAACTTCGTCACAAGGGAGGACACCTAAGACATTTCAGTTAGAGGGACTCCTTAATTGGAAAACTTGGTGACTACAAGGATTTTCCATGACCAAAAGAATATAATAAACACATGTAATCATATGTGAGGCTAGAGAGCTCCTCCCGGGATAGACAACTTGATGGAAAGGGTGAATTGAAGACCTATATACATGTGGTAGGAGGGTGTGAAATGTGAAAACCCATGACCTTGTCTCCTATTTATGAGTTTTGAGTGTCTCTTAGGGATCTTATCAAATGAGGTTCTATAGTTGTATTGCCATGTATTTTTCAGGAAATTTAATACACATGCCATGATATAAAGTATATTAGGGCTTTCCTAGGGGTAATATATTCAATATAAAGGGTCATACATATGCATGTAATGAATCTACCCCGTAATGCCAAATTTCATAACAAATTTATCCATGCTCTAAACTATGAAGGTTAATCAAACATAGTTGCAGGTTTATATAAACATATGGTTGAAACTAAGCACACATTGAATTCAATTTTCCATATCAACTTGTTTGTTTATCTATATTTGAAACCTAACTTTCTTTGACATATAATCTCGATCCAAAGAGGAAATGATAACACTGTCTTTTCTACCATGTCATTCCAACTCATCTTTAGCCAAAAAGAAAATGGAAACAATAGAGTAGCGTCTTTTTGGGGTTTCCATCAATGCTAGGTTGGAGATGGGGGAGTTAATTGACTACTTTGAAGATCCCCTAGTTTTCATTGAAGAAATTTGTTACTTCTATAAATGCATTGTTCATTTTGCATTATAAGAGGCATTTTGTTCATAACAGTCCAACAAATCTCTTCCCAGTCTACTTTGTTCAAGCATGGTTCTCTTCAAATTTCATGAATAGACCAAGTTGTTGAACAATCAATGTTGGATTTTACGTATGCTTATGCATGTTTCTTGATTTAGGGTGCCTCACATTCTCTGGGGCATATGTGGAGGCATTTTTTTTGGTCACTTGAAGTGTTAGTTTCCAGGTTTCATTATCAACGAGTAACTTAAGTTTCAACCCAACATATGATCATAGCCTTTTCAGGTATGTTAATAGAATTAAATGGTGTATATTAATCTCAAGTTTCACCTTGTAGAAGACTAGGAAAACCAATAAGATAAAACCCATCCACAGTTCCAAACTCAATGATATCAATGAAACATAAGATTTATGCTTACTGGAGAACTTGACCAAACAACTAAAACTAGCACTCCTTTGTCCAGCATCAATTATATAACTTAGGTGAAAGATACCAATGTTGAAAAGAGATCAAACGAAATCTATTGTTGATGAAACTTGACCATATCAAGGAGCCATACATTCATTTTTTTATTCACCCCTTAGGCCTACTGTTGGAAACTGGGTTTTGATACCACTTTGTAACACACCCCTATTTTTTTTTTTTCATTTTGAGGTCATTTTCATGCACTATAGTCGATCCTATTATATCCCCATTTTAGCAAATTCGATAGAACTTTGTATTTTCCTACTTGTTGGTCACTTCTCCCAAAGAAGACAACCTTATTACCTTATTGTTATCTAACCCCTTAAGCTAAACTACCATTGGTAATTCTAAATATCACAATGCAAAGAGGTGATTGATGACAATATTTGGTGCTAATATGGTGCTAATATTTGGATGACAAAGCCTCTCAATCACACAATCGTGTGTTTTATTTTAGATACAAACCATTCCTTTCTTTTACCACTTCGTTGTGTAAGCATGAGCCAATAAGTGAGACCACAAGTCAACATGCGAGTGCATAATAGTGTGTTTATTCCTGTGTCTGAGAGAAATACCTCATGCAAGAAAACTCCTTTTGCAACTTACCTATTGGAGTGTTCCAACTAGACCTTTTTTTATTTGACTGGAAAAGCTTCTATAATAAAACTTCTATAAATTAATTTCAGCCTTATTTATAACTAGGTTACCAATTAGTCCATAAAACAATGAGATTCTTGTCCATATGGCCTATGAGATATTTTAGTTGTATGAGTACTATTATATGAGCTCTTTTGGAATCTCTACCCTATTAAATGGTTGAATGTCGATATCCATATAGATAATTTAAGCCCGTAGGATTCCTACCTACCTCTAGCTTTCCCATGTGAAAATCTGAATGTGTAAAATGCCCATATTGATTGCTTGGAGTCATTATTTTTTTTTATTTTTTTTTCATTGATCTTGATAACCTTACAATGATCTCATTTGGTCTACGGGACATGGCCTAGGGGTTTAGCGTGCATTTCTAAACTTGTACATGATAATGTTTAGTGTTAATTTCTGCAGGTACCTAGTAATAGTTTGTATTCTTGTCAGGGAGAATCTTCTTCCATAATTTGTTTGGAAACGGAAATGACCATGTCTTCTAGAGTTCCATTAACAGTGTTGAGTCCAGATACATGCTCTAGAGCCTTGACCACAACAACTAGACCAGTATCATGATCTCCTTTAAATATAATTGTGAAAGGGTAGAAAACATTGATACGCCACTCCCAAATGCTGCAATTATGACAAAACCTTCATAGATGGTAGAAATGTTTCAAGACGAGATTCTCTTCCTTCTATATATATATAAACTTATTTTTTGTGTAGTAGATAATTAGGTATAGGCTTAATAGTACAAGTAGATAAAGATAGCCTGAAAGTAGTAGCAAAATAGTCACGGTGACTTTGGAGCACATCAGATATAAAAGAACATCTAGCCATGATTGTATTCACAAGTAAAACATCATATTTTCATTCAACATTCTCAAATTGGTAAAACTTAATGTGTATTTTTTCCCAAATAAATCACAATGCTTGCATACATAAGCATTGGAACAAGGATATAAGTTTACCACCAAACCATAAACATGTTGCTATCATATTTCTCATGCAGGTGCCACCCCTTAGCTTGCGAAGACTTTTCCAAATGACCATGCTACCAGATATCCCAAGTATTCCATAGGGTTAGCCCACCTCCACTCTTCTGGTATTAAAGCACTCAACTTCAGGCTAGCATAGGGACTCCAAAGGCAGGCCACCTCCACCCACCAACCAAGGAGGGACACCAGAGGTGAAAACCTCCACCTTCATGTAGTTCAAGGGCTCTAGAGCTTTTCCTATACCTTGAATCTGCTATTGTAGTAACTCTGCTACAATCTAAGCATTGTGGTTAAGGGAGGCTAGTCCAGGGCAGCCACTTCCTCCACCCACTAGACATTGAAGGACTCTAGAGGAGAGTGCCTCCACCCTCAGTTAATTTAGGAACTTTAGAGACTTGTTCCAAGAATATTCCTATCACAAAATCATCCCCACGTTACAATTGACCTAGTATATGTGTATCAACATAGTAATGTTAAACAACTCTTCAAGAGTCACAACATCGTAGTTATGAGGCTAGTTACCATATGTATATTAGTTAGGTCAAGTAGTAGTGAAGTAGATCGACAAGGGATATGAAAATGACAACATTTATTTGCAACCTAGTGTAAAAGAAACCATTTCCAGCATGCATGTGGAGACTACCACGTAATTTGCAAAGTGAAAAGGCTGGTAAACATGTAGTCAACAATAGTTTTTCCCAATCAACAAAGTCATGTAGCTTATGCAATGTATAGGCAATCCGGTACCAAAAATGTGCATTTAAGAGGTAAGAAGCCATTAACCACACAATCTTGTCAACAGTACCTTGCCAAATTTATTAACACAATGAATTTACTGAACAATCATGGGATTTAGGTCACTGCAAATTTGGATTACAAGCATATTCAGCTACTCATTATCTGCTCAAGAAAACATAACACCAAGAGCTATTACATGGCTATTATTTTTTCCATTGTGCATCAATCCTCCCTTATCCCTTGAAAATTTATCTTCCACCAACAAACTCGTTGCTTGCTTTTGTTCTTCCAATGTCTTCCCTCTCTCTTTTCTTCTATCTTCTCCTTTGTTATCCTCCCTTTTGTTGTTCACCCCTTGATTTTTTTTATTCCTCTTTCCCCTGTTCCATCCCAACTCCATTCCCTCCTCCTTTCTATTATTCGCTCTCCCTTTGTGGTTGGTTAGGGTACAACCTGGCCCAACTCCTCTAGACCAACCCATTTTGTGCCATTTGGCCCTTTTTTCCTTGTCTGGATGTTTTTCAGATATTTCCTTTTTACAATGTTTTTCATGAGGTTTACCATGGGTTCTATGTATCTACGTGCTACCTTTAAGACGATGATTTTCCTCACTACTTAAGGTTTACACACCTATAATCTATACATACACTTTACAAATCTTATGAAATTTGGACATGTTTAACAAGTATTATAATTTTCAAAATGTGGACAATATTTACAAGCATAACCCAAAAAGACACATATGTATATTCACCATTTTCACTATTTACGAACTAAGCAAGAAGGCATTTACAGTGGCCCTGTAAGGTAACCAAGGCAACATTTACCATATCTTTAAGAGTGCACAATAATATAGATAATTTACATATTTGCAGAATAACAAGGCTCATTACATACTCAATCCCCTCTTGATAACCACTAATTACACCTAAGTATTTAGTTTTTTCTCCACATTTGCAATCAACCATTAGTGATCCCCCTTTTTATACTTATTAAATTTTAGTTAAAATCCTAAATATTTCAATCCAATATCTAATTTAACCAAATTTAAGGGTAAAAATTGGTTGATAATTTTTTTGTCCCTCTTAGATATACCCTAGGAGGTTATCATTGATTTTGTTGTATTTATCTCCATTCTTATAGTGAGAAAAGTTCAATGATTTATTTGTTTTTCTTAATGATTATTCCAGAGTCTTCATATAAAATAAAGATATCAACAACAAAGAGTAGGTGGGTGACATAATAGGCGTTCCCAACATTTATCCCTTTGAAGCTTCCATTTCTCCTGTCCTCCTCTAGTGATTTTCTCAAACCTTCTAAAAGAAGAAGGAAAAGGAGGGGGGCAATAAATAATTTTGTCTAAACCTTCTTTCTGGCCTAAAGAAGGAAGTTGTTGAACCATTTATAAGAATATAAAAAGATACAAGGTTATACAATTAATTAAACAAAGTTATCAACATAATGAGAACTATAACCTCAAAATAAGAATTATGGACCAAAAATACCCTATTTTGCATAAAAACTATGAAACAATGCCCTCAATAATAAAAGTGTTGATGTTGCATCAATGTTTTTTTTTGTATTAAAACTCGATTTATTTTTTAGCAACGACATTAAAAACCACATTTTTTGTGTAATAAATATGAAAAAATAACTCTAAAACTAAAAGTGTTTTTTTTTTTACAGAAACGGTTATAGTTTCAATATTAAAACCTTGGCCTGAATGCCTCAAATCGAATTACAGAGTTTGGAAGAAAATTCCAATTTTCCTCGTCTATCAGGAATTCTATTACCCAGATACTTATATGCCGGTGCTTCTTACATTTGGTAATTGAATCAATCTCCGAGATTTTCCCTGACCTATGAATACAAACAAACTGCTGCAATAAAATGCAATAAAACATATGGACCAGATATTAAGGGATCAGATCCCACTCTTCGTCCCTGTCTCTTAAGAGAGTGTCAGCAGAAAGAAGAGCAACTTTATTGGCATCCAAATCTGTGTCCTTATTATTTTCCTGCAAAACATGGAAGAAGTTCACAATTTAAAGAGATTTAACCAGTATTTTAATTCTAGTTACCAATCTTGCTAGCCTGGGATCCTTAGGTACAGAATTTTCCACAATAATTTTTATTATGGATTGGGAATCGCCAATTACATTCGCCTATTTGATGTTGACTTCCTTGACTTGCTTGAGGCCTTGAAGCAGTGCTAGTGATTCTTCTTCAGTGTTGGTGTTGTGCCCCAAGTCCCGGGCATAACTATGCACAATTCTGCCCTCAAGATTCTTAATGACACCTCCCGTGCCTGCTTTCCCAGGATTGCCTTTGGTAGCCCCGTCAAAGAATAAAGTATATATGGACTGCTTATTGATCCAAGTGGAAAATTTTTTCTCATTAAGTCTGATTTTCCATTTTTTTTTATCCTACTCTGCCTTACTGCTATAGAAAAATGAAGGCCCATCATGCCGCCCCATTCCAAATCCTGTTGGCTTAAGTTTATTCCCTCAAGTTGTTCACCCAAGGTTTCTTTCAGCAGGCTCTTGATCTTGGCCATGATTATCTTAGCATTATGCACTTTACCTTTAAATATTCTCTTATTTCTTTCAAGCCATATTTGCCAACAAATAATCTTTGGCAAGGAAAGTCAGGCGGCCTTAAAACTATCATGTTTGGGAAGACACCCGGATAGTTGTGCAGCCAATTAGCAATCAGATCAACGATGGAGGTAGGGGTCGCAAAATTGTTTCCCCAACGTCTTAGAGCCTATCCCAAGATTTCTGTAGCGAATTTATAGTCCAACATTAGTTGACGGGCATTCTCCTCATTTTCGCATCACATCGAGCATCTAGATGGCCCATGGAATCCTATTTTCTTCAGCCTGTCCTCTGTCAAAATCCTTTTGTGGAACATGAGCCATATGAAGAAATCTATTATCGGGATGGTATTATATCTCCACAGTCCTTTCCAAATCTCGGTATTGGGCGAGACATGCGGCAGTTCCTTTAGTTTGGCATATCCTTGCACCATTATATAGCTCCCAGAGTGGGAGCCCCATCCTCTCGTGTCCTGCCTCCTTGTGTGGATCGGGGCCTTGCCTTTCAGATGTGAGATCAATGTGCTCCAATCATGCTTCAAATCTGGTAGAACCTCCAGCTTCTTCCAACTTGCCCATTCTTTGCCATCCCAGCACGAAATGTCCCACATCATGATCAGACCTGCGCTGGACATCCAGATTCGCAGTAGATTCGGATCATGGATATCGGCAAGTGGGGGCTCGTTCATAATACTGTCATCCCAAATTCAAATTTGTTTACCATTGCCCGGTATCTAGTAAGCATGATGTTGAATCAATGGTATAGCCTGCATGCATAGCTTATGCAAATGCCATCCAATTTTTGTGAGGGGGGCTCTGTCCAAACTTCGTTTCCTTTACCCACTGAGGTATTTCTTCCACAAAGATTTTTGATCCCATCCTGGCTTTGTAGCGATTTGCCTCCATATGATTTTTTCCCCCATAACGATGTTTTGAGTGCGTAATTCTTTGAAATTCAGTCCTCCTTCCATCAGTGGCTTGGTGACTTTGTCCCAGCTAACTAGAGGCATTATATTTTTGTTTTGTTTACCTCCTTTCCAGAAGAACCTTCGGACGAGCTCTTCCATTTTTCTTAGGATGCAGATAGGGGCTAACAAAATAGAGAATTGAAATATCGGTAAACTGTTAAGGACAGCCTTGATCAGAACTGTCTTACCTGCTAAGTTGAGCCATGTGAATCCCCAGGCCTGAATATTGATTTTAAACTTCTCTAACAGAGGAAGCCAATCTTTGCTAGAGGAATTTTTTTGGAAGATTGGAAGGTCCATATACTTGAATGAGGTCCAAACGATGGAGCCAGCAAAGCCCAAACACCTAGAGATAGCACTGAGAGCGCTGCTAGAAATATTCCAACTATAAATATGGCATTTCCCCTTATTTAACTTGTTGTCCGTCGCATCGCAGTAGTCATCCAGAACTTCTTTAAACCTTGTGGAAGAGTGCAATGAGGCTGCGCCCAACAGCAGATAATTGTCAGCAAGCAAAGCATGATTAATGTTCTTAACTCCTCTGGCAATGTTAAGGCCGAGGATCTCTTGGTCCAGTTACTTGTTTTCCAAATAGAAGCTTAGAACAGAGGCTTGTAGAAAAAATAGGAGAGGGGAGAGAGGACACCCCTGCCAAAGCCCTCTTGTAGCTTTAAATAATTCTGCAGCTCGCCCATTCACCAAAGGGGCGATCCAAGGCTTGGAGATGCAAGCACGAATCCAATTGATGAACTCAAGCCCAAACCCATACTTATGCAACACATCAAAAAGAAAGTTGTATCGAACTCGATCGAAAGCATTAGAAAAGTCCAGTTTGACCACCATTCCTTTTTATTTTCGTTGCAAGCTTGAGTGAACCACCTCTTGCATGAGAATAAAATTATCCACAATCTGCCTCCCATGGAAAAAACCTCCTTGGTTCTCCGGGATAACATTAGGAAGAATACCTTTCAATCTATTGGCTATCACCTTGGTTATCAGCTTATAGCCTATATTTCATAGAGAAATAGGTCGAAATCTATTAAAAGCCTTGGCTCCCTTTTCCTTCGGAATAAGGGCAAGAAAGGATGAATTCGTGTTACCCCCAATTTTCTGACAGGCTTGGGACTTCAAGACCATCTTGTGCAGATCCTTTTTCACTATCTTCCAACAAACTTGGAGAAATCTATCCGTGAAGCCATCCGGACCGGGGGCTTTGTCTTGCTCCATAGCAAAGAGGGCATCCTTTATTTCCTTTCTAGTAACCTTTGCTTCCAGCTGCTAATTCATCCTGGAGGTTATCTTGGAAGGAACCACATCTAGAAACTTAGATTTCTGGTCCATAACATCTTCTCCACTGTATAGTTTTTAAAATGAGTGGAAGCTACCCTTTAATGCTCTTGAAATCATTGTGAGTTATGGATTCTTCCTTGATTTCTGAGATGGATTTGAAGCCTCTTCTCGCTTGGGATTGTTTATGGAAGAAGGAAGTGTTTCCGTCTCCCGCTTTTAGCCAAAGATTGCGAGCCTTTTATCTCCAAAATTCTTCCTCCGACAAACAAGCCTTATGAAACTTCTGTTGTAAATATGCTTCCCTGTCTAGAGCTTCTTTTGTGATTTCTGCATCTTCCATTCACAAGTGGTGGAGCTCGAGGATATCTTGGGCTTGCTTTCTTTCTACAGCTGGATTAGGTAGAGTTTTGGCCCAACTTTTCAAGGCAACTTTCACTCTTCTAAGCTTTTCCTCCCATACGAATAAAGGTGACCCCTTGACAGGCATCCTCCAACTTTCCTTTACCTTGTCCATGAAGTCTAATTTCTTGACCCACAGAGGGCTAAATCTGAATGGAATAGGGCCTAAATATTTTTGAGCTGATAGTTCTAGTTTAATAGGCTTATGGTCCGAAGCGTTGCAAGGAAGGATATTCATTCTAGCCTCTAGTCCTAATAGGAGAAAAGAGCTTTGAATAAGACATCTATATAATCTTGCTGCAATATGCCCAGGACCGACTCTTTTATTTTGAGGGCTTGATTTCAAGCAAGTCCCAATCCTGCACGAGGTCCTTCGCCCATTCCCTTGTCAGATCCCTGACGATGCTTCCTCCTTGATTATCAGACAAAATCAAGATAAGGTTGATATCACCAGTAATAATGGTGTTTTCCAGATTCATTGTATCTGACAGGTTTTTTATTGAGTCCAAAAGGGCCTTCTTCTCCCCTGCATTTACTGGAGAGAACACATTAAAGAGGCTAAAGACCTCCTTAGTATCCTGTTGCTGGAGCTTCAAGAACAACCAATGAATTTTTTGGATCTCAATGACCAACGTGTACTTGTTTGTATTCCAAAGAGTGCCCAGACCGCCTGAAGCTCCTCGAGCTGAGACGGCCTGTCCTCCCCCTTTGTTCCAAAATTTCTTGCTTATTTGGAGGAAGTCTTTATCCTCCATTTTTTTCTCTTGTATTAGAAGGATATTTGGGGCTTATATCCTTAGTAGGCTTCTTATGGATTCTTCTTTCATTTTGCTCCCCATTCCTCTACAATTCTAGGAGACAACCTTCATCACTTACTTTTTTGTGTGTTGGGCTCCCTTGGAGCCCTGTCCCTGATTTATTTTCATCTTCAGAGTTCTTGCCAATAGCTTCTCAAGGGTTGGTTGACTACCCTAAAGCTTATCATTGTAAGTTTCTTTCTCTCTCTTCTCCCGGGCAGGCATATGTCCTCTTGTTGATCTTCTAGCCACTATTTGTGATTCCCCTATCTCTCCTTCCTCCTCTGATTCCTCTGACACTTGTTCTTCCACTTCAGCTTCTGCATGCTTCTCCTTAGGGCCTTCTGGGATGCTTTCTCCTTTCCTCGAGCCTGAAGGTGTCCCTTTCTATGGGGTCACTTTCTTTTGCATTTTGACCTCCTGGACTTCCAATGACGTTGAGCTTAAGGGCCCAAACTTGTTCTCTTGGCCCTTCAAGGGAGGATTTTTCTGATCAGGAGCAGGCTGGGGACCTTTGCCTTTTGAAGCCCCAAAAGGGTTTTGGGCCTCATGGGTAGTATTTGTTCTCTTAACCTACTTCCACCCTTCCTCTTTTCCTTTCTCCACCTCTCTGTTACTCAGACAGCCCCTAGAAAAGTGTCCGTATTCATGGCATTTTCGGAACTTGAAGGGAAGTTGCTCATAATCTAATTTTTGTACATGATACCAGCTGCCGATATTGATTTTTATTGCCTCCAGCAGTCCCACCTCTAGATCGAACTCGACACAGATTCAAGCACATTCGTATTGATCCGTGTTATTTTCCCGGTCTATGAATTTGCCCAGTGTGTTGCCTATATGCTTCAAAGATTCCCAATTCCAGCAATGCACTGGAAGATTTGGCAACCTTATCCACACAGGAATGGTCATCGAAACATCCATTGTTGGATCAAAATCCGGCGTCCACTTGTTGAGATACAGACCTTGAGGTCCCATAAAATAAGGCCCATTCCTAACAATCAGATATTTTCCCTCTTTTGAAATGAATTCGAATAGGAAGTAGCCTCTCCCTAAGAAGTACGAGGTAACATTGTGCTTGATCAATGGCCTCCAGTTTTTGACAACCCAGGCCTCCATTGTTTTGGGAGAGGGCCAAAGTCCTATAAATTTTCCCACTAAGGCCCGATCCGCCAGAGACCCTGCAACCTGAATCAGTCCCTCTGGTGGAAGGGATATTTCTGGAATGTCATCCAACTTCTTCACAAAAATGGTGGCTTTCGATTTCTTCTTTTTCGGTAGCAAAGCCAACAATGAATTGAAGGCTTCATCTGCGGACGAAGGAGGAGGGGGAGGAAGGACCTGGGGCGAACCCAGATCCTCCACGGCTGCGAAGGAGGTAACCCTAGCACTATTCAGCGCACGCGAGATCACCCAGTCGCTCTGCGCAGCAGTGAAATCTCCAATTGGTTGGTGTAACTTGGCCGAAAACTAAAAGTGTTAATGATGCATTAACTCTCTTTTTTTTGTTAAAATTCCATTTTTTTTTTAGCAATGGCACTAAAAACTAAATTTTTTGTGCAATAAACATGAAAAAACACCCTAAAAAAATGTTGATGTTGAGTCAACGCTTTTCTTTTTGTTGAAATTTTGACATTTTTTAACAATGACATTAAAAATAAAATATAATGACTTTGGAAAACCCTAAAATTCCAATAGTTATTTTATGATAAAATTACTAATAAAATATCATGACTCCAAAAAACCTAAAAATTCCAACCATTTTCAACCATGATGTTAAAGATAAATGTCATGACTCTAAAAAACTTAAATTTTGACATTTTTCAACCATGGTGTTAAAGATAAAATATCACGACTACAAAAAACTTTAAAATTTCGACATTTTAAAGCCATGGAATTAAAACTAAATATTATACTATAAAATACCTTAAATTTTCAACATATTTCAATCATGGCATTATATACCAAATAACATGACTAAAAAAAACCTTTAAAATGAATACCTAAATCAAAGAAACATTATACTGAGAGCAATTTTATTTTTATTTTTGTAAAGCTAAAAGTATAGGTCTTTTAAAATCTTAGTCTAAGACAATTTGACACATTGCAAGGAAAAATTAATAATCATTCATCAAATTGACACACATTGGGGACAAACTTGAACCATTGTAATGAAAACTTAAAAAATAATAAAGAAAATTTAAAAATCAACTATCAAATTGACACATATAGTAAGGTCAGATTACTAGTTGAGCAGTGACATAGCCCCTGAAGCTAAAAAATAAGCAAATAAAAATTTATATATTTAAAAATTTAAATTTTAAAAAAAAATAGTAATAAGTTTTTTAAAATAATAAAAAGTAAAAAATAAAAATTTAAATGATGAAAAAAACAATAAATAAAACCCCAAAAAAATCAAATATATATATATTAAATAACTAAAAATAACTTGTCAAGTCTCACTAGCACAACCAGTTGAGGATGGGCCTCGTTAGCAAGGCGACCTAGGATCAAAACTCATGAAGGTTGTTGCGCTCATGCTAAGGGGAGGAGACACGCTAAAATCCAGTCATCTTAGGGCTAGTGTGGCCCAAACCGAGTGTGATACCCGGGTGACTTTGACGGCTTAGATGCCCCTAGGTTGTGGTTTCTCGAACCACAAGTCAAGCATGGAGGAACACAGACAACTTGACAAAAACAATTAACCAAAAATAACTCATAAAGGTGAAAAATGAAAAAAAAATAACAAAAATTAAAATAAATAAATAAATAAGAAACATTGTTTTTATATAAAAATATTTCGGTGATTATCACCGAAATATTTTTTATACATTTTATGGATCACATAAACAAAATTCCTAAAACATTGTTTTGTCAATTTATCTGAATTTGAGATTATTGTAGGCTTAAATTTTGGCTTGAGAAACCATGACCTAGGGGCATCTAAGCTATCAAAATCACCTGGGGATCGCACCCGACCTGGGCCACACCATCCCTTAAGATGGATGGAATTTTACTCACAGAGTTTCGAACCAGTGACGTTCACTTCAGAGAGTGACTTAATAATACACCCCATCACCGTCTATTCTACACCACATAGGCTAAAAAAACAGCAATCAAATTAAAAAAATAAATGGAAAAATAAACATTATCTCACTAAAAAAACAAAATATGAAACAAATTAAATATAGTTGATCAGAGTATGAACTGCTGACATGATCTGAGATGATCAATTAAAGACTTCATAAAAAAATAGAATGAAAGTGATAATGTTGTTTTTTGGTGAGCGCCCTACCTCATTGGTTGTAATGAAGCTTTATAACTTCATTTCTTTGGCAGTGTTTGGCTCAAATTTATATGGAGGAACTTCGTTTCAATTCAATGAGATGTCAATTCCAAGAAACTTATTTTGCACAACCAATTGTCTCGTACAAAGTTCATGGGAATTGTACATGGTTGATACAAAGTTGAATGCAATTGTGTTTGTGGCAGTGAAGGCATGGGAATATGGAACAAAAATTTTAATGTTATCTCTCAAATGATTTCCTGTTTTAAATAGGACTTATTTCTTTTGCAGAGAAAGATGGATTTGGGATGATCTATAATTTGTGATTTAGTATTAAATTAAATTGTAAAGACAAGTTAATTAATATTTATGCATAATTTGTAAAAACAATTGTTTTACTATTAATTTAACAACTAAATTATGACTAGTACAATTATAAAAATTAAATCACTAATAACTATAGATGGATATCAAAACATTTAATTTCTAATTAAAATACTTAGTTCCTAAAACATTTCATATAGTGAAAAAAAATAAAAAATAAAAAATAATAATAATAATAATAATAATTAATTATTAAAATAAATAAAATATATCATTAGCCCTTTTCAAATATTTTCAAAATATTATACTTGTGTCTATGATTTATGATTTAATATTAAAATGGATAAATTTGACACGATCACTTGAATAAAACCAGGAACAAAGTTGCAGTAGATTAAACCGCTTTAACAAAATTCACACATTAAGTTTTTGCATGGTAACTAAGACCAATCTTCTATGTTTGGTTCAGAGGAAAGAAGATAAAACAACTTTAACAAACCAATGTAGAAATTACACTAATGGATTCAATCTGATCATGTAATGTACTAAAACAAGATATTGAATCCTTCTACAATATTTGCGGAATATAAAACACGATCGCTCAATCACATGCAAGTAAGAGAAAGAAGTAAATCAATCGCACAACACAAGATTTTCCTGGGGAAAGCAACTACTAAAAACCCCTCTATCTCTATTGTATAATAAACCAAGGAATCATGAAACAATACAATGCATGTATGCTCACAAGAACCTCATACACTCTACCAATCGTCTCACACTGATCTAGGCATAATTGGACCAACACATAGCCAATTTTCAACCCACCTTTAGCCAGCCTTGCTCACACAATCCCTAGGCGAAATAAATCTCTATTAAATAGGAATTCCAACCTTCCTTGAACGCGCAATCCTTCATGGGTATCTTGTGGCTTTACAACTACCCCTGGGCAGTTCACTAATAATACAATTGATAGTTTACTTCCCTTTAACCTTTGTCTCAACTGGGTCTTCATCAAATTTGACATGCATGAAGCTAATAATAGCATATCATCAGTTACTTGGTAGATCTCTACTTGTGAATTAAATCTATTTTAATTCACTTGACCTCTCACAAGCTCATCACTCAATTAGAACTAGTTAAACTGATTTTAACTCAATTATTTTTAGTTAACTGATTAAACTCACACTACACTAGTGCATTAATTCCAGCTGGACCTCCAAAATAATAGAATCATTGTACATGCCTCACCATTGACTCTCAACTCGAAATTATTGAGCTAACTAAGTCTATCTCACTTAGTTAAAAATTACAAGTTTTTATGAGCTGAGATTACAATTTATTGTTTAATTTATTTAAGGGAAAAATAAATTAGACACACATTTTCTTGTTGATATTCAACACTCCCTCTCAAAAAGAAAGGGGTTATCAACTACCCTGACCCTGCCTCTGTGGTATTTTAATTTTCTCTTTACAAGTGCCTTCGTCAAGATATATGCATCATGATCCTCTATGGGTATGTACGGAAACAACATAATGTGCCTTTGAACACAATCTCTGAGATGGTGGTACTGGATGTCAATATCATTGGACCTGTCATGGAATACCGAATTAACCAAGAGTTTTATGCAACTCTAGTTATCACATTGCATCATTTTTGGATCCATCTGATGACCAAACAAAACAACAAGTATCTTCCTCATCTAGATGGCCTTGCATGCAGCCTGACTAGTAGCCATGTAACTTAGCCTCGGCTGAACTGAGTGCAACTGATTTCTACTTCCTGTTGTACCAAGAAATTGTTATTGATCCTATTTTGAAGACGCCCCCTGATGTTTTGTTCCTGTCTGATGGACTTCCTGCCCAATCTGCATCAGCGAAGCCTTGAAGCTTCACTCCCTCTATCCATTTGTACCATAATCGATACTCTATGGTGCCCCTGAGATATCTCAAAACATGCTTCCCTACCTTCCAAAAGAGATTGGTAGTCTTAACCATAGCTTTAATAAGTTGGTTAACTATGTAGCATATGCCTAGTCGTGTGTTCACCAAATACATAAGTGAACCCACAAGCTGCCTATAAACAGTAGCATCCATCACCTCACTTAAAGTGGCATCCTCCTTCCTCTAGTTTCTTGTAAGAGCAGTCTCCATGATTTTGTTGCTCTCCATGTGGAACTTCCTCATAATATCCTTGGCATACTTGCCCTAAGATACAAATAGCTCCCCATCCCTTTTCCATATTTCCAAGGCAAGTAAATAGTGCAAGAGCCCCATGTCCTTCATCTCAAACTCTCTTGCAAGATCCTCTTTACAAGAAGTTATGAGCTTCTCATCACCTGTTAGTATAAGATCATCAACATAAATTACAATAATAAAAATCTTACCATCAACCACAATATGATATAGGTTTGTATCTGCTTCACTCTTTGTGAAGCCCAACTTGGTGAAATTGTTTTCGATTCTGGTCTACCAAGCATGAGGTGCTTGCTTCAGCGCATATGACTCCCTGTCAAAGGTCTCAAAACCTTCTGCTACTCAATGTACACTACTTCCTCAATAACTCCATTAAGAAAGGTTGTCTTTACATCCATCTGATGTATCTACCACCCCATCTACGCTGAGAGTGAAAGGATAGATTTAATCGATCAGTACTTTGCAACCGGTTCATAAGGCTCCTTATATTCAATCCCCTCCACCTGTGAGAATCCTTGGGCCACAAATATAGCCTTGTATTTCTCCACACTCCCATCTGTTTCTTACTTCACCTTGTAGATCCACCTAGATCCAACCACTAACTTCCCCACTAGTCTTGGGATCACTTCCCATGCACTATTTCTGATAATGGAGTCATACTCCTCAACCATGGCATCAATCCATGTTGGCTGCTGCACTGCTTCCTCAAAAGAGGATGGTTATGACACAATACACTCGCACATAAGAGCCATGTATCCAGTATACATTTTGGGGGAACTTCTCTACCTGCATTGTGATGTAGGTGCACCTACATTCTCTGTCGCATCTAGCATCAATATGTCAGCCTCTCTGGTGTGCTTCCTACCATTTTTGGTGGATGGCTCTGCATGAGTGGTTTTTGCCACTCCATGATCCTCTTCTTGTGGCTGCTCCACATCCTGAGGTTCATCCTTTGGAACTAATAGTTCCTCATCTGCATGCAAGTCAAGCTCCCTCTCAAGGGATAATCGCATGGCTTTCTCCTCATAAAATTTAACATCTCTCCTAACAAATGTCATCATGTTAGCCGACAAATACACCCGATAGTTGTAGGGAGTATCAATGTACCCCACAAATATCCCAACCTCTGGTTTTGGTTCTAGCTTCTTCCTGGCATCTTTGGTCACATGGCAATAGACAAATGAGCCAAAAAAATAAAAATATGAAACATCTGGTTTCTTACCTAAAAAACCATCCTCTAGTGTACTCATGCCAAGTATCCAATGAGGAATACGGTTCTGCACAAATACCGTTGTGTTGCATGCCTCTGCCCACAAATGCAACGGTAGGCCCTAATCATGTAACATAGCTCGTTTTGCTCCCACAATTGTTATGTTCTTTCTTTCTACAACCCCATTCTGTTGTGGGTTATGAGGTGCAATTAATTCTCTCTGAATTCCTTCTTTGGCACAGAATTTCTTGAATTTATTAGAGACATACTCACCACCATTTTCGCCCCTTAGATCCTTCACCTTCTTCCCTGAATCTTTCTCTATCAGTGCTTTGAACTCACAGAACTTGGAGAACGTCTGATATTTCTTTTGCAGAAAGAAGATCCAATACTTTCTAGAAAAATCATCAACAAAAATCACATAATACATGTGTTTTGATGTGGAAGCTATTGAGAATGGTCCACACACATCTGAGTGAACTCTCTCAAGGATTGTTGCTGCTCGGTTCTCCTTCTCATGAAAGGTGGCCTTTGTATATTTCCCCATGATACATCCCTTGCATGTGTCTATCTATGCAAGTGTACCCTTTGGAAGACCTGTAGAAATATGTTGCATGATCCTCAAAGCATTATGGTGTAGATGACTGTTATCACTTGAAAATCGTACAAGCAAAGGCGACATTATTTAATGTCAGGCAGAAGGATTTACAGGGCTGAGAGACATTAGAGAATTTGAAAGTTTTTAAAAATATCTAAGGTCTGAGAAAAAATCAAATTGTGGACAAGAAGAACTAGTCAAATGTGCCTTTGCGCGCAAAAGTGTTCGATAAACACGCCTTTGCGTGCCTTTTGTTCCAAAAAGTGTGCAATCGTGGGAGTGGCAGAAGTCACTTTCTGGGACCACAAGGCAAACTCTAGGACATTGATTCCATACTTGAAGCTACCTAAGGACAGCCACCCAAGCCTCCTTAGGACATCAAGGGAGAACACAATGGAATAAATGTGGCACACATTGGAATCACCCTCCTCTCTTGGGTCACTATCCACAATGTACCAAGAGAGGGAAGGAGGATTTGAATTCTCCTATAAAAGGACACCAAGAGATGAACAACAGGAGAGCACATTGTTATGCTGGCCAGAATTTCCCCAAGCAATATCAGTAGTGTGTGATCAGGAGCAGAGATAGAGGGGACTCAGTTGTTGGCTATCCAAAAACTCTAGTCCACCATAGTAGAGAGAGGGATACTTTGCGCCAAGGCAGCTCAGAAGTAAAGACATCCTTGCATCGGGACTTAGAACCCCTAGTTCTAAGGGCCCCTTGGCAAGTGGGTTAAAGTTTCATCTTCATTTCCTACCAGCACTCAATAAGAGGGGACGTAACCGTATTCGTTTGGATTATTGAAGTTGTTTGACTATATTTAGAGCTTTTGTGTTATTTGTTTTAATTTTAGTTTAATTTTTGTGTTTGAATATGCATGTTATTTCTCTATCTAGTTTGTTTATGTTTGAGCATGTTCCACTAACTTGCTTGACTCCATCTATTTTCTGCCTATGACGAATAACTTAAGATGGAAAACCACACCCCTTAATTTGGTGTGATTTCGTACATACATGCACCAAACACACTAACACAGGATTGGCGACTCCACTAACTTTTATTTCCAAGTTTATGTGGTTGTGCCTTTTTGCAGAGACCTCCGTCTTTGTTGTGGAGTTGGGCTAGAATTTCCCCCTTTCTCTCCTTCATGGTCTAGTTCATCCCTAGTGACAGACTGAAGCAGAAGAGATCCCAAAAAGATACTATGCAAGAATTTTGCGCGCATTTCTCATAGAAAGGCACGCCCCAATGCACACGTTCAAAGTTGACCCACGTGTAGACATCGCACATGTTTCAGCATTTTGCGCGCAAAAAACATGATGAGAATTGTTTCCAATAATTCCATCTTTTCCTGCTTGTAAAGGTGAATGGCAGCCCATAATACATCTGTCAACACAGGTTGAGGTACCCTACAGCTTGCTAAAATTCACTCTTAGCTACATTTGGTAGGCTTGGTGTTAGTTTTATCTCAAGTTGATTTTTGCAAAGTTAGACACATAGTTTAAGTAGGAGGCAAACTAACTTGCATTCCGAAAATTTTATGTTTTGAAAATTTAGGTACCAAAACACCTAGATAATTATCCAAAGTAAGTGGCCCAAGTCCATGCATTCTTAGCTAGTTCCTTTTGTAGTGTAAAATTCATTAGTTTAGTTCAATTTTTTTGCACTAGGATTTTGGGACTAGGATCGAATTGTCGATAGAATAGCAAGTAATATTTGCTACCATTGCACCCTTCGGTGATCCTAGGCAAACATATGAACACCCTCTATTCACAAATCACCATATACCTATAGTTGATCACATAGATTAACTAGGAAAATTAGAAAGTGGCCCATATCCGCACATGTTTTTATTTTTAGCAAGGAACAATAGAACATAGTGTAAATAGGTGATTTTGAAAAGGGTCATTGCATATCAGCACGTTCAGACTATGTGCTTGTTCACTTTTGGCTCACACACATCCACACACTAAGCAAAGTAAAGACACCTAAAACTAACTTAACAAAACTCACTAAATTCTCCCCACAAGGGCCACAAAAGAATTTATAGTCTAAGTTAGGATGAACGGGTAGGCATCCAATAATCCGCCTTGATCATTATTCATCTTGAAACATAGAATTTTATTGTTTAGGGAGCTTTCAAATCCACCTACTAGCCCATGGAAAAGAAAATCCGAGCGCGGCAGAGACCCGATTCAAAGGGGGTTAGGCTTAGGCGCAGCGCGTGCTGTATCAGTTGGGGCTACCTAACCCGAATGATACTCGGTATTATTAGCTGAACTACCAAGAAGCCCAAGACTCAAACTCTCACATGGGATGGTGGTGCTTAGTGGCCAAAATTAGGGCGTCCTTTCCCTACAGGTGATGGTGCAAGAAAGCACTAGATCCTCTACCCTTACCTTGGTGGATTTTCTTTGGTTGATTGGGGGCGTCGCCAACTCTTACGAGACGTTGTGACAGCATTCGCAAGAAATATTCTCAAGGCCCAGTTACATTTGACTGTGTGAGGATGATTAGATCTTCTAGGATTTGAGTATCATACGCAAACAAACAAAAACCATATTTTTTTATTGACTGATCACATAGGATTTATCTAAAGGGAAAATTAATTTTATTTTCGCTTTGTTTAATGTATGCAATCGAAATTTTGCTTTGATTATAATCTCTATCCTCTCAAATATTTCCAAAGCCATACCTAGTCGATGCCAGAATAGACCCAACAGGACCTCGTCGATCTAGATGTCTTTTGGACCTCCCCCCATTACCGAGAGGGGTTCTAGGTCTTTTGCCATTTAAGCATCAAAGACGGAACACTGCCACCATTATTGGTTCATCCTTTATTGGGGCATATTTATTTGGAAACCCTAGTCGGTCTCCCAATGCCACACCAGTGAACACCCCCACATGGTCACCACACACCACTCCTACCACAACCCCTATTGGGTAGAGGAGTGCTACCCATTCGGGAAGCTAGTTAAACGCACAACAGGGTACATCACAGACAAACCCTATTCCTAGCCAGAACATTGTGTTTTCACAAGTCGCAATGGCCACAACCTCACAGTCACCTTTTCTAGCTTCGTTAAATCTACCAGATTTAACCAAGTTTACAAATGACCCCATTGCACACAACTCCATATGGCCTCCCATGCCCACGAATCTCCCTTTGGACATTCCAAAGTTCGAAGGAAAGCAAGCGGAAGACCCCAGAAATCATGTTATGACTTTCCACCTGTGGTGTTCGTCGAACAGCATTATTGATGATACTATTCGACTAAGGCTATTTCAATGTGGTCTAACCGAAGCAGTAGTGAAATGGTATGTGGAGAAACCCTCTGCTACACTTGAACCTTTAGCACCCTCACCACTGTGTTCCTAAACTATTTTTAGTTACCCATCCACCATGATTCTGGAATGGAGTTACTAGCCCACTTTAGGCAAACCCTCATCGTCCATATCTCGGACCATCTCCATGAATGGCCGAGGCGTCGTAGTTTGTGAAAAGCCAAACTCGACGATCGAGTTATGTTAGACCTGTTTGTGAAAACTCTCATCGCAGAGATTTCAAAGGATGTGGCGCAGCAAAATCCCATATCTGAAGAGGACGCCATTAGTAAGGCCCAACAGCTCAAGTTTATCTATACACAGTCAGGGTATATTTACACTATCCTGCTGAACGCCCCGCGCCTGCAAACTTACAAAGAATTGACAGGCGTGTCGAACTCTGTAGACATTTTAATTGGGTCATTGACCCAAAGTTACCCAAGTAACAGCGTTCAAAACCCTGGTTACACATATGATTCTACCCAAAACGTACCACAACCCGGCGACCAAAGTCATCACATGCCTCCGCAAAATTTGACCAGTAGCGCGTCAACGTATCACCATCATCATGGAGGACCCTATCCTCCAGCTCAGGGGACCCAGTATGTAGATAGACATGTTAACGGAAGAGCTACCCCCCAACATCCATTCCCAAACCAAAGACCACATTATGTGCAGTCCCCAGCACAAGACCCATTGATCTAAAATGTGAGAACTTCTTGTTTCTAATACAGATATGGACTGTAGGGGCATTTACAGGATATGTCACATTTAAAGAAAGGATGAGATCCTGAAGCTTTCTGGCCCTTTACAAACTCTTCCTAAAGAAATAATAGAAGTAATCACTAATGATCTAATAATGAAACTACTTGTTGCTAGTGCAAGGTATCCATTATCCATAAACTTATGTGTGCAAACTATTAAATTTGTTTTGCAATTGGAACAAAATGCTTTTGGTGAATTTATGAGTCTTTTGTGTATAGGAAGCTTATTTCATTTTATTGTTTAACATCTTTAACTCTGATAAAACACAGCAATTAAATCACATAATATAACACAACATATGGTAAGGCAGTTCACCCCTCCTGAGCTACATCTTCAGGGTCCAAGGCCCCCAAATGGGCATGTCCTTGCTCTTATTATGCTAAAATTTGTTAATACAGTGATCAGAAAGCATAAACATGAAAAAAAAGCTGTGAAAATGAGTTCAGAGCACAGAAAACAGTGAAGATAGGCTTTTGTTTCACCTCCAAAGGTTAACCATAACCCAATACAGCTCCAACACTCTCTAGGCCGTAATGGATCTCCAAGCTTCTCTGCTGAAAAAGTACCTGAAGATGATCTGTGTTGCCTCTGAAACCTACACCATTGGTTCTTGAATGCTTCAATTACCCAAATTGGACTCTTGGTTCACCTCAAATGGTCAACCACAGCTCAGCACAACATCAACCCCAAAATGGCCCTAGTGGCTCTAAAAGCTTCTCTGAAGCTAAACAGGCTGAAGAACTACTCCAATGGCTCTAAAACCTATCTCAATGGCTTCAAAATGATGAGAAGACCCAAAATCAAAAAAAAAAATCGCTGAGAAAGGATTTCCCTGGCAAAAGTTATGTCCAACTAAAGTTTTGATCAATTTGCCCTTGAAAAACTCCACCAAATTTGGTCGCACTGCCAGTTAAGATTCTAAATTTGGCCATTCAGCCTAAATTGGCGTGCTCCGCTAGAGTTGACCAGACCGTTATGGGTAACATTAAATGTTAGCGTGACTGGTCACATGAACCGCGTACCCGTCGGCATATTTTTGGAGTTTTACGGTTAATAAAACCATAACATTAATTGGAACATGCAAACAACGCCACCCCATGTGAGCATGACTGCAGTCTTAAACGTTCACTGTTTGGACTCCCGACATTTTTTTCTGCCGCTGGTCATGATGAGAGGTCATGTGGATAGGGGGGGGGGGGGCTAGCCCGAAGCCCCTTCAATCTTCCGCTCCCAATACCACATAACCTCCGAAACCTTTAAACTTTAACATACGAAACATATCCTTTGACCGTTTACATTTAACCTTTGAAATGTGACATTTGCCCACGTATTTACACTTTGACATTTATAACCATATGATTTAAACCTTGATCATTTGCCACATATATCACACGTTGCAATTTTAATTTGGGGTTTTAATAAAATTTCGAATTTAAATAAATGTGTGATATTAATTTATTTTAAATAAGGTTTTAAATATAGTAAAAAAAAAAAAATATATATATATATATATATATATATTATATGATTTTTTTTTTAAACCATACAAACATTAATATATATATATATATATATATATATATATATATATATAATGTAAATTATTAATTAAACCTTAATTAAAATAAAAAATTTCAAACCCTTAAATTTATGAATACCCATTCAACATTGGAGGTTATTAGGTGATTTCAAAGTGCAATAACTTCTTCATACGGTAATGGATTTGAGTGTCGTTCACGGCGCCGGGATTGTATCGCCGAGGCCTATCCGGTCGCTCAGGTTCCAACCAATTTTGAGCAAATAAAATTTTGAGGATTTTCTCCAATAAGACATGATCACCTGATCACCCGCCCATGCAGAATAATGCACGGGTAAACTTTGTACAAACCTCCCAAAACCAATCGCGCCAACCATATAACCAGGAGAACTACCCTCCTAACGTGGTTAATAAAAATGGGAAAAGAAAGCCTAAAGGAAATCCTTGATAGGGAGGAAACAATCAGCAACGCCCTCCATGATCTCAGGCTAGAGGCAACTCCAACCGAAATCAAAACCAGGAGCTAAACAACTCCTAAAGGAAGAAAAAAGGGCCACCTCTTCCAACAAACCACTCTTGTTCGATCTGTGGTGAGTACGGACACTACACTCACCACTGTCCTGACCTCCCTGAGCTAAAGAAGCTACAGAGTAACTGTGGATAAGGGGAATCTTCCTAGTAGACAGCAGTCATACAAGAACCTTTCCCCCATCAAGGGACAGTTAGCATGTAGCAACAAACTCCCAACGACCCTGGAAATAACAGCCACAAAATCTACATGACTAGCAAAGAAATTTTTTTTCAAACACGGAATCGAAACTACAACACCCCACCAGATACCAACGCATCAGAGGGCTAGTACCAGTGCACCAACATCACCTTTGACCATATCAAATATGCCTATTAAACCTTTGCCAAAGATGGCTAAGGGACCAACTAGGTGAGCAGGAAACTATTCTAAAGTAGCCCTTAACTATAGCATTGTGGACAATCTAGCTCAATCTCCCGCCGCTATGTTAGCTTTGGAGGTATTACAGTCATGCCCAAACTAGCGAAAATCCTTAATTTCTGCATTAGGCGCCATCGACCGTGCCGATTCGCGCCTAATGGCTTTTTATTTAGATAAAGCCACCCCTAGGCTTCCTTCAATGGTCGCCTTCCAGATACCAGTGTTGGTCCAAAACATTACCATTCACCGATGTATCATTGATGAAGGTGCATCCACATGCATCATGCTAAAGAATGTTTGGAAGAAGTTAAGGTCTCCCGAACTAAAGCCATCAGTCATCACACTTAGAGCATATGATGGTCGCCCTTCGGTCCTCGTCAGCCTCTACCAAAATGTCTCGGTCTGCTTAGCCAGAAAGATGGTCTTATAGACACTGAAGTCTTGGATGCCCAGTCGGACTACAATATGCTCCTTGGTCGGAGTTATATGTAGCCATCGCCTCCTCCGTCTTTCGAACTATGATTTTCCCCCATGAGGACTGCATCGTTACTATCGACCAATTGACGCATAGCGAAAATTGGCCCCTAACAAATACCGATGTCATTCTACCCTACGTAGACACATATATGGACGTGTTTTCATGGTACCAAGAACATGGCCATGGCCAGTTCAAACCGTTGTCCATCTTAGGGTCATTCCTAGGAGTTCCACCGATCATACTTGTGTCATCACCTGATGTCACAGGGGCTCCGGTGTGCATGATGTCAACATCAAGCGCTGAAGCTACTCAAGACACAGACACGAGAATTAATGCCACCGAGTCCTCAGCCACAGCAGCCTCTCTATCCTACGCCACTTCCCAAACCCCTTTTCTCTACCCCCCAGCTGGTTTTGTATCCCAACAGGTTTTGGCAACAGTGGTGCTACCAAACATATCTTTTGCAATACCAGTTTTGTACCTTGTTCCCCCTACTAGGACGGGAGCCACACACATCACTGCCACATGGTTAAAGCCCCTTAGTCATGAGGAGGCCCCAACCATTCAGGAAACTATCGCAAACATCCCTGCAAAGTAAATTCCCATTGCAAAATCGATGATTACGGCTAAGAAAACCAAGAGAGGAAAGAGGGTGGAGAGTCCCGCCATGCAACGAGAATCACCAAGTTATGCCATATGTGATGTAGCGGGTCACCCTACCCACATCTGCCCAGAGCTGGACGAATTAAAACCACTCCTTAGCTCTGAGGCAGACATCGCGACACCATGTTCCTGAAAAAAGGAACCTGCCACCAAAGGTAATGGTAAAGCATTGCGTACCAACCATGCATGCACTATCTACAACAATTATGGACACTATACCATCATTGCCCAGAAATCCCACGATATAGGGATGCCTTACACACCATCGAGCGATCCTATCAAGAGGATCCCTCTACCTAGTCATCTGGAGATGAACCTCACACCATCCTGTACCTACAAGAAGAACGACAGTTACCAGAAAGACTCCCATTCATATTTCCCCCTCTTATCATACGCTGCACATTGTGCGATGAACGTGATCACTTCATCGAAGAATGCGCAGCCCTCGAAATCATCCATAGGTGGTATCCTATAGAACGGGTTTATTACGTTGGTTTGTGGGTAGTGCAATTCACATGTCCTTTATGTGCCGACAACCACATTCTAGAAAATTGCCACTATATTCCCCGATTCTGATTAGCACTGGCTATTTTGCGCTCAGCCATAGTCTGCCTCTCCCAAGAAGATGGCACAGACTCAGAATCCATGAACAATTCGACAACCCAAGAAGATGTGATGAGCAGATTCATCCTCTTCCTTTCAGCTGAAAAGAGACCAATCAAGGAACCCTTAGTTTCCCCCAACCTCTCTCTACAGAGAATACCAACATGTGCGTTATGTAAAATGCCCAATCATGTAGTCGCCACTTGCCCTGATTTAGCAGCGTTACAACGCTGGTATCCCACCAGACCATAAACTGAACATGACAGGACCCCCATATCTAGGCTATTTTTCCCTGTATGTCAAGGCAATCACTGTAGATAGTGATGTACCTATATCCCACAAGTTCGCCCTCTAATCGATATGATTCACACATTAGAGAAGAAAAAGGACGATCTCCTTAAACGGTATAGAAAGTACATCACCCCCAGGCCAGAAACCCCACACCCACTTCAGCATGATGGGAAAAATGGGATGGCACACCAACCAAACATGACCCGGGCCCAACCTAGGATAACATGCGGACTATGCGACCTGAATGACCACCAGTTCAATCAGTGAAAAGAACTAAAGCCCCTCGCAAACAGTTTTCACACAGTCTCTTCTCTGCCACAAAGACTTCTCTCTAACCAAGAGAAGATCATGCGTACTTATTGCTAGATTTGTTCACACTTTCATCATACAATTAAATGTGATCATCTCCCCAAGCTAAGAGTTACAAGAGTAGCGTTAATTCTACACTCCCCAAAGGAGCTAGACTCACCCAAGCTAACAACACAGAAATGGAAGCAGAAGACCTCTTCCTCTACCACATATCCTTTCCAAGCATCCACATATGGGACGATGAGTAGTTTTGATTCCCACACAATCTACTCAGTTGGAACTATGGTACCATGCACCATGTGCAATGGCCAGAACCACGAAGCAGAGGCATGCCCGCTAATGGAAACATTCAGGCACCTATGCACCAGGCACAATTTCCACCAACTGGAAATTGACCATCCTAACAGGGAACCCAACCTTGCGCTAACGTAAACTCCCATCACGGAGATTCTTCCCCCACCAATCACCAACGACGCGATACACCATATACGATTCGTATCATCATGTATCAGAACTATGACTCAATTTTTCTGCTCATCTACCATATATTTCGACTCAGTTGCAACTACAAGAGTAGATGTACCTATGATAATGCAGACCCCATCTGTCTACACTTTGTCGACCTCATCTTGTTCCACCACATCGACGATGGAATCCTTATCGTGTCTATCAACTAGCTCTGTTTGGATTGAACCTCTTCGGCACATCCTTGCTTAAGATCAATCACCCTTAGGATCCTTATTTCATTCAGATGAAGACATCTTAGAAGCCATGACAGAGCCGGATTATCCATGGGATGCAATGCATCACCGTTCACTTTTTCTCCCCAAGAAAATGTCCATTCTTGACAAGACGGATGAACAAGAGATCTATGCGATTGAATCAAAATATTTCCTTCCATCAGGGAAATTCGATTGGTTCAAGAATCCTATCCCAGCGCCCGATGCGTTCGAGGAAGGAAATATGTCAAACATCTCACCCACCATCAAGGTGAACATATCCAAAAACCCATGTAAGGTCGAATAAATCTCACTGGGGGCAGCATGCTCTCCAGAAGAAATAGCCTCTTATACCCAATTGTTACAAGAGTATCGAGATATCTTTGCGTGGGACTACTCGGAAATGCCTGGGCTCAGTCTCATTATCGTAGAGCACCATATTGACAATTACCATGACGTACCTACAGTGCGCCAAAAAAAGCATCAACTACACCCATCAAAGGCAGAAGTAATAAAACGAGAAATCGACAAGCTTCACAATGCCGAGCTTATCTACCCTATTTCTTACACATCGTGGGTTTCCAACCCTGTTCACGTCGTGAAAAAACAGGGGACCATACGCGTTTGCATCGATTTCCGGGATTTGAACAAAGCTTGTCCCAAGGACAATTATCCCACCCAATTCATCGACCAGGTCATCGATGCTTATGTGGGACACAAGGCTCTCTTCTTTATGGATGGATTCTCTGGGTACAACCAAATTCAAATCCGCCATACAGACCAGTACAAAACCGCGCTCACCACCCCCTCGAACACATTCGCATACAAGGTAATGCCATTTGGCCTAAAAATGCTAGAGCCACCTTCCAAAGGGCCATGAACTATATATTTCATGACTTGGCACACCTTATCCTCGCTTACTTGGAAAACTTGACCGTCCTTTCCAAGAAGCGCTCAAACCATCTTAAGGATCTGATATTGGTATTCCAACGATGTCATCAATACAACCTACGCTTGAACCCCCTCAAGTGTGTCTTATGCGTCACAACAGGTAGACTCTTAGGTTTTATTGTGTCCCAGCAAGGGATTCACGTGGACCCCCTTAAGGTCCAAGCTATCAAAGAGGTACCTCCACCTCGAACCCTCAGGCAACTACAAAGCCTGCAGGGGAAGGCCAATTTTCTGATACGCTTCGTCCAAAATTATGCCACTTACGCTCAAGGGTTCCTGTGCCTCCTTCGCCAAGACATCCCATTCAAATGGGATGATCACACCCAACAAGCATTCGATGCGCTGAAAGAAACATTATCTTCAGCACCACTCATCAGTCCCCTAGACTATGACAAAGATTACATCTTGTATCTTTCAGCTTCTGAGTCCACCCTGGCCGGAGTTTTGATCTAGGAAGGCCCAGATGGGAAGGAGCATGTTGATCCAGGTGGATATCGGTGGCCACCCACCTATTCCATTTGGACCAGCACCATCAATTCTTGCAGATTTTCACATTCAGCACAACTTACTATTTTTAGCAGGTTTTCGGGTCCTCCACTCTCGAAGCCGTTTTGGGGGCTTAATGATCCAGGTGGATATCGGTGGCCACCCACCTATTCCACTTGGCCCCCCACCATTGTCTCTTTCAGTTTTTCAGTTTCGGCATAACTTACTATTTTTAGCAGGTTTTCGGGTCCTGAACTTCCGGAGCCGTTTTGAGGCCCTAAACGACGTTTTTTGGGTATGAAAGCGCTAGCGAATTTTCTGATAAAATTCGCCCCGACAGCTGTAGTCCTCGGATAGAGCTTTCTAATGATGTATCATATGCGTCAAACGGAGATAGTATGCCAAAGTTACGTCCCTGGGAAGTTGAAACACCAATTTACCCAAACGGCGCCCATAGTTTTGGCGCTTCATCTCCTAGGGTTAGGTTTTTGGGATGTTTAGGGTTCTCCATTGTTTCTCAATAATAAATAGGCCCTCGCGCCTCATTGTAAAGCAGTTCAGAGGTCTGCAGCCACCACATCTCTTCTCAGAGATAGCTACCAGTACCCTAGCTAGTTTTATTTCCATTGTCTGTAAGCAAATTTCAGTTCTTTGATATTAATGAAATGAAGTGTTATTTCCGCCGCATCTCTGTATTTATGGTTATGTGTTTATTCTGTTGCGTTCCTGCATAAATCCGGATCAGTGGTATCAGAGCGGTCTGCTTTTTCTCGATCCTTCTTTGCATGTCCCCAACGCGGTCGGGGTATAAGGAGCTAGGGCTTGATCTGGTGGAACCTTTGCAAGATCAGCCTCACAAACCTCGACGGACGCCCATGGGGGACGAAAAGAAAGATGAGGGAGCAGGAGATCCTATTAAAATATTGCTCGAGGAGGCCCTCGAAAGACAAAGGAACGTGATGATGGATAACTTTGCTCAGATCCTTCAACGGCTACCCACCGGCGGCGCATCTGCATCCAACAGCCACTCTGGAGGCGCCACTCCCTTCAAGGTACATGTAAACTTTGACATTCCTATATTTGAAGGAAAAATAGATGCAGATGTTGTAGACAGATGGTTAAATTTGTTGGAAGGGTATTTCTCGGTCCATGACTTCTCTGACCGAGAAAAGATTATTTTTGCACTCCTCAAAGCTGCCCCCCATGTCAAAGACTGGTGGGAAACCTATCGTGAGCAAGAGGGCGAAGGGGAACCCTCTCTGTTCTCGGCCACACCCACTTGGAATTCGTTCCGAGACGGCATCAAGGAACAATATTACCCTGTGGGGAGCTATGAGGACAAATACATCCAATGGACCACGCCGCGGCAACAAAAGGATCAAGATGTGCACGAACTGACGAATCTGTTCCATACCCTACGCACAAAGTTGGGTATTAAAGATTCAGAGAGACATTTGGTGCTCAAGTACCGCGGCTGTCTGCACAAACACATTCAGGAGGAAATGGAGTTCCTCGACATTACATCGCTTGGCACGGCATATCGCTATGCTGCCAAGATCGAGCAGAAATTTAAGCAAAAGAAGCGAGACTTTGGATCTGCGAATCCGAAAGGTGCCCCCGAACCGAAGAACAAGGGGCAAGGCCAAAGCAATGCGACTCATAACAATACCACAAATCCAAAGAAGGACACAGGGAAGTGGTGTGAATTTCATAATAGCCCCACTCACAGCACAAACGAGTGTCGGGCCAAACAATCTTTTGTGGCTGAACTAAAGGCACCCGAATCAGATGCATTTTCTGATCCTGAGTTAGAACCAGACAAAGGTAATGACAAAGGGAAGCAGATCATTGATGCAGATCCCAGTGCCATTGTTGCCACCACCAAGATCCAGAAGGAGGGTCCAGAGGATCCAGAGCAGGGGGAGCGCCTCTTCCAGTCGCAGATGTGGGTGAAGGGTTCTCCGCTGCAGTTTCTTGTCGATAGCGGAAGCCAAAAGAACCTCATTTCAGCAGACGTCGTGAAGCGGCTCGGCCTACCAACCATAGCACACCCGCAACCGTATACCATTGGGTGGCTCCACCCAGGGAGAGATCTCCGCATCCGCCAGCAGTGCCGACTTCCATACAGTATCAAGCCATTCACGGATGAGGTATCGTGTGATGTTGCTCCTCTTGATGTAGCTGATGTATTATTGGGCCAACCATACTTATGGAGACGACATGCTGTGTATGAGTCTAGGCCTCGTGCTGTTATTATTACTTTGGGAAATAACTTGTACAGGATACCGGAGGTAGTACCGCCTCCTGCCATCTCTTTGACTACTGCAAAACAACGCAGCAAGATTGTTTCCCAGACCAGGAAATTCATTTTCCTTACGACTCGCTCACAGGGAAAGAAGAATATTGTGGCCACAACCTCGAAACAGGGCTCCCTTTCACGGCTGCAGTAGATGGACAAAGTCATGGAGGAATACGATGACAATTTCTCCTCACTCATAGAGGTTCCTCTACACTGTCAGGACAAGCACTCCATTGATCTGACTCCCAATGCACCACCACCCGATGTTTCCATACATCCTGCAACTACACATACAGAATCCAAACATGTACTGTATGAGGCTGATAAAGAAACCAAATTTACTAAACGCATCCAGCATGTCCACCCGCAGGTCCATGACATCTTCAACACATCTAATACTCAGTTCAATAGAATTTTCCTCATCTCATGGAGGATCTCAACGCAATGGGGACCATTGCTTCCCAAGGAGGGAGGAATGATCCAGGTGGATATCGGTGGCCACCCACCTATTCCATTTGGACCAGCACCATCAATTCTTGCAGATTTTCACATTCAGCACAACTTACTATTTTTAGCAGGTTTTCGGGTCCTCCACTCTCGGAGCCGTTTTGGGGGCTTAATGATCCAGGTGGATATTGGTGGCCACCCACCGGATCACATGTAATTTATTACGTCAGTAAAACCTTAGCAGACCTAGCATTAAGATATGAGCCTAAAGAAAAGACTGCCCTAGCATTAATACATGCAATACAAAATCTTTGCCACTACATCATCTTAAAAACCACTACGATTATCGCGGATATTAATCCCATCAAATATTTTCTCACACGCTGCCTAATGAACGATAAGTACGCCCGCTGGATAGCCATTATCCAAGAATACGACTTACAGTTTCACTCCCCTAAAAGAAAAAAGGCTCTTATCTTAGCAGAGTTCATTACGGACCTCCCAAGAGATACCAATGGATCACCAGTAAACGATTCGCTACCAGAAGAGCAACTCTTCTTCGTAGCAACCAATGACCCTTGGTATGGAGACATTCTCCTCTTCCTACGAACTCAAAAGTTCAGACCTCATCTCACTCGAGATGACTATCAGCCCATATGCCAACAAGCCCCCCGATATCATCTCATGGGAGATTTCTTGTATCGACGGGGCATCGACACCATTTTACGTCGATGCCTCACTCACGACCAAATGGAACAAGCCCTTAATGACTTCCATGGAGGAGCTTGAGGCAGCCACCTCTTCGAGATGGCCACCACCCAAAAATTCCTTCGGGCGGGATATTTATAGCCCTCCCTGTTTCACGATTGTATTACAGCAATCAAGAGATGCGAGCAATGCCAACGCTTCACTCATAAAGCAAGAGCCCCTCCCTCTCCTCTGCACCGTGTCATTGTCACTGGCCCCTTTTGTAAATGGGGAATTGACTTCATGACTTGTAGCCCTGCATCATCTAAAAATCATAAATACATCATAGTGGTTGTTGATTATTTCACCAAGTGGGCGAAAGCCATGCCCACATACGATAACACTGCAGAAACCGCCACTCGATTTATGTTTAACCACATGATTGCCCAGTTCGGGGTTCCCAAGGAGTTAGTCTCCCACCATGGGAAGCACTTCGAGAATGAAGTTTTCGAAGAGCTATCTCACCACCTCAGATTCACCCATGAATTCGCTTCACCATACTACCCCCAATCCAATGGATAGGTAGAAGTTGTAAATAAAGTACTCAAAACTATGTTACAACGCATGGTGAATAACCAAAAAACCAACTGGCACCATATGCTCTTCTCCGCCTTGTGGGCATACCTTATGGTTGTGAAGATGTCCACTGGTTTCACTCCCTTCCACTTGGTATACGGGGTCAAAGGCGTGATTCCCATAGAACGCGAGATCCCAAATTTACATGTCGCCATCGAACTCCTCAATGATACCTAACCTCTAGAAAAGCGCCTAGTACAACTAGAGGTCGTCGACGAAAGCCGACAACAGTCGCTGCTACACAACGAGGCCCACAAGAAACAGGCAAAAGCATCCTTCAACCGCCACATCAACCCTCGCTCATTTATCAAGGGAGAACTAGTCCTCCGCTATGATGTTGCAAAAGAAGGCCTAGGGCTAGGGAAGCTGAAAACCCTGTGGAAAGGACCCTACATCATAAAAAATTTCCTTCTCAACGGGGCATACATATTGACGGAATCAGACGGGACATGCCTCAGAAACCCCGTCAATGGCCTTTACCTCAAGCAATTCTACCCATAAGGGCCAAGAAGGCCCTACCCTAGAGACAACATCCACAAACCCAACCACTTTAAAAAAAAATTGACCAAAGGACTTGTTACAAAATGCTCTCGAGTGTCAAAATGGATTACCAACCCGACCCTTAATTCGGATTTTTCGATGGAGCATCACGATGGTCTCAAACTTTAGCAGCAGTCGCCTCGGTCATCTATCTCCCTAACCAATCACCACTCTACACCAATGGTTTGTGCATTGGTTCAGCAACAAGCAATCAGGCAGAATATGACGCTGTTATCGGACTTATGTGCAACGCCCTCCATCAGGGCATATGCCATATGCATATCTACCTCGATTCCCAATCAGTAGTGTCGCAGTTAAACCAAAAATTTGAGATGAGAGATTCACATCTATTTAGAAAATATTTGTGTGCAAAAAGGTTGAGCAGACAATTTGACTACATTACATTCACACATGTACCAAGGGGTCAAAACCAAATAGCTGATCGCATAGCTAACAATATTCTGAACCAGAATGCATCTCGAATAAACCATCATACATTAAAAAAAAAAAACATAGAAAGCAGAGATACCCATAAGCATAACATAATCCATAAGCAGAAACAGGGGGCACACTATGTAGAGCCGCAAAAAAATATCTCTCAGATATATATATATATCAAAATGTATGTGTCTGAGTACAAAAAATAGTATCACTGACCCATCGGTCAGCCCAAAGATATACACATATAATTCGTCAAAAATAGGGGAAGAATCCTCATAATGGGTGCTTTCCCCATGTACAAAATGACTCTAGGGTGGTGCTCCCCTAGTTGGGGCACCTGGACCCACTACCGCTCCCGGTACCACTACTGGAGCCGCCATCAATACTGAGACCACTACTTGACGTAAAATTGGTCGATAGCCCCTCTCCCGGGCCATCAAGGTCTCCAGCCATACCTCCTCGAGGTCATCTAAAAAGCCACGAGACGACATCCCCTGGGTCAAGTGGTCCACTCAATCCCAGACATCCTCCAAAACAGACACCCGCGTGGTCAGCTCAGCAACATGAGCCTCCGCCGCATTAGCACGAGCCTTCGCTACATTGGCATGAGCCCACTAAGCTGCAGTCTCAGCAGTAGTTGAGCTACTGCCCTCCCCTGAAGGGTTGGCCTCACAACCGAGTGCCCCACCCTAAGGTTGTGCAGGAACTCCTCCCAGCCCCCTAAGAGCTCCCCGAGGCCTCCAAATAGGATCATGCCCAACCAATCAAGCCACATGGCGACCAACCTCACCAACATCTTCAAGAGTGATCAAAAATATGTTAGTGTCATCATAAATACACATATAAACATAAATACTCAGATAAACACAGAAAAACACAAATACATACCTGTTGGCCCCCAATCATATCAGGGAGGAAGACCCATCTTTGGATCCCCCGAGAAATCCATCCCTGCATATGGGAAGGGTAGAAACACCTGGGGGTTGGCCTCAAACCAAGCCTCCGTGGTGGCATTCTAGTAGCGCCCCACCGTACCGCCACCTCCTTGAGGCATCACAAGAGTCCACCTACTCGTGCGAGGCTCCCATGGCCCCCCAATAGGCACCGCCACCACCAGTCTCAGCAGCACCACCTGCTCATACATGATGCTGCATAAAATACTGGCATAGGCAAATAGCTTCGATACATCCCAGATCTTGTAGAGTTGTGCCAGCATCCCGTCACAGCAGAAATGGCCAAAGTCAAAAAAGTGCCCGACCCTTAGCCGACGCAAGACACCAACCTGCGGACCCAATGCCCGATGTGGATAAGATGACCCTTCTAGTTGCACAATAGCTGCCAAAGCACACCGTTCGGTCAAATATGTCACCGAGGCAATGGTTATGCACCCCTCCTTAAAGGGCGCCCCGCCACAGTGACGAATCCAGAACCGCTCAAAATCCACCCTCCCAGAAGGAAGTGGAAACCGAAGAAACTCACCCTGAGGCAGCAGCTCGATCATAAATTAAATATCTATCTCAGGACGGATAGCAAGGTCACACCCACGTAGAACAAACACCATGCGCCGACTGTTCCAATGTTGGATCAGGTAACGCAAGAGTCAGTCATGTGACCGAAGAAGGTCGTTCTCCACAAATTTTAGGAGACCCCATTGTGCCAACTATTGGTGTGATTGACCATCGGCGACTAAAGCAGTATGGAGCTTGGGCCAATCCCACTCCCTCCACAACATCCTGCCAACAAAACAGGAACACATCAGCAGCATAAAAACATCAAAAAATAGACAAAATGTTCAAAAATTTGGACAAAATTTGCCTCGGCCCTCAGTGCGCCTCTCCCTCAAACAAGCGCATGGAATGCATGCCTGTATTTCTCACAGGCATGCCCAAGGCTGAGAAAAGTGCTCATAAGGTGCGCAAAACCCTAATTTTGCACGCAGAAGGCATGCTCTTACCCTGATCGCCCGCGTAATCTAGGGTAAAACTTGCCCAAAATTCGTTAAAACTAGTTTTGTACGGACCTTGGCACCCTTAGACTGAAAAAATTAAAATTTAGGACATCATGGAGTTTACCTGGCCATAAAATTGCTAATCCCTGGTGCTCAGGTTGACTGCAATGGCAAGAACTGCTCCGCAAAAGCCTCTGACCTCTCAATACTCAACAGACACAAATGAATTTAATTGGGGCCATATTCGCTTATATATTGCCCTTTTCAAAAACTTTGGATGACCATAACAAGAGCTCAGAAGGCCCAATCATCGGACCGAAAGCAGCACTATGATCAGCACTCCATAACACCCAGAGGCGATGCCACACATTCGTGCCCTCGAAAAAATAATTTTTCAGTGTCGGCAGGTATGCCCTCTCTCATCTTCTTTTTAAAGCACATGTCTTTCAATAATATTTGATAAATAAGATGCTTTCACTTGGGGTATTTTTTTTGCAGGTAGTATGAAAACCATCCACAACTCCATCCACTAAAAGTTCCAGAGCAGGTATCATTCTACCCCCAGCATGATAGAGTCCCAGAAAAACTCTGCATATCCTGACATCATTTCTTCATCAGAAATCATCCATAGGTTCCACACATCCGACCATGTTTATCATCACCTCACCTTGCACATGATAAGCATCCTCATTGGTCAGTATAGCATCCCCCCATGGCGCTCGTCACCCACAGTAGACCATATATCATAACAATAGTGAATTCATGGCCATACCACCTTAGTCTGGGATGTACCCATGCCCATTCATTCATCATGCATAAGGTCAAGTTTTACCATATGAAATAAAACCCCTTTCTCGGACGACCAGGTTGTGCAAGAAAATCAAAAGCGCACTACTGCGCCTCGCATTTGGCCCACCATACCTCGATGAGCATAACCCATATGTGATACTTTTTCATCTGCTTCATCAACGTCACACATGAGACCAACCAATGGGGCCCCCACCCTCAGCAAAACACCTTCCTCACATCATCAGTGAGCGAAAACTTTCATGCTTTGGGGCACCCATCTCTGTGTTTTGTACAAACCAAACCCCATTATTTTATTCTTTTGGTAAGTATACAAAGACCAAAAATGGTGCATTATGTCCCCCACCCACTCATTCATTTTTTCTCCCATGGAAGTAGTCCCTAACCACCCTCGGTCGGAGAATACCACCCTCACGCAAAAGCCACTATGACATTCATAACCAGTTTATACCCACCCTGGAAGTCCTACCGACTCTAGGGATTTCCCCATTAGAAATAGTTATGACTGCCGCCAAGCTGCTTTTTATACTCCGAACTTGGGCCACTGAATCCCCATCATCAGTTTTCAGTCACCCCTCGCCATCATGCCTATGTTAAACACATCACATCCAGGTTCATGACCCTTCATATCAGCGAGCCCCTCATTCAGTTGAGGCTTCCTTTTTGTCAACTTCAACATCTCTTTTTCCAAAAAGGAAGTGGTACCTTGGATCACCCCTCTCCATAAAAGGGACATCCTCGATTGGAACAGTGGGAGACAGCATCGCCCTCAGATGCCACTGATCCTCCTGACATTCGACTACAACACAACCTTTCATGTCAAGATGGTATCGTACCTTACAACCATTTCACTTTGATCAAATTCATCGAAGACCCATGCCTTTAGAAGCGTCTCTGTCAGCAATTCTTACACAGGAGGTCCCAGCCAGCGCCTACGCATACAATGTGCATTTATGTGTCATACCAATTTTATGCATATGGGTACCACATTCCACCAATTGTCAAAGAAAAAAACGCCCTTGAGGGTGTCAGTAGGCATCATCATCAACCAACATATCACTACCATATTAGTGACACAGACAGAATCTGTATCTGTAAAATAGATTTTTTTAACTAGCCAAAGAATCACGAGCATGGGACATGCCCACCTCGTTGAAAATTTTGTATATATTGCATTATACCATTTCTTACAGGGATCCCACAAGACATGGTCATTCTTCGACCCGGTGCAGGATGTCTCCAATTCCGTGCTACACACGGGTCTCTCTCTCTCTACACAGTATACAGAAAAGAAACTATAATTTATTTTGGCTATACAGTTCTTCCTAGACCTCACACATTAGGGGGCAACTGTTATCACTGGAAAATCGTACAAGCAAAGGTGACATTATTTAATGTCAGGAAGAAGGATTTACAGGGCCGAGAGTCATTAGAGAATATGAAATTATTTAAAAATCTCTAAGTTCTAAGGAAAAATCAAATTGCGGACAAGAAGAACTATTCAAATGTGCCCGCTTGCGTGCAAAAGTCTTCGATAAATGCGCCTACGCGCACCTTTTTCTCCAAAAAGTGCACAATCCTGGGAGTGGCGGAAGTCACTTTCCGAGACCCCAAGGCACACTCTAGAACATTGATTCCACACTTGAAGCTGCCTAAGGATAGCCACCCAAGCCTCCTTAGGATATCAAGGGAGCATACAATGGAATAAATGTGGCACACAATGGAATCACCCTCCTCTCTTGGGTCACTATCCACAATGTACCAAGAGAGGGCAGGAGGATTTGAATTCTCCTATAAAATTCCACCAAAATATGAACAACAAGAGAGCACATTGTTATGCTAGCTAGAATTTCCCCAAGAAATATCAGCAATGTGTGATCCGGATCAGAGATAGAGGGGACTCATTTGTTGGCCATCCAAAAAATTTAGTCCGCCATAGTAGAGAGAGGGAGACTTTGCGCCAAGGTAGCTCATAAGTAAATACATCCTTGCATTGGGAATTAGAACCCCTAGTTATAAGGGCCCCTTGGCAAGTGGGTTAAAGTTTCATCCTCATTTCCTACTAGCACCCAATAAGAGGGGATGTAAGCGGCACCGTTTGGATTATTGAAGTTGTTTGACTCTATTTAGAGCTTTTGTGTTATTTGTTTTAATTTTATTTTAATTTGTATATTTGAATATGCATGCTATTTCTCTATCTACTATGTTTATGTTTGAGCATTTTCCACTAGCTTGCTTGACTCCATCTATTTTTTGCATGTGACCAATAACTTAAGAGGGAAAACCACACCCCTTAAATTGGTGTAATTTCGTACATACGTGCACCAAACACACTAACACAATGACCCAACCTCTTATGCCATAACTCACAAGTATCCTGGCTCACCACCTCATTTGCTTTACTGCTCAATGTTGCGCAGCCATCTACATCAAGTTTGTAGAGGTTCTTCATGTTATCACTCAGATTTTCCTTGAAGTTGTTAGAAGAGGAAAGGGGTCCGAGGTAACCACAAACCAATCTTTTAGGTACAGAATCTAGCCAATCTGTACCCAGAGAGGGCTCTCTCTGTAAAATTTAGCTTTGTTTTTAGAAAGTATTAGGATAGTTATAAATTTCAGGGGTTTTGTTTTTGTTTGGGTTGATGGATTTCTTTAGCTGAGAATAAGATCAAATAGTTTCAGTCCATTGGGCTAATGGAGTCAAAGGATTGGCTGCACTGGCTTAAGTTTTTTAACAAAAGATGGTTTATCAGGGCAAGATAATCAAACTAGAAACAATTATAGATCTAAAGTGAATGGAATGGAATTCAAATGGATGAAAGGCAATAAAGAATATTTCAACACATTCAAGAGAAGAGAAAAAGATTGATTATCAATAAACAGAAGTTAATTATTCTTTACTAAATAACCAAAGATGTATGAACTAGATAAACAGGAGCAATTGAGAATTCGTTGTTTAAACCAGTTTAGAAGAAAACATTTAGAATAATAACGACTGAAATCAGATTACACCTAAGTACTTTCTGATTTAATTCTTTTCATTAAATATTAAGATAATGAAACACAGATGATATTTTAAACAAATATAAAATTTCAAAACATGGGATAGAGATGACTTATTGATCCTTCATTTGACACATGAATCCTGAGAAAAGTCTTCTGCCTCAATTCCTTGTCCAGTTTTGCCACGAAAAATTTCTCCAAAGCTCTTTATTCCAAAATATTCAATATTACATCAAAGTATAAGAATCCACCTTTACTACTCCAATTGATGGAGTATTTATACAAATTCTAAACTAAAATATCTTGAAAAAATATCAAGATTAGTTCACAAATCTCTCCAACTATTTTACATAAATAGAACTTAAGTAAAGGAAACTCAAACTAATGCATATATTTGGCACTATTTCTTATGGATAGGTGATTACAAAGAGGATAATTCGAATTTGATCCAACTCTTAGTTGATGATGAGGCATCCAAGTCACTAACTGCTTCCTTTCTTTGTGCATTCTGCTCCAACAATTCTGCAAACTTGGGGTCCAATGATATCTTTTTATTTCTCAATCCGTACTAGATATGTAAAAAGTGAAAGAGGTTATTGTGGATTAATATGTTGGTGAGATAAATGTCTTTCAGTTTCCTAAAATTCCTCTCCAGATGTGCACAATAGGCTCTGTAAAAATATGTGTAAAACAGAGTTTTACAGAGTCTGAAAAATAGCCTATAAAGATATGCATGTATCTCTCATTCTGAAATCACTGTGCAAAACATGAGATAGGTTTTTGTATATTGGTCTCTTAGGAACAAAAACCTCCTTCATTTTTGTATGATGTATTTCTGATTGGCCACAATATTCTCTGCAAAATGATGACTTAACTGGAATTTTCTGCAAAAAGTGCTTTCCAACATTGTTTAATATTTCCAAAACCATAATAGCTGTTAGAAAAGTGAGAGATTTTTTTGTAGATAGTCCTCTTAAGAACATAAACCTCCTTCATTTTTTCAAAATTCATCTTGGATTGATCATAATAGTTTCTGCAAAACAATGACTAAAGCATGAAATTTCTGCAAAAATGTTCTTTCTTATTGTGTTTTCCATCTTTTCACCTTTTTGTTCTTTTAACTGTTTTACTTTCACTTTAGATAAACTTCATTGTGTCTGGTGAAAGTGTTTTCATCTTTGTTTAACCCTCAATATCTTCATGTTTTCTTTCACTGTTTACTATCTACTTTTTACTTTTTACCGCTCTATTTTTTATCTGTCTTCACTTTGTCATGAACTTGTATGTTTTGTTTTGTAACTGTCTTTCCTGTTGTTTATCTTCATGCTAGCTGATTTACTTGACTTGGTCTTCAATCTAATACTCTTTAATCCTGATACTCTTTAACTGTTCTTTACTGTGTCCTTTTACCTTCAATGTGTAGTTTAGGTTTTTACTGTCTGTTTCAACAGTAAATTGTTTATTATCTTGTTTCCTTTGCTTGTCTTTCAACTGTATGTTTTATCTTCCATCTCTGTTTGAATAGATTTGATAACACTCTTGGAGTAAACAAGTCTTATGACTAGTATTAAGACTGTTTATCCAAGGATGTCGTCTTCTGATCACCTGTAAAACAAAACAAATTGTTAAGAAAGCATTGGTTTGCAGGGGAGGTCGAAAAGGTTTCATTTGATTTTGAGAGGTCTGTGGAGTGAATCTAGAATGATTTTTGGGAGGTAAACCATGCTTGAATTAGTTAACATAGGCTTCAGGTGGCGCAACTGGGTTGCAAAGGGTTTTACTGCACAATCAGGTGAAAATGAGCAACACTAGGGTGTTTGTGTTTAAACGGGTAAACGGTTGATATTGGCGGGTAAGCTTTGAATGAACAGTGATTTGAACAGGTACCGGTTATGGCAGAAGAACCTTGGAATACTCGACTGCAATTCTCTTCAGCAAGTTAACGGACGGCAGGCTTCAACAGTTATTTTTTGAAATTTGCTGCATGGGAGACTGGTTCGTGCACGAGATAATGAAAACGACACGGGCACATTTGTTTTATTTACAAAGTCAAAAGGTTGGCGGGTTTTTAATGATGACTTCAGCAGGTACGTTGGATTCGTCACAGAGGGTAGGCGGTAAGCAGTTTTCCCCCGCATCGCTTTTGAGGGAAGGCGGTATTGAGCGGATGGGCAGCGATTCCATAGAGCGAATGACGCGTGGCATAGCACTGTTTGAAAACCACCGGCTCCCCGCGCGTTATTGTTCGGATTCAGGATGGCCAGCGGAATTATCAATAGCCATCGATCTTGGATTGGTTGATCGAACGGTGTTCGGGACATGAAGTTGACAGGGAGTTAATAGGGCGGGCCCGACGTGATTTTTTATTAATTAATCGCATCAGGAGCGATTTGATTGGCGGAGTTAGGCTTATTAATTAATCGTGAGGATTAATTAATTTATGTGTACGATGAAGGGTCGGGGAGGAAAAATACGCAAGGGATGGGTTATTTTTGTTTTAAAACACGTAATAAAACATGTTTTAAATCATTTTTTAATGTATTTTTATTATATGATAATTAAATTAGATTAATCCAATTACCATAGGGGGCGGGATTAATATATAATGATATATTTTAACCAAAGGGGGTATAAAGTGGGTTTTTTATTTGAACAAGTGGGGATTAAATACTTTCGTTAAAATTATAATATATGGGTTTTTTGGGATATTATATAAAAAGGAGTTATATATAATAGGAGAAGGTCATTTCTATAAGGAGTTAATATATAAAATCAATGTTAATAGGACAAGGGGACAATGTAAACTCAAAATACGTTAATATAACTAAGAAGGTGAAGATTTTAAAAGAAAATTGCATTATAATCACTTCATCACTTAAACTTAGGATAAAATGTGATTTTGAGGGTTTTTTATGAAATATCTCATGATTTTCCTAATTAAAATGGGATTTTACTTAGGAAAGGAATTTTTGGAAGTAAATGAGTGTGATGATGAATGATTTTAAGTACTTAGGTTTTTTCCAATTATTGGGCCAAGGGTCCGGTCCCTCCAAAAGTCAAGGAAATGCCTTGAGCCCCTTTAATTTTCAAATACCTTATCACTTAGGGGAAATTAGTGAAATGTTTAGGGAAAAATGAGAAGGGAAGTTAATAATTTAACTTTGCCTTGCTGTGAATTTTTTCCAATGTAGTATCTTCCTTTGCACTTGTGATGAAAGTACAATTGAACACATTTAGAACCATCATTCATCACATGTAATTCTGCAACAACATCTACCTACCCTACCTACTTTACTCTACCATTTTTTCTTCTTTATTAGGGTGCACTTAGACTGACAAACCCTTATCACACTTTTTCTTTTACATATGGAAATCTATCTAGTTCTAACCTTATTACATCCAAGGGCTCAGATTAAACTGTTGAGCACCTTTTATTAACTCTACCTATCTACTTATCTGCCAAGATTAAACTGTTTGGCCAGATATTTATTCTCTATTCTACAACATGAAATTAAAAAATGAATGAGTCAAGTTAAACAGTTTGAATCTTCATAAATTGTGGCAAAAGTTTGACAAGCTGCACACAATAGCTTATTACAGAAAATGAAATAGTAGTGGCATTTAGACTTGCACACTTTCCTGGTCTATTTTTTTTTGGGGTTCATTTTTTCACTTTTTTGACCATTTTATTCTTTTCACCCTTTGATTGTTCTTTTAGGGTATACCCTCTTTACATTTTTTAAATTTTTTGATTTTTGAGAATATGGAAACCTTTGCAACAAGAAAAGGTATGAACATATTACACAGCTCATCAAGTCAATCATGAAATATGACACCTATTGGTATAGGAGTCTAACACTTCACACGAACCCCAATCTTCTTAACCTGTCCTATGGCTTTGTGACGAAGGAACACCTTTCCTTCACTGAAAACCACATCATATCCAAGATCCTCCAACATAGCAACTAAAACTGAATTATTTTTCAAGCCTGGTACATGCATGACATCTTTTAATATGAAAGGTTTACCTGATTGTCTCTGGAAATTAATTGTACCAATCCCGATAGCGCTATACCTCCCATTATCACCCATCTCGATGTGCATCTAAAGACCCTCGTCCTCCAAGCTACTAAAGAGTTCTTTGTTGCCATTCATGTGGAATATTCTCCACTATCCAAGTACCACATATATCCCATCACATTTGAAACCATGCATGCGATGAGAGAGAAGTCCAACTCAAACTGTGAGGCCAAATTTTCACCCGTTGCAGCTTCCAAAGCCTTCTTGTTGTTCTTCTTCTTTTGTGGACAATTTGTGGCGTAGTTTCCATCATCATGATAGTGAAAACATTTCACCTTTGACATGTCACGCTTCTTGCCTTCTTTGTCGGTGTCATATTTGGAATAGGACTTGTTCCCCTTCCCCTTCCCCTTCTTTTCCTTACGAGCCAAGGCACAATTTTCCTCATCATCAGTCTTGGATGAGGATCCATCCTTGGTATTCCGTCGAAACTCTTCTTGTACCAAATCCCACAATAGTCGCTCCCAATCTAGTAACTTCTCCCTCCCATTCACAAATTCCTAGTAACTATGTCAGCACTTGGGAAGGCCTAGAAGTGCTAGGCTCACCAAGTCATCAGCAGCTACAGTAATCCCAACACTTCCAAGCTCATCTCGACATTGAGTGAACTTGGTCAATTATTTCTGGATTGTGTCGCCCTTCTCCATTTTGATTTTCCTGAGCTTGTCCTTAAGTGCCAATTTTTTGTGGTCACTGTTGCTTTGAAACGGATCTGTCAAGGCCTTTCACATAGCATATGGAGTTTCCTTGCCATGGAGACTCAAGACAATATGATCTTGAACTCCCTTTCATAATATCCTCCTCGTCTTTGCTACCTTCTTCTGCCATGCATCAATAATTTGGGCATCTGCTGTTGCGGGCTTGGAAATATCAGTATCTATGAATTTCTTCAACCATTTTTCCTCCAACACTGCCTCCATCCTATCTTTCCATGCAATATAATTCAAACTGCCCTTAAGTGCATATTCAAGTCTCAAGCCATTGAAAGACATCTTGATCTGTTGCTAGCTCCAAAGAATGTATCTGCAAATTTGAATATTGTTCAACACAAACTCAATTTCTTCTCCACTATTGTGATTCCTACAGCTCTAATACCATGCATAAATTACACCAATGGATTCAATCTGATCATGTAATGTACTAAAACAGCATATTGAATCCTTCTACAATATTTTGGGAATATAAAACAGGATCGCTCAATCACATGCAAGTAAGAGAAAGAAGTAAATCAATCGCACAACACAAGATTTTCCTGAGGAAAGAAACTACTAAAAACCCCTCTATATCTATTGTCTAATAACACAATGAATCATGAAACAATACAATGCATGTCTTCTCACAAGAACCTCGTACACTCTACCAATCATCTCACATTGATCTACGCACAATTGGACCAACACATAGCCAAGTTTCAGCCCACCTTCAGCCTGCCTTTCTCACGTAATCCCTAGGCAAAATAAAATAGGGAATTCCAACCTTCCTTGACTGCACAATCCTTCATGGGCATCATGTGGCTTTATAACTACACCTAGGCAATTCGCTAATAATACATTTGATAGTTTACTTCCCTTTAACCTTTATCTCAACTGGGTCTTCATCAGATTTGACATGCATGCAGCTAATAATAGAAAATCATCAGTTAATTGGTATATCACTACTTGTGAATTAAATCTAATTTAATTCACTTAACCTCTCACTAGCTCATCACTCGGTTAGAACTAATTAAATTGATTTTAACTCAATTAATTTTGAGTTAACTGATTAAACTCACACTACACTAGTGCATTAACTGCAACTGGACCCCCAAAATAATAGAATCACTCTACATGCCTCACCATTGACCCTCAACTCGAAATTCTTGAGCTAACTAAATCTATCTCACTTAGTTAACTATTACAAATTGTTATGAGATAAGATAACAATTTATTGTCTAATTTATTTAAGGGAAAAATAAATTAGACACGCATTTTCTTGTTGATTTTCAACCAGTTGAAACATATGATAAATTAAAGGCTAATCCCCCAATAAATGTCGAGCATCTCTAGAGACTTGAAGCAAAATATGGAACTTCAAAGTGGTATCCTGTTAATACCTGGTGGGAGTTTCAAATCCTTTGACAAGACAAAAGACATTAATCACAGACACACGAAAGGATAAAAAATAGAATAAAAAAGCTTCTTAAATTTTTGAATTCAATTTCTTGTTATAAGATCAATTTCTTGAATTCTTGATATACTTGTAGGCAGACACTATAAAAACTATGCGTAAATAAAACAAATTCAACAAAGTTAGGAAAAAAATGTTCACTAGATCCTAAAAATTTGTAACCATACATCAATAAAACTTTCTTAATAAAATTAGTAAAGAAATGCTCACAAGATTCTAAAAACTAGTAACTAATTATCATAATACTTATTAATTATAAAAGTTATGTGTAAACAAGAAAAAAAATTATGATTAACGTAATTGGAATTGAAAATAGAAAAAGACAAAAAAATATATATAAATCAAATTAAAAAGTAATAAAATTTAAATATATATAAAAATAAATAAATAAATAAAATTATTTTTTCCTCTTTAAATCTTATCATCTTAAAAAAATCATATAAAAACATTAAAAAAAAGTAATATAATAAAAAAATGATTGGAAAAAGCTTTTTTAATTATTTTTTCTTTTTAAAATTTGTCATCTTAAATTGAAAATATGGAGAAAAAACTATAAATCATGAAAATAGATAGCACAAAGAAAAAAATCAAAAATCAAAACGTTAAATAAAAAAGAAATAAAATTAAAATCAAAAAATTAGTAACTAATAGAAATGGAAGTTACCAAACAGTCGATAATGATGATGATGATTAATGTCTGCTAAGACCAATGCGGCCTATCGAACCTCAAGAAATTAAAAAGAATATAAGTTTGATTCTTCAAAATCTATTTTCTATGATCAAAGAGGAGGGAAATAAGTGCTCCAAGATCGCTGTAGGTGGGTTGGCTTAATGGTCAAGAATATTGGAAGTGTGGTAAATGTTAGGGAATTGAGAGCAGATGTGAGAAAGAGTCGGGCAGTCTAAAAGGAAATGTTTTTCATCTTCCACCTGCTTAGTATCGCAAATCTGACAGATTTTATAGTTCCAAGGAGCCTTGGGAATAGACCACTGCCCGGTCTCACTCCGAAGCTCATGAGAATTAGTTCTTATCCTAACGATGTTCATTTTTTAATTGGCGCTGGTCAACCAATCATTTTAGAAATAAATAAATTTAAATAATAATAATAAAATAACAAAAAATGAATTCCCAAGGTTAAACTATGGATAAGCAACATAAATTTTTGGTCAAAGACAAACTAATAAGTAGTCAAAGACAAAACTAAATGCGTAATACCATCCCTGTGTTAGATATAATATATAAATTAACATTAAAAAAAAAATAACGTTTTAAAATATGAAATATATATATATATATATAAGAAAACACATTAAGATTTCTTATAAATATTACTATTTTAAAAACTATTTTATAGAAATGGTTTTTCAACTCATTATGATTTTGCCTTTGACAAATGTTACTTTAAATGTATAAAATGGACTCTAAGATTGAACCATTGGTTCAATTTATGAAAAGGTCTTTATGGCTATCCATATAACATAATTTTAACATGTATAATAATTTACAAGTACATTATCATAGAATGATGTGGCAACTTATCAGATGGAACCCAAATCTTGAAGAAATTTAAAAAATCACCACTTAGGTTCAACAATTCGAAGAGGTTGAGGAGGCGAGTGTGTTCCACTGGTTCCATAATCAAAGAACCAAAAATAAATAAAAGCAACGCTATTAGGTTTCATAAAGGTCTAGATGTAGAGAAGAGAGTAGATCTAATCATTATAATATTTTTTTGACAACCACCCTAGTGAATTCCTTCAACGACATTGGAAAATCCTCCCATTTGGTTATATTGGTTGTTATAATTTAGATAACATTATGGGTGGGGTTGATGTTGGGCATTGAACCCCTATCCAATTAGTGTCAAAGAGTTGTCGGCAAGGCAGCTGGAGCAGCCCAGGGCAAGGCTGGTTTCCGGAATCAACCTCCTGCCCAGTTGACGACCCTTTAGCGCCAATTGGTTAGGGTTAATACTTGACATCAACACCGCCCCAAATTTCTTTTTTTGAATTTTTTTATTAATTTACGATGTGTTTTATTTTTTTATTAATTTTATATTTTAACATGCTATTATTATTAAATTTTTGTAATATTTTTTTTAATTTCGTGCTTTTATAATTGTTTAACTTATCAAACAATTCAGGTTACAACAAGTGTTTCAAGGCATATGAATTTGAGACAAATGATGCAATTAGATGGGCGTACATATGGTCTTGTCAAGTGGCGCCGTCAGGATAAACCCTTTGAGAAGAAACCTCATGATATATTAATGCGTGAGGGTGTTTGAAAATTCATTTGATGTTGTGTTATGGGAGGTAAGGTGAGCGACATTACTTGGTCTGATTATGTATAAGTGTGGCCCCTGTGCATGCTCACTAAGCTCGTCAATGCAATCCTGTGAGGTAGTGGAAAGGGTTGGCATGTTGGTAAAGAGTCTCTTGCGTGGGTGAAGTATTCGGCATTTTGGGACCTTGGGGAGAGAGAAGAGAAGTTTGTGCGTCAGAGGGAAGATATTGTTGAGAGAAGTTGCGGGTGGCAGCTTCGTGCTAGTTATAGGAATTCAGCTAGTGTGCACTAGCCCGTCGGGTATATTCCAATGGAGTTTCTTTCTTGTGTTCATACTTTGGTTATTCGATCCCTGTTGTGTGTGTGTTTCAACTTTCTTGGGCCTATGTTAGTTTGGGCTCTGGTCAACGGGCTGAGGGGTGTTGCGTTGGTGCAATATCTAGTTTTCGGGGGTTGGAGTGATAACTTTGTATTGGTTCATCTTTCAAGTGTCTTGGTGCTTTCCCCCTCTGCGAAAGAAGGTGGCTTCTGGTTCTGGGCTCAATGCGGTGAGTGTGGGGAGGGTCATTGCGACCTTTGACGCAATGAATATTCTCAAACAGTTGGAAGCATTAGGAATAATGACTACAATTCAGTGATGGGTCGCTCAGGGAAAATTTGGTGGTTTGGTTTCGAGTTGGTTATGTAGTGGTAATGCGGGAGGGTGGGTAGAGGGGTGGTCCCTCGGGGCTAGCCCCAGGGGAGAATAGATAGTGTGACAAGTATGAACGAGGACACGATCCTAGGGACAAGTATAGAGGGTGAAGTTTCCCAAGGCCATGCCCAATTGTTGGGCCAAGTGGACCAACTGACCACCCTGGACTCTGTTGCAAAGCAGTTGCAATGTATTTGAGATACCCTTGATGTTATGCACCAACAACACTACGAGGATCATAGTGAAGCAATTTCCTTCATCAATGACGTCCAATTCAGCTAGGACAACATCCTAAACAAATAAATCTCCATTCGCTACAACCCACATCGGTCCAATAAGCGGTTGGATGTCATTGAAGATAGATTGACTCATATCGGTTTTCATATTCACGAAGCGAATGGCCCTCCAAGGGCTCCAACGACTGGTCATGTTCCTCCTTCCCCTCCTTTATATGCTTTTGGTTCACTATTTTTTAGTTCTACTAGTGTTTTGGGTCGTTTGGTTATTTTTTCTATGGCATGCATGTAAAAAGTGGCAACCCCTTCTTTGTCTTGGTATTGCTCACGTGGCTAACAAATTTGATCGAAGTGAGGCTGGGAGAGAAAGGATCATTTGGATTGTCATCAGACTTTTTTTAAAGAATTAATGCAACTGTTTCGACCGACTATATATATATTCCAATTTTCTTTAAACAGATTTGATATTATTATTATTTTTCCTTTTAAAAAAAATGTTTTATTATTTTTTTCTTTTGTTATTTTGATTTCTTTTTCTTTTTTTTGCTTCAAATTTTATGTGAATAATTATTTTTTGATAAAAAACACCTTCAAATATTATCATCTTCGAACATAAAATTCATAAAAATTGTTATTTTTTCTACATTTTATGTTCATTTTTTCCGTAAAAAACTTTTATTTGACATGTCATTATCACGATAAAGGTCTCAAAATGTGTATTTTTTAATTATATCTATATGTAAAATGTGTATTTTTTTGTAAGTGTTTGAAATTATTATTTTTTTAGTAATAATTATTTGATGTGTATTGAAGTATTAGTGATGCATAAATATATAAAAAATCCTAAGTTAAAAATATTATTTTTATTATTTTTTTAACTTTGCAACAACAAAAAAAAATCATATTAAAACAACATTGTAAAAAAAAAACACAAACTTAAAAAAAAACCATCTCACAAAGAAAAAAAAATAAGAACAAGACAACAATTTGAAAAATGGTTAAATAACCAACATTTAAAAAAAATATGTTTACTCACGAAGTAAGAAAAATTAAAGTGTCAAAAACATGTCTCCCCAAAAAAGGTTGGTGTTGCATCAACGCTTTTCAAAATCATAATGAAAATCAGAAGAAAAAAAAAATATCCATAGTTAATACATAAGAAAATTTAAAGTGTCAGAAATATGCGCCCCCCCCCCCGAAGAAAAAAGGTCGATATTGCCATCAACACTTTTCAAAATTGGTATGAAAATCATGAACATTTAAAAAAATGGCCATACTTAATACGTAAGAAAATTTAAAGTGTGAGAAATATGATTCTCCAAAAAAAAGGTTGATGTTGCATCAACACTTTTCAAAATCATCATGAAAATCATGATTTGATGGCACCTATAAAAAATGAGAACTCGGTAGAGTGCTTGTTGAGTTGGTAACTTTGTTATTACCAAAGAAACAAAAAGATGATGAAACCCCAATTGAATAAAGATTAGCTTTATATAGAGTTGGGTCACCTAGTCACATGCTTAGCATAAATCCACTTTTACTACCATAGTGTTTATGTTTCTTACCTTAATATAATGTAATCATTATTATGCAATCCCCATTGCCTCGTGAATTTGTCTTCAATCTGGAAACAAGATCCCTTTCAACCTTCTAGCAATAATCTTTGATACCATTTTATAGATGCAATTACACAATTATATTGGTCGATACCATTTTATAGATGCAATTACACAGATATATTGGTCGAAAAGTTTTAAAACTAGTCGAATTATCAGTCTTCAGAATTGAGGTTATGGATGTCTTGTTGAAAGATGCAAAAGTTTTTCCAATTGCTCTTAATGACTCAACCACCTTCATTAAATCATCTTTAATAAAAACATAACACTCTAAGAATAATTATGTTGGCAGTCATCTGAGGCCCCTATAGTGGAAACCCATCAACAAGTTCTTATGACTTCTTTAAGGAAATCTTATGAGATAAAAATGATCCATTTTTTTTGCAATATAAATATTTCATCTTCTCTTTTTCCTCCAAGTGGGTGTTAAATTTTATATATTCAATGTCCAATCATCCCACCTCCTCCAATTTGTTTTATAAAGTAACCAAATAGTTGATTCACTTGGCAATCAATCCCATTATCTTCAATGCCCCTGGAGTGAAGTTTAATTTCATCCCCCACCCCTCGACAATGACAACCAATCCTTTTTGAAGTTGTTCACTATTAGATTTCTTATTCAAATATTACATTATTTCAATATAGGGCCCATAAATATTAAAAATAGTGATTTCTTTCCCTAGGTCTAGAAAAAACAATGTAGTCCTTGGACCTGATGAGAAGCTCATGAATTAGTGTAAGTAAGACATCATTTTTTTCCACCCTTTGATTCGATAGTCCAGGGGTAAACAAAAAAAAAAATTAAACATCCTTGGGGTCTTTTGCTATAAGAGCTCCACACAATGACAATTGTTTTTCACTTTTAACTTTAGAATTATTTTTTTTATGCTAGAGAAATACAAGATTTCCTTCCTTTATGGGAATATTTTGAATCTTTCTCTTCTAAAACTCCCAAGCCCTTTTCTGCCCCACTTGGAAAAATTGAAGAACGTCTAGCTCTTTACCCAAAGTTGTTTTTTGTTAACTCTAGAGATTTAATCCCCTTTTCTCCTTGGTTTAATTTCACATTTTTTTCAAGATGGGAACACCTCACCAGCTTGAGACCCTCCTAACCCTCTCAATGTTATTAGAGGAGGAGGGTTACGTATTTTATCTCAGATAGACTAGGTAGGAATTCACTAATTTGTTCCTCTTCCTCACTATCTTGACCTACCACCAAAAACATAAAACATAAATTTTTAGAATTCTCTCTATTGTTAGGGGGTGGGGAGAATTTAGACTTACTCGATACATTTGAAGTTTCCTTCTTGGTATTTTTAATGTCTTAAATTTGTAACCCCCGTAGGGCTATATCCATTAGTTTTTTTTCTTTTGTCAAAGAGGATACCTTTGAACTAGTTAAGTTGTTTGAATTGTCCTTAGTGGTCACCTTAATCCTAGGAGATTATGCAATAGCCTTAAAAAATCCATTCTGGAACTTTATCGCTCCTTTGTACCTAGAGCTTCCTTTTATTTGACAATAGACAATTAACCACCAGATGGCCATAACCATGGCATCTTCCATACTCAAATAAAAGCCTTCATAATTGATGGGTATATAGGCAATCTTAGATCCCCTTACAATTTTACTAGAATATGCCAAACCCTTTATCAATTATATTCCTACTAGGAATTAATCCATCCTCATATACCCAAAACCATAATAGGATTTATCCTCCTCCAAGAATATTCCTAAAGCACCCCCAATTTTCTTGAAAACATAATGTAACCAAAGAACTAGTGGGAGCCCTTAAAGTTTGGCCCAAACTGAGAAATGCTCCATACATGTCGATCTAACATCAAAATGCAAGTGCCTTTTTGTAGAAACAAAGCTTATGTCTCCCATTTCCATCACTTTCATATAATTTTATCAACCTCAACTACTGACCTATATATCCATAGAATCCACCATTTTACGAAAAATAGGCTTCAAGAGGTGTAACCTACCTCCACTTAAAAATTTTCCCATGTCTAAGCCTTTAAAGTATCACCTCCCATTCATTTTATTAGGAAACAACCCAGTAATTTTGAGTCCTCTAAATCCATAATCTCGGGAATTTATATGCTTTCACCTAGTTGTAGGGTTCCTTCCTCCTCTTCATGTACTTGCAATGCTTCCTTGATTTATTGGTCCCTCTAGTGTTGAGAATTTGAAGAGGCGATGATCAATTCAATTCTCTCCTTGATAATTACTTGATTTACTTATGTATTCTCTTCTTAGCTTATTTAGTCTTTCATCAAGTCAATTACCAATATACAAGAGACACAAATTTAGGCTCTTTGAGCCAGGGAAAAACTTCTCCCTCTTGGAGAGGGAAACTCACAAGAAATTATTCTGATATACTTTCAAATGACAAGTACCATGACCAAGACTAATACCCTTAACTTATGTATGCTTCCAAGACCTTGTCACTGCTTCTTTGTTGTCCTATGACGCTCATTCTTCTTTTCTACACCAATCTGCATTGACCAGCACCAACACTAGAGAGCTCGATCTCTATCTTCTTTGATCTATTCTTGGTTACCCAAACATTACAAAGTCACTTAAGACCTTATACTTTATTTTTCATATCCTTTAAACCTTATTCCTTTGAGATACATTACTTCCTTTTACGTACTGTAGATAGGAAGGTAAATCACATATTTACCTTCCTTCTATTTTCACAGTGAAATATAGCCTTTAGACTCCACATCAAACCAAACTGTAGTCTTTCGCATTATATCACAATTCATCAGATGAATTCCTTCCACAGATAGACTGCATATCTCATATTTGTCCGAGTGCATATTACTATGGATAAGCCATAGACTTTGCTACGTATTTAGTCACATGATCCCTTAAGACTAATCCACAGGTTCTTCATGGTGATCCGTACTTATCTTATTCAAAACTTAACCATGATGTCTTCACTGTGATTTTCACTTATCTTCATCAGAGAAATCCACATTATTCTTCACCGTAGCTCCTTCATAATGATCTGCATCCACTGCTTCAAATTAATCCACAAAACAGATCCATGCCACATTGGAACACTTCTCTTACATCGCATTTATTCCAGACTCTGTCACGCTGAAAGTGTGTCAGAGATGTCCGCAAACAAATATTTTTGCACTTTTTTCTGTCCACTAGTCCACATATGGTCACACTCTTCCATAGAAAAATCAGCACTCTTTTCTGATCCTGAACATTGTCTTCTTCCCAGAGATAATTCGCACTTAATTTTTGGAGCTAACTGAAATTCGTTGAGTGTGAATGGACCACAGAACATTGGTATATATAGTGCACTGTTACTTTCTTCTAGGCTGACCAGACATACTCTTATAGAGCCGAATTCATCACTGAGATTTAGGCCGACTGAAGAGAGGTTATTCCAGCATTGAGAGAGGTGTTCTTCACGATATATAGAGCTTGGCTTCCATCAATGTTTGAGGGTTGTTTGTGAGCATGTATTTTAGCTTTAATTCTGTTCTTCTACAATGTGTTTGAGCATATATTTCTAGACCCTTCATATATGACACTTATTACATTTATATCTAGAAGAAAAAACCCTAGATAGAAATCAAGAAGAAGTCTATCTAACTTATAATAAAATCTTGCTCATGAAACCCATGATGCAAGTACAAAATGAATTTTATTATCTTTGTCTTCTTCTTTATAAAATACATAATTACATAGTCAATATGAAGACCGACCTAGTTACACTTTTCAACACTCCCTCTTAACTAGGGAGGTATTCATATAGGTACATGGTCACTTTCAAACTGAAGAATCTCATAAGAAGAATTGGATTGGTAATCGCATCTGTATAGCATCATATCAACCATCATTGTCCTAATGCAAGGCCTTAACGAACAACCCCATCTCTCAACAAGACAATGGGCTACAATGCTAGCGAGACACATGACTTATAGACACCATAGTCATTGTCTCTCCAAGGTACATACTCCACTCGGGTGTTCCCAAAGTATGATCTTCTTGGACTATTCTTCTCTTGGGTAGCTAGCCCTCAAAGAATATTGGTCCCCAACTACTCTTACCTTGAATTCCCTAACACATTATTAAAGAGTATCGAATGCCAAATGATTACCCAATCCTCAATTCTATCTTTCTAAGTGAAGGCTAGAATGATGTGTCTATCTCTCCCTCTTAGCCAGGGAGGACCTATTCCACAAGGGAATGTACTCATTCCTATATAAGGAATGTACCTAAGCTCATTCTTAGGAATTTCCCAATTTCTTCCAAGTAAGAAATCGATCACTAGGCTCCCTCTCAATCGGGTACTTGTAGCAGCAATGGTGAGACACCCAGATGCTCATGAAGAATTCCTCTCCTCGATGTCATGGAATTTGATATTAAGGAATCTTCAACTTTAGCTCTATAGGGGATAGATCATCCATAACTTTCATTCATGAGTCATTCATCTACCAGAAACTGATTCATATTTATTTCTCATCTGGTTCATTTTTATGCCATGCTGCTTTCCTTTGAATCATCTCCAAGGATCATACATCATTTCTTATGATTAGCAGCCTTGCACAAATTCATCCAAATAAAACAAAATTTACCTCAATGATGATCTTTCACCATGACATCTTGCTGTAGGCATCGGCATCCTTTATGCAGATTGACACATCTCCTTATGATATGTTTTTTCGAGGGTCTTCTTCTTTACCAAACTTCTTTCAAAGTCTACATATCCTCTTAGGAGATCTCCTAGTCACATCTTCTTGGCTTCCAGATGATAACTGCCTCTTGACATGGTTGCACTTCATGGTCTCTTCCTTCCTACACATTATTCATTCCCAGAAACTTACACATTTCCAGTTCCTCATTCATATATAGCCACATCATAGTCTATGAGGATATATATAATGTTGATTTCATCTGTAAGTGCACCGAGAGATCCTCCTTCATAGATCATACTTCTAAATATATAAGTCTATTACCTGCAACCATATGACATGACTTCACCACATCCAATGTCATCATATAAATATATATACATACCTCATACCTTTTTTCATTTAATTCATCCTTCAGTAGTTTTACTAGAATGAAGAGCTCCATTCCTTGGCCTGATCCATCAATATGTCATCACATCCCAGAATCATGTTTTCATGATGACCCTTGATCTTGATGACTGCCTTCCATTAGTATAGTTATCAAAGAGGTTTTCTAGACATTGTTTACCAAGAGCTCCTACCATGATTTGATCAGGATGTTACACTGCTTCCTATACAACCAACAGAAATAAATTAAAGGAGAAGATGATCTCAATCGTAGTGGAGATCCCTTGCTTCTTCTTTCTTAGATTTCTTTGCATCAGTTTCTTCCATCATTTCAGAGACATGGGATTCTTTCCTATTTCTCTTGTCCTTTTCAAATTAAGGACAATTTCTATTATAATGCCCAAGTTCATCATATCCAAGGCATCGTGCCCTGTCCATATTTCTTCTTTTACTATGAGGACCAAAACTTACCAAATCTTCCTTTCTTCTTGGACATGTCTGCAAAGGCTTGATTCCCTTCACTTGATGTTGTAATAGTTTTGGCTTTCAATCTTGTTCCCTTTATTTTACATAGAGACCCTAAATTGTGGAATGGTGTGGCTTCTTTCTTCCCGTATAATCCTGAAGTGAATTTTCCCGATTATTCTGGTAGAGCATTCAACACCACTATAGTCATCTTAGAGTCAAACGTTACGTCTCCTAGTTCCTACAGTTGATCAGAGAGATTGCTTCTCCTACATTACTCATAGAGAATAGCTCCACCAATTACTCATGTGTTAATTTTGATGATTTGATACATCGGAGATGAGAGAGTCTTTTGTAAGAACCCTTTGGGATCTTAAATCTCCCTTCATGTATTTGACATGAATTCATTGTCCTTATCTTCCATGCAATAAATTTTGAAACCCTAACCAGTTTGATGCTTTCTTTGCAAAGAAGACATTTTAATATATTTAGATAAAGCCATATATACTTACTTGAGTAAGTGACTTTCTCCTTTAGCAGCTTCCTCGATGAAGAAGTTAGGAGCTTCTTCTTAGATAGAAAACTTCAATCTAGGTGATCTTGGATCCTTGAGGGTAAAGGATGCCTTAAAAATATGTTGTACTCTTCTACAATTGTCTTGAATGTAAATCCTTGATGTCAAATATTACTTATTCAATGAGTTGATATAGCTAGAGAGTCTTCCTTGCAAAATGATTTGATTCTTCAATCCAGACTTTGGTCTTTGCTTCCTGTAGTGTCTCCTTTTTCAAGCAGCCCTTGAATTTAGCACCTTAGTTCTGATACCATGTTGAGAATTTGAAGGGGCAGTGATTAATTCAAATTCTCTCCTTGATAATTATTTGTGAGCTTACTTGATTTACTTATGTCTTCTCTTCTTATCTTATTTAGTCTTTCATCAATTCAATTACCAAAATACAAGAGACACAAATTTAGGCTCTTTGAGCCAGGGAAAAACCTCTCCCTCTTGGAGAGGAAAACCCACGAGAAATTCTTCTTATAGACTTTCAAATGACAAGTACCATGACCAATACTCGGACCCTTAACTTATGTATGCTTCCAATACCTTATCACTGCTTCTTTTTTGTCCTCCAACGCTCATTCTTCTTTTCTACACCAATCTACACTGACCAACACCAACACTAGAGAGATCGATCTATATCTTCTTTGATCTATTCTCGGTTACCCAAACATTACAAATTCACTTGAGACCTTATAATTTATTTTTCATATCCTTTAAACCTTATTACTTTGAGACACATTACTTCCTTTTATGTATTGTATATAGGAAGGTAGATCACAGATTTACCTTCCTTCTATTTTCACAATGCAATATAGCCTTTAGACTCTGCACCAAACCAAACTTTAGCCTTTCGCATTATATCACAATTCATCATATGATGCCTTCCATAGATAGACTGTATATCTCAGATTTATCTGAGTGCATATTACTATGGATAAACCAGAGGATTTGTGACGTATTTAGTCACATGATCCATTTAGACTAATCTGTAGGTTCTTCACAGTGATCCACACTTATCTTCTTCATAACTTAACCACGATGTATTCACTATGATCCACACTTATCTTCATCATATAAATCCACACTGTTATTGACCACAACTCCTTCATATTGATTCGCATCCACTGCTTCAAAATAATACACAAGACAGATCTGCACCACACTGGAACACTTCTCTTACATCGCATTTATTCCAGACTCTGTCATGCTGAAAGTGTGTCAGAGATGTCTGCAAAAAACTATTTTTGCACTTCTTTCTGTCCACTAGTTTGCATATGGTCACACTCTTCCATAGAAAAATCCGCACTATTTTCTAATCCTGAACGTTGTCTTATTCTCAGAGATAATTCGCACTTACTTTTTGGACCTGACCAAAATTCGTTGAGTGTGAATGGACCACAGAACAATGGTATATATAGTACACTATTACTTACTTCTAGGCCGACCAGATAGACTCTTATAGAACCGATTTCATCACTGATATTTAGGCCGACTGGAGAAGTTATTCCAGGGTTGAGAGAGGTGTTCTTCACAGTATATAGAACTTGACTTCCATCGATGTTTGAGGGTTTTTTGTGAGCATGTATTTTAGCTTGACTTCCATTCTTCTACAAGGTCTTGGAGCATATATTTTTATACCCTTCATATATGACACTTATTACATTTATATCTAGAAGAAAAAACCTTAGATAGACATCAAGAAGAAGTCTATTTAACCTATAATAAAATCTTGCTCATGAAACCCATGAAGAAAGTACAAAATAAATTTTATTATCTTTTTCTTCTTCTTTATAAAATACATAATTACATAGTCAATATGAAGACCGATCTAGTTACACTTTTCAACTTCTAGGTCCCAAAACATACAAATTCTAAAACCCTAAATCATTTGATTGAGAGAATGATATCCTACTATAGTATAACTTCAACAAACCCCAACCTAGTGCCATTTCTATCCTCAATTTGAAGGGAGAAATGATATGATCCTACTGACATATTTGATGGGGGTTTGATGAGGGAATTTACTATCGAATGTATTGTCCCAATGTCAATGGTAATTCTCTATTTGGTCGTGTGTAGAGAAAGTGAGTTCTGCAATCCACTAGATCTACTAAGTAGTACTTTACTACCGAAGTCCTTTCCTCATGATGACTCCCTATAGGTCGTATAATGTCCCATTTTGGAGTCTCATCACATAAACTAACATAATAACATGTATGGGCATGAAATGTGTTATCACCAATTCATTGTGAATTTCCATGTTTCCTCCTCCAACGGATATGCTTATGTTTGAATTTTCTTGAAGGTGTAGACACATACTCATTAATATTGATCACTAGATTGGACCAGATTTGTTGGCCTTCTAGTGGATCTTATGAAAATCTACCACTTACTCCATTTTTTATGAAGATCAAAAAACACTTCTCACATTGCCTTAAAAACTCCTCACTCCCCTCCACATGTGAGATTATGTGTATATAGGCTACTTTTTATTGATGTAACTACTTCACATATTGTTTTATACCTTTTTCTATTTCCAAGCATCTCACCTCTCTAATCCCAAGTTTACCTTTTAGGTATAACTACTTTTTGGATGGTGTGTAGGTATAATTAGTATTCGGCATTTGTTTGCCTTATCCATGTCAAGGTTTCTTAAACGACCTATGTGTGCCTTCTACGTGGTTATAGGCTTTGCATCTATAGGGTAACTATTCACATTAACACACATGAAGTGAAATAATTCACAATAACACACAGGAAATGAAATGATTCATTTCCCAAACCTTTGAAGCAGATAAACTCCAAACTATCTTCATTTATAAGCTCACAGTATATTGTCTAAGTTATTAATGATTCATTATTGATTTAGTTGACAACTCCCATTTACACTCATCAACTACTCACCACCAAGCTAGTGAAGAGTTGGTAGTTGAGAGTTGCGTTAAAAGAATCTGTGGATTTTAGGAATTGCGAGTGCATTGCAACCTTGGTCATGCATGTGCCTCCAACCTTTATGTTTTAATTCATTATTGTTTATTTCCATTGTATTTGTTATTATTAATGTAACATGTAGTGGAATATCATGAATGATATGCCCACGAAGATGCCTTCAATAATGACTTTGGCCTTTGGTCCCTCTTTTGTGTAAATAAGGGTCTTCTCTCAGCTATATCATTATGTTGCAATCAGGTCAAGGAGATGTCACTCATTTCAATATCATCTCAGGGGTGCACTATTTAATCTTTTAGGAATCATAGGTCATGTACTTTAACTTGAGCATGTATATGCCCTCGACCCTTTGTAATTTTTCTTTTCTTTTTTTTTAATTTTATTGTGCCTAGTGATAGTCGACATTTCATTTTTAAGGACACTACAAGTGGTATTAGAGTAGTGATTTTGGCATAGGAGGGTTTCAACTTCTAACATAACATTGCAATTTTTATTACAATGTTTGTAGATTTAAAAATACCTTGAAAAATTAAATAATTTAAGAAGAAAAAAAGAAAAAAGAAAAACATTTTAATCAATGGTCATGTGAGTAGGAAATCAAAATTTAGAAAAACAATTAATTTGACATATTTTTGCTACAACTACTTATAAAAATTTGGGTTTTAGAATATTTTTGCTACAACTCCTAATAAAATTTTGGGATTTTAGTAGTGCCTTTGATCTAGGTGGATATTGGTGGCCACCCGACTATTCCACTTGGGGCCCCACCATTGTTTCTTTCAGTTTTTTTCAGTTTCCTTAATTGTAGCACAGTTTACTATTTTTAGCAGTTTTTTGGGTCCTGAACTTCTGGAGCCGTTTTGAGGCCCTAAATGACATTTTTTGGAAAAACTGAGAGCAAAATTACAGGTCATTGGATGTTTCTCACATCAAAATTTGTAGTCCTCGGATAGATCTTTCTAACGAGGCATTGTGCGCATCAAATGGAGATCGTATGCCAAAATTACGTCGCCGGGAAGATTGATGTACCGATTTACCCAAACGGGGCCCATAGTTTTGGTGCTTCATCTCCTAGGGTTAGGTTTTTGGATGTTTAGGGTTTTTCATTGTTTCTCATTAATAAATAGGCCCTCGAGCCTCATTGTAACACAGTTTAGAGCCCTGTAGCCACCATGTCTCTTCCCAAAGATAAGCTACCAGTGCCCTATCTAGTTTATTTCCATTCTATCTGTAAGCATATTTCAATTATTTGTTATTTATGAAATGAAGTTTTATTTCTACCGCATCTCTGCTTTTATGTGTATTTCTATATTTCATTGTGTTCCTGCATAAATCCAAATTAGTGATATCAAAGCGGCCTTCTCTTTCTCGATCATTTTTTGCGTGTCCCCAACGAGGACGGGGTATAAGGAGTTAGGGCTCGATTTGGTTGAACTTTTGCAATATCAGCCTCGCAAACCCCAACAGCTGCCCATGGGGGAAGAAAATAAATACAAGGGATCAGGAGATCCTATCAAAATATTGCTCGAGGAGGCCCTCGAGAAACAAAGAACGCGATGATGGATAACTTTTCCCAGATCCTTCAACGGCTGCCCACCGACGACGCGTCTACATCCAACAGTCACTTTCGAGGTGCCACTCATTTTAAGGTACAAGTAAACCTTGGCATTCCCATATTTGAGGGCCAAATAGATTCAGACATCATAGATAGATGATTGAATATATTAGAAGTATATTTCTCAGTTCATGACTTTTCTGACTGGGAGAAGATTATTTTTTCACTCCTCAAAGTCGTCCCCCATGTAAAGGACTCGTGGGAAACCTATTGTGAGAAAAAATATGAGGGGGAACCCTATATGTTCTCGATCTTACCCACTTGGAATTATTTCTGAGATGCCATCAAGGAACAATATTATCCCATGGGGAGCTATGAGGACAAGTACATACAATGGACTCCGCTGCGATAGCAAAGGGATCAAATGTGTGTGAGCTGATGAATATGTTCCATACCCTACGCACAAAGTTGGGTATCAAAGATTCAGAGAAACATTTGGTGTTGAAATACCACATTTTTCTGCATAGATACATTCAGGAGGAAATGGAGTTCCTCGACATCTCCTCTCTTGGTACGGCATACTGGTATGCTGCCAAGATTGAGTAGAAATTCAAACAGAAGAAGCAAGACTTTGGATCTGCGAATCAAAAGTAAGGGAAAGGTTCCCCCAAACTGCAAAACAAAGGAAAAATCCAAGGCATGGCAGCCAAAGACAACCTGCCAAAGCCACAAGCAAAGAAAAACACCGTGAAGCTGAAGAAGGACACGGGAAAGTGGTGTGAGTTCCATAAAAGCTCCACTCACAACACAAGTGAGTGTCAGGCCAAGAGGTCACTGGTGGCAGAGATGAAAGCTTTTGAATCAGATGCATGCTCCGACTCTGAATTAGAACCTGACAAGGGGAATGACAAATGGAAGAAGATTATCGATGTGGAGCCCAACGCCACAATTGCCACAACGAAGATCCACGAAGTTCATTTTCAACAGTGGGACCCAAAAGAAACTCATTTAAGCAGATTTCGTGAAGCGGTTGGGCTTGTCGACCACAACACACCCACAATCGTACACCATCAGGTGGCTTCACCAAGGACAGGATCTCTACATCATCTAGCAGTGTCGCCTTCCCTACAGCATCAAGCCCTTCATGAATGAGGTATTATGTGACATTGCTCCTCTTGATGTTTGTGATGTATTATTAGGCCAACCATACTTGTGGAAGCGACATGTTGTGTATGAGTCTCGACCACACACGCTTATTGTTACTTTGAGCAATAAGTTGTACAGGATACCAAAGGTACCACCGTCTACCGCTATCTCTTGTATTACTACAAAACAATGTAGTAAGCTCATTTCCAAAACCGAGAAATTTGTTTTCCTGATGATCAACCCTCAGGCCAAGAAGAATATTGTGGCCATGACCTCTAGACAGGGCTCCTCTGCACAACAAAAAATGAATAAGGTCATGGAGGAGTATGGGGACATCTTCACCTCACCCGTAGGGGTGCCTCTGCACTGTCAGGTCAAGCACCCTAGGTGTATCGCTGCCCAATGGATTGATCTATCGGTGCTCTGTTCTGGAGAACAATTAAATCAAGAGGCAGATTCAGGATTTGCTGCAGAAAGGTCACATCCATTCGAGCTTATTTCCCCGTGGGAGCCCAATCGTGTTGGTGTAGAAGAAGGATGGGACTTGGAGACTATGTATTGACTATCAGGTGCTGAACAAGATCAATGTCTGGAATATGTACCCGATCCCACGGATTGATGACCTTCTGGACCAACTCAAAGGGGCGAAATATTTCAGCAAGATCGACTTGAATTTCGGGTATCACCAGGTACCAATCGAACCCTCTGATGTGTGGAAGACTCCCTTCAAAGCCAAGGAGGGCCTTTTCGAATGGCTGGTCATGCCTTTCGGGTTGACGAATGCTCCCACAACCTTCATGAGGCTAATGGAAGACATCTTGTGACCATTCACCAACTGATTTTTAGTAGTTTACTTGGATGACATCCTGATCTTTAGCCAGACTTGGGAAGAGCACCTCCACCACATCTAACAAGTCCTCCAAACACTGCGGCAACATAATTTGTGTGCAAATTTGGAGAAGTGCACTTTTGGCATGACCGAGGTTAAGTATCTGGGATACATTATTAATGAGCGGAGAGTACATGTGGATCCAACCAATATCCAAGTCATTCGGCATTGGCCAGCCCCAACCACTCTAACAGAGCTTCATAGCTTTCTAGGTCTTGTTAATTCTACTGCAGGTTCGTGTTGGGACTCTCTCATATCGCTTGGCTTTTGAGTCAACTCACCAAGGGAAGAGCAAAAGAAAAATTATTTTGGTCATAATCTCAATAGAAGGCGTTCATAGAATTGAAACATCACCTCTGCTTTGCCCCAGTGCTCACCTTACCAGACTTGCAACAACCATTTGAGATCGAGACAAATGCCTCTGAGTATGCTATTGGGGAAATTCTTACTCAACAGGGGCATCCAGTGGCATATCATAGTGAGACATTCTCTGACACAGTCCGTGAGTATCACACTTATGACAAAGAAATGTATTCCATTGTGCAAGCTTGCCGACAATGGAAGCATTACATTTTGGGGAAGGAAACGGTCATCCACAAAGACCACCGACCCTTGTAGTTCATATAGACACAATACTACAAGGAAAATAACCTCTAGCGGAGGTTATAAAGGACGTTTTTAGTGTTATAAAATTGGCCAAAATTGTCAAAAAAACATTTGCTACAACATCTATTTTCGGTAATGGAGGTTTTGGCAAAATTTCTAACGGAATTTCAACACAAATAAAAAAATTGTGCGACTAGAGGTTGTTACGGATATTTTTCTCATCAGTGCGCGCATCGGGTATCAACTCACCGGTGCATTTTACCATAAATGCACTGGTACTGTAAACCTACCAAACATCGGGATGCTAACATAAATTTCGGACACCCCGGGGCGTTTAGCAACAGCCCGGTGCATGTCAACAAGCAAGTTGCACCAAGCCAATGGAAAATACATGCACCGGGTCATTAAGGTGTACAACCACACCAGGCCCTATAGGTGATGAAACACATCGAGCCATTAAGTTATACAAATGCACCGGAGCATTAAATGAAAACCGCACAGGGGCATGCAACGCTTATCAGACTGCCCGGGTGGTAGTCGTCGATAAAGCGCACCGGGCATTCTAATTGGTATTGGTATTTGTGCGGTGCCCATAGGTCATAGAAACACATCGATGCACATTATCATACAAATTCACCAGTGCGCAGTAACTAACATGCAGCGGTGTTCATTTTTTATTTTTTATAAACATCGACCTGTGGTAGTGCAATTATTATGATTTTTTTAAATTCATTATTCATCAAAATTCGACACATATCTTATATCAATTAAATTTTTATTAGTGCATTTGAATGTGATGTTTGTGTTATCACCAAATTGAGTCTTGTTGGGCTGCTTCAATGGTCAAATTAGAGTAACAATTTCATACCAGCGTTTGATTAAAGATTAGCCTCTTTAGTCTGAGAGGGCTCTCTCAAGATAAATTATGATTTTTTCAATAAAATTGTATTATATGGCTAACTCTGTGATAATGACTTGATTGTATATGATTGCAGGTGGAAAATGTAGAGGATTTTCTACCATTAGGCTTATGGAGTCAGTGCTAAGGAACTCAATGACAATGGCTTTCCTTGTGGAAGCTGAGGCATGTAGATATTTAAATGAAAGGAAAACACACACAAAATTTACTCAATATATTAATGTTCAAAGGAAATCTTAGCATGAGAAACACGAATTCTGAGTAATGAACATTAAGATATTGAAAGCGGAATATTGAGAAATACATACAATAGTTTAATGCTTGAAGGAAGTCAAAGCATGATGTACATGAATTCTAAGTAATCAAACATTAATATATTGAAAGGAAAATAGCAAGATACATAGGAAAAGGTTCATGAAAACATCAAATGAATCTCAGGTGAAGAAGAAATCCCACGGCCATTGTATATTACTGATCAGAAAAATTTACAATAGTAGTACTCACAAGTAACATCTTCCAACCCTTCTTTCCTTTGTAGTTCTGCCTATTAATAGGATTTTTTCCACTACATAGTATCTACCCAGCTGGTTAGACCATCGAACCATCAACTTTAACACCTATCTTAACCATAAACTACATTCTTGGAACTAAAAAGACACCTAATTACTTAAGACTTACAAACCTAATAGTTCTCTACCTTTAATTTATTACACTCACTTATCTACAATAGTGGGACAATTACATAGATAGAGATGAGATGCTCGAATGGCATTCTCCATGATTAAGACATGAATGTACTCCCACAATAATTTAGCAACAGATGTCCTATTTTCTAGGAAAGGATTAACGTTAACAAGAATTTTGTCTTCATGATGATTTGTGTGAATGACACGCATGCCAAGTGATGAATGTTTGCAGAGATGGCCCACTATCTGTTTGGATACCTCCAGGTGGCTGACTTGTCTTCCATATACCTTTCAAACCTTCAAAAACCTTTAAAAATACCTTGCTGCAAAACAGAGCATTCTTTAGGCAATTTTGTAGCAAAATTTCGTAGCGTGCTCATTTCTACCCATTAACCTTCTCTTCTGCCACCTCTGCTAGTCAAAAAAATATTTGTCAGGTCAAAATAGCTAAATACCATCAAAATCCCTCCTTATTTCTCCATGAAACTGAATTTAAAGACAAAAAGCATTCGTTAGAAATTTCGTAGCATTTTTTGGCCTTCAAGCCTGGAACTCGCTACGAAACTGCCTAATTATGGAGAAAATTCAAAATTATCCATTTTTCATCAAAATTTCACCTGTAGGTCTGAAAATTGGTATGATGAAAGATGATAAGGCAAACTTGGTTCAAAATTCCTCTTACCCTCTTCAAAAAGCATTATTTTCACCTTTGGCAAGTTAATTTACCAATAAAATGATTGTTTTTTTCTGAAACAATAGGGTTCAAATATGAGTTCCTATCTCCCTATCCTTGATATTTGTTGCAAAATGGGAGGATTTTTTGTAAATCAGAATGTTCTAAAGAAAAACCTCTCTTGGTTTTTTGAAAACCATATCCAACTATCCAAAATCTGCATTAGAAAAACAAGTATAAAACAGGAAAATTCTGGATTATGAAAATAGGCCCCAAAGACATCTTTGAATCTCCAAACTGGTAGCACTTGTGAAAAAATTGAAAGAGGTTCTTTTTCCTTGTTCTGTGCTTGACAATAAAATTTCTCAGTATTTTCGAATTCATCTTTGTTCATCCATTATATTCTCTTTAAATTTACTGCTCACACAATCCAAAGACAAAGCAAATTCCCTTGTAGCTCCAGCAGAAATTCAAGCAACCTGAATTAGTGAATGCTTCAGCAAAGATAGGTTCCTCCATGAATAGATTAAGGTCCATGAGCTCCTATCTAACCACGGAGCATCCTTTGTATGCTTTCTTATTCATGGCCATCTCTCTTTATAACCAAACTGCCTTCTTAAAATGTGACACCTGTAAAAAGAAAATTGGACAGCAAGTTGCTTGCCACAAAGGTAAACTTTTAAAGGATGACACTAACATTATTTACATGCAAAGGCTAAAGGTTTAATGACAGATAGGAGCTTGGGTGATTTGTTTAAAAATATGAAATTCGAATATGAGAGGGAAAATGACAAATGGAGTGATGAAGGTGGAATGATAACAAGCACTTGTGATTTCACATTTGGATAATTTTCATAACCTACCAGGTGATCTCACCTTTCCCAGAAACTAATGGCAAATGACGAGTCATCGATTTTCTTTTGGTATATTTGATATGGAATTATCAGGTAGTTTCGTAGCGAAATTTGTTGTTTTCCATTGTATTCACTACGAAACTGTGAAAAACTGAAAAGTGGCTCATTTTTGTAATTTGAAGGCATGGGTGCGAAAACAAAATGACATGGAGTGTATTTGACTGACATGACATGAATCATGGTGGGTTTTAGACTTAGGATAAACATGATTTTATAAATTCTTCATCAAATGAATGACCCAACATAACACAACATGAAACCTAGATGAGTGACCTGATCCATCAAAAATTAAAAATTTATCTGTGATAACAGTTTGGATTAATTTGTTATATCATATCATCAAATTTTGCATCTCTTCATTATAATATTTAATCATCCATATATCTAATCAGTGGTGTAACATTTCACAACGACAATGGAGAACGCAATAGAATAAATTAAAACATATTTTATTATATATATATATATATGAATAAGACACTCTTTGTCATACAAAATGGGACAGTTATTGATATCCCTTTGTCTTTCAATTGGGACACTATGTCCATTACATTAAACAAAACGTCTGATTTCATAGACAAATATTTCAAAAAATACAACGCCTTGCTTTGATATCCAAACATATTGATCATCATTCTTCGTTGGAACTGTTGTCACTGCTCGAGCTACTTCCATGACTCGGGTTATTTTGAAGAATGTTTTGTTCACTGTGTTGATTGTTTTCTTCTTCTTCAAGTTCCATCTACAAACATAAAAATAAAGTATAATGAGTGTATATACATTAGTGAGAATAATGAAAATTGCAATATTAAATAATATATATCAATGTAAATCGAAAAGAAATGTACCAAAGCAAGAATTGGCTCATGAACTATATACATTCTTTCAAAACCAAATTTCATGCCATCTTTCAACAATTCATTTTTTGGCGCAGTTCCATGCTTTGTTTCCTGCAAGTTCTATACCCCATAACAAATCATAGATTTAATATAAAAGATTCTTTTTTTATTAATTATAGGCGGAGCTAAGTAAAACAAGATAGATGCTTACAAATTCCACAATTAATTTCTGATATGCCAACATATACTGACAACCCATATTTAACCCAATGTCAATCAATTCGTCTGATGGTTCTTCTTTGTATGTTAGCACCTGTTTGAAGACATTCAATGATGATTGTTGTAAAAAAACTTAAAATATACAAAAATGAAATATAGTTAAGTTGTTATAAGGAAGTAACAATTACTCACAAACATAGATATCAACCCTTTTCTTCCTTGTCGTCCTTTTTTATGTGTTGAATGGGTTCCATTTTCTTTTATTTTCTACAAGAAAATACTTGGAAATTAATATTTAATACTAAATTGTTTATTTGTTGTACCTAATAAAAAAATCAATGATTACATATTACATTTGAAGCATGATGTTGTTGAGATGGCTCCTCGTGCGATGCAATTATGTCCATTTCTTTGACCATCTCCTTGTACACCTTTTTGGACATTCCTACTAGCATATTTCTGATATGAGCTCGTTCATCCTTTGAGATTTTCATAATCTTCCTAAAAATATAACATGACAATAAACTATTTAATTTTTATATTGATATATGAAAAGTAAATATAACAAAATTGATATTTATAAATGATTTCTTTCTAGTAATCTATACATATAATTCTAGAAAAACATTTAAAGGAATATTACTTTTTCATTCCTTCTTTTTTTATATGTTTTGCTATTAAAAGTTTGACATGTCTCATTGACCAATTCTCTCGAAACGCATCGTGTAGTTTAAATAAAATTTGGTTCTTGGAATCATTGGATTGATTTTTTTATTGTAAGTGGAAATAACGTCTATACATTCATTCCACTAGATCCCTCAAAGTTTTGTAAAAGTTTCCCCCCCCCCCCTCTTTCGTTAACCTCTAGCACCACTCCGGATGAGCAAAGGAGAAATTCATTTTCATTTGCATGTTCTCTTTTTTTCTTTTCTTTTCTTAGAACAACATTCTTTTTCTTCATTGTTGGTCCCTATAGAACATTAAACATATGTGAATTAATAGATTTTTTAAAACATGTTATCTAATCTTTTTAAGTATATTATTAATGAAAATTCAAAAAAGAAACTCATATTGGATCGATAGTATTTTTTCATTCACTTGATTCATCCTTCTGAAATTTTTCCATCAAGATTTTACACTCTTCTAGTCTTAGATAAGAAATAATCTTATTGAGCTTCGTCATTTTGTGGCTCTGAATGATACACAATAAACAATACATATTAGTTAAACTTACATATAGTTCAAAAATAATAATTTTTGTAAAGAATTTACAAATAACTTGCCTTTTTTGCTTTTCTCGATGTGCTATCAGTATTTCTGTTACTTGATCTTTTGTCAACCATTTATTTATCAATATGAAACCTATACCATACCATTCATTAATATATTTTATAAACAAATAACAAAATTTTCACGTAAAAAAAAATTTCAAGAAAACGGTGCACCTTTCAAAAATTACGCACTAAAGGCGATGCGACATGTTCTTATCAATGCACTGCCAAAACAGTAGAAACATTGTACGGTGTTTTCTATCAATAATGAGACCCGGTGCGTTATATGTTAACCGGTGCACCACTTAACATGAACATAAATTAATAAAAAACTGTTTTTATCAAACAGTATGCTCCCGGTGAACTAATTTACACAGGGCGCACTGATTAAAAAAATATATTTTTTTTAAAATCACACAAGGGCCGACATGGATTGGGATTCAACTCTACAAGTGGTCCTGCAGGTTAGATGTCATACGTATATATATATATATATATATATATATATATATATATATATATATATATATATATATATATATATATATATATATATATATATATATATATATATCAATACAAACCCTATAAATCTAAAATGAAAATCCCTAATTGTGAAGTCACAGAAACGAGAAGAAGCAAAGGTTTAACATAAAAATGGATTTTTTTTTTCTCTCTAAAAATGCAGAGTAAAATTTAAAATTTACACTATGCATGTATTTAATCAAATAGAAACTGTAAAAAAACAATTATTACAGTAAAATTTAACATTTTTACTATACTACAGGTTTTTTTGCGAATCACCAGATGTTTCAAATTTTGATTCTCTGAATAGTACTAATGTTCGAAAGTATTTTGTTGATCCATAGTGCTCTCGTGCTCTCTTGATCCAGGTATGTCTCTCGTGCAAATCCCTGCGTGATTTTTTCTGCAAAAATAATGAACTAATGAATAGATTTTACTATTTAAAGAATTTTTTTATGAAATTAGATTTTCAAAAATAATTTGCCGCCCATTTTTCAATTTACTGTTTTTTTTTCACTTTAAAAAAATAAAGTTGTTGTTGTTTTTTTTTTTTTTTTTTTAAATGAAATTAGATTTTCAAAAATAATTTGCCGCCCATTTTTCAATTTACTGTTTTTTTTTTCACTTTATTTTTTTTTTAGTGTGTTTGTTAACAAACCGCACCGGTGCATTAGTTAATAACACGGCACCAATGTGTAGTCACGAAAATGCACTGGTGCAGTTAATTATACATTAGCAATGATAACAATAAGTCCATTTTTAAGGCACCAGAATTACTTTTAGGTATGTACATGTAATATTCCCAATTAGTCAAGCTAATGGGAATATACAATTTTCTTTTACTTTTTCTATCTCATGAATAAAAATGTAAAGGAGGATCAATAAAACTCCTAAACAACGGAATAAATCAATGCTCAATGTGGACAAAGCTAAATCTGAGCTATTTTCATAAACACACTTAAGTGGGAAAGAGGCTGGATCAATTGACTGGGTCAACAGGACAAAATCAATAACATTGTCTAGATGCAATGTATCTCATAGAGGCATAGCGCAGTTCATGTTGGAGGCCACTCATGTGAATGAAGCTAGATCATCAAGATGGTTTAGGGTTTGACAAGATTACCACATTATAAAAGGAAGAGAAGGACACCAAGAAGGGGGTTGATGATTTGATATTTCTGAAGGTATTTTCTGTTTATACATCCCTCATTCTCTGGCTATTTTGCTGAGAATAGTGATGTTTAGCACTAGGGTGTTCCTGGTCGGGAATCCCACCTCCTCCATTGAGAAGCTCTTGGAGGAGTCTTGTAAATATTGTCCACTATCAAGTAGTTGGCCAAGCTTCATCTTCCAACTACAACACAGATCCTGTTGAGGATTTGGTTGTCTTTGTAAGCTGCAGCAAGCGGAGGCTTGATCTACTTAGATCTAGGAAAATCTAGAGGCCCTTTTCAGTGGGGAAGTCTTTTGTCCCATTGGCAAGTGGATTATGGATCTTTGGAGCTGCATTTTCAGATCTTGGCATGAGGCCAAACCAGTGCTAGAGCCTACAACACAGTTTTCCTTCCATAAATACGCTATTTTCAAGTATTCAGTTGCAGGGTGTTTTGACTACATTAAGGAGGAGAGATATCTGGTGATAGGATTCTCCCTTTCACTGTGGTGATCCATGGATTAGATATCTCATCCATGTTCCATTCAAATATGATTTACTTATGATTCTATTTACTGCAGAATTCCTTAATATTGTTGCAGATCTGTAATTCTAGATCTCAAATCTACTCTTGTACTCTCAGGTTTTGCTCAAAACCCCAAGGGGAATCTGTAGAGGAACTCATCTAGTGTACAGATCTGATATAGATATAATATTTTGTACACAGATCTATTTTAGATCTGAAATGTAATATACAGCTGCTTCAGCCCATAAAATAACGTTGTCAAGCTTTGCAGTCTCAATATGTTGTTGCAGCACCTCAATCTTGAGGGTTTCTTTATGTAAATCTTCTATTTTTCTCTTGTACATTGTATAGGCCACATTATAGATATGTTTTACTGATGTAAATGTAATTATGGAGCCTCTGTATTGATCTCCTACTTTAACTCAGTGGAACTGCATTATTTCTGAAGCAATATTGTTGTGCATGATTGCAGCCCCATTCTTTGGGTGTTTTTCAGCTATACTAGATGGTGGGAGGTCTGTTTACCTCACCTAGTTTGATTTTTTATTGCTCTCCTTTTGTATTTAGACAATAAATCCACTGATCTAAAGGATCCAGGAGTTGCAAGCTCATTTTAGTGCACCAATTTGTGAAGAGTGTGTTATTCCAACAAGCTTTGTTGTGCATTCCCATTTTGGGATATTACAGTGGTATCAAAGCATCTTTCTTGGCACGGCTTGTGATTTTCTTGAAAGAGCCAATATGTCTTCAGAAGAAGAATAACCTCTCACTGACAAAGAGGAGAGGTACCAAAGAAGAAGACAAAATAAATATTACACAGAAGACGGAGAGAAGAAGGGTGAAACCCCTTTATCTGGAAGGATTAAAAGAGAAGAGTTTTCTAACACTCTTTCTCAAGATATGCATGAGCTGAAGGAAGAAAACTGGGGAATGAGGAGGGAAATACATGCATATCCCTCAAGAATATTGTCACATCAAGGAAGCCCTAGTACTTCTTATTATGTGTGTGAGAATTCAGCCACACAACATGATCTACAACGTGTAACATGCCTACTTTCTTGTCAAAGAAATAAGGATAAGAAGGGATACTGAAGGAGGAAAATCTTGGTGAATATCTCCAAGAGTATGAATCTCAGTCAAAGAGATTCAAAGAGCATCTCAGTTTCCCAAAGTTCTGTCAGCTTAAAGAAGAAAGGAGATCCTACAACTATAGTAGAAGAAGAGGGTGCTTGCAGCCCACTTTGGGTAGATTTTTTCTACCTAATTTTGATGGATCACCTAAGAGCTCAGCCCAATATTGGGTAGGGCAGCTTGACACATATTTCTAGCAGCATCAAGTGTCAGAAGGAGAAGCCTTAAGAGTAGCAGTGCTGCATCTTCAAGGTAAGGCTTATGTCTGGTGGCTATTTGAGTCACTCCCCTTGAAAAATGTCAACATCTCTTCTTATGCAAGGTTTACTAGGAGGATAGTGAAGATATTTGATGTACACTCTAAAACTTATTTGAGGAAGCAAATCAAGCCAAATAAGTTTGAATCTTTGCATTAGTTGGAGAAATCCATAAAGCCAACTCCATTTCTGAATGTTGTTGAAGGGGTTAAAGATATGCAATATGATTTTCCAAAGGAAAAAGCCTCACTTCAACTGGAACATTCTCCTCAAGGGGAAGACATGAGCAGTCCTTACTCAAGAAGGGATCAAGAGGAAGGATCACCTATTAATGGGACATGCTCCATTGATGAGAAGGAGGAAGGAGATGAATCAATGGCTTCCATCAGAGGGGCTCTTGCATCTTTGCAAAGAGATCCAAATGATCTTACATATGGAGGACATGAGCAGCAGGTGTCTATGCTAGCAGACAATAAGACATAACGGAGGAGGGGTCACAATGTTGTTATAACAAGAGATGATCCACTAGTGCATGATGAAGAGAAAGGAGCAAATGTTCCAATCAAAAGCACTCTTGCATCCTTAAGAGTGACATCACATTATCATGGGACTTCCACACAAAAATCAGAGGTGAACTTATGCAGTGGAAGTAAGAAGATGTTGATCCCATCTGACAGGCATGTGAGGATGAACCATAGGGCATCAATGTCTTATGGAAAGCCACCTGGAAGACCACCTGATTCAGAGTTGGTGAAAGGTGTATCACATATTGATGCTCCACCCATGAATCCAAGAAGGATTGGAGCATTAGAAGACAAAGCTACAGCGCTGGGAGGCTTGTGTAAGCTCAAGAAGAATGGAGATCTTGTTCCCTTATCATCACCACCCACTCTCATATCTAGATCTGTGTTATGGGAGGAGAAAAATGGAAGGATCAGCCTTCCAACACACACCTTTGGCATAGGATATATCAAGGAGGAGATCACAACATGACAGATATTTCTGTTGATGCATCATCTGCGCTGTCACTGTTGAGCAGTCTAGATCTGTATTGGAAATCCCAACTTCTAGTGGATTATTCCAAAGATCTACACACTTGTATGATACTTGATGACCAGCTGCATGAAGAGGGCTATTTAGTCCAAGAAGAGGTCATCTATAACCACGGTAGTATATTCTTGTCTAGAGCTGCTAATCTCAAGCAGAAGCTACTACAAAGAGCTTACAAAGAGTTTTGTTTCAGCCATATGTACTCCATGAGGATCTACAACATCATCATGAAAATATTTGATTAGGAAGGCTTGAAAGAAGAACTGTATCAGCATTTTCGAGAATGCATGAAGTATGTGGAGTTGGGGCAGCAACATGACTCCATAAAAGGGTTATTTTAGCCATCTTTTCATTCTGTTTAAAGAGGAGAGAAATCCATGCTCAACTCCATGTGTATGAAAGGTATTGATGGTGAGGAATCTGATCATGTAAGTCAAGTATTATTTTCTGATTATACATATTCTTTCACCATGTTTATGCAGACCATGGCTCCAATGAGGAGTGATATATCGTGTAAATCTCATGGCAAACATTGGGCCACTCAAATTTCTAAATTTGGCCACTCCCTTGAGGAACAGAGGGAGATTATATATCATGATGGGTGCTTCCCTAAGGCACCAAACTTATCTCACACTTTCAGCCATAGTGAGATAACATGGGCAACAAGTAAGTGGTGGGAATACCACTTACCATATCTTGATCTGATGCAGGCAGGAGATGCCCTGAGCTGGTACCATATGTGGGATTATGACCCACCTCCTCTTGTTCAAATTTCTGTTTATGAAATTGTAATTTTGCTTCCATACATGGATGATGTACTTGTCTTACTTTTGGATTTGTATGGAGGAAGAATGAGAGGTATGTGTGTACCACATGGGATGGAGACTCTCTATGTATACTTTTCTACATATTTCCAGGAGATCAGGGGTTCAGCCATGTTTGTTTCAGTGGAATTCTTAACTCTTTGTAGGATGGATTATGTACATCTCATAATGACTTTAGGGGAACAACTCATGGGAGGTTGGATTGGTGAACACTCATCTTATGCAGAGATTTGGATCCTTGATGGTGTCATCAATGGGGAAGGAGAAGTGTTGCAGCACTCACCCTACCAGTTTCTTGAGGACAAGCAACATTTTGGAGGGGAGGATTGTAATATTCCCAATTATTCAAGCTAATGGGAATATACAATTTTGTTTTACTTTTTCGGTCTCATGAATAAAATTGTAAAGGAGGATCAATAAAACTCCTAAACAACAGAATAAATCAATGCTCAATGTGAACAAAGCTAAATCTGAGCTATTTTCATAAACACACTTAAGTGGGAAAGAGGCTAGATCAATTGACTGGGTTAACATGACCAAATCAACAGTGTTGTCTAGATGCAATGTATCTCCTAGAGGCACAGCGCAGTTCATGTTGGAGGCCACTTATGTGAATGAAGCTAGATCATCAAGATGGTTTAGGGTTTGACAAGATTACCACGTTATAAAAGGAAGAGAAGGACACCAAGAAGGGGGTTGATGATTTGATATTTCTGAAGGTATTGTTTTTTTAGACACCCCTCATTCTCTGGCTTTTTAGCTGAGAATATTGATGTTTAGAACTAGGGTGTTCTCGGTCAAGAATCCCACCTCCTCCATTGAGAAGCTCTTGGAGGAGTCTTGTACATCTTGTCCACTATCAGGAAGTTGGCCAAGCTTCATATTCCAACTACAACACAGATCATGTTGAGGATTTGGTTGTCTTTGTAAGTTGCAGCAAGTGGAGGCTAGATCTACTCAGATCTAGGCAAACCTAAAGGCCCTTTTCAGTGGGAAAGTATTCTGCCCCATTGGCAAGTGGATTTTGGATCCTTGGAGCTACATTTTCAGATCTTGGCATCAGGCAAAACCAGTGCTAGAGCCTACAGCACAATTTTCCTTCCATAACTACGTTATTTGCAAGTATTTAGTTGCAGGGTCTTTTGACTACATTAAGGAGGAGATATCTCTGGTGATAGGATTCTCCCTTTCACTATGGTGATCCATGGATTAGATATCTCATCCATGTTCCATTCAGATCTTATTTACTTATGATTCTATTTACTGCAGAATTCCTGAATATTGTTGCAAATCTGTAATTCTAGATCTCATATCTACTCTTGTACTCTCATGTTTTGCTCAAAACCCCAAGGGGAATCTGTAGAGGAACTCATCTAGTGTACAGATATGATATAGATCTAATATACAACTGTGTCAGCCCATAAAATAACGATGTCAATCTTTGCATTCTCAATATGTTGTTGTAGCACCTCAATCTTGAGGGTTTCTTTATGTAAATCTTCTATTTTTCTCTTGTACATTGTATGGGCCACATTATAGATCTGCTTTAGCGATGTACATGTAATTATGGAGCCTCCATATTGATCTCCTACTTTAAATCAGTGGAACTGCATTATTTCTGAAGCAGTATTGTTGTGCATGACTACAGCCCCATTCTTTGGGTGTTTTTCAGCCATATAAGGTGGTGGGAGGTTTGTTTACCTCACCTAGTTTGATTTGTTTTTTCTCCCCTTCTCGATTTGGACACTATATCCACTGATATAAAGGATCCAGGAGTTGCAAACTCATTTCAGTGCACCAATTTGTGAAGAGTGCATTATTCCAGCAGGCTTTGTTATGCATTCCCATTTTGGGATATTATAGTACACCAAAATTTATTGTTGATTTTGCTCAAATACAGGGAGAATATCTCATAACTATATCAAATGGACAATTCTTCAAAATCTAGCCCGTTCCATAATATTTCTCAAAGTCCATCGCAAAGTTATCCCTATCCATCTCCAAACGTAATATTTACTTCTGATTTTATTTATATTTTCATTATCTAATTGATTTATTTTTTTATCCATGTCAATCAGTTGAATAAAATTAATGTATACAAATTTGCAGGTCCATGTAGATTTAGAATCGAGTTCAAATGTACAAAATATTCAAAGAGATCCAAAACTTCGGAAGCTCTTATCAGGAGCAGCATACTGCAAGGCACATTTGGTAGATGAAAATGGACAGTCGCTTCACCCTGCCAATTGTAACATTGCATCTTCTAGCCACAATCCTGGGACAATGATAGTAATAAGAATTGTTTGGTATAATAATAATGTAATTATTTCAACTTCAAACAAATTAATCATGCATTGTCGACGTGCTTACTAATTGATATCATCGATTTTGTACTAATCATGTTCAAATATATTTTTTGAAATTTTAGGATTCTAGTGATGATGAGCGACCTACCTACCATATTCCGTTTCACCTCACGACAATTTCAAATCGAGAGAAGGTTGAATTAAGAGAAAAACTTGAAGAGGAGCGATACCAAGAATGGTTGAATCAACCACCTATTCAATTCCCACTACGTCCAAATTCACCAATTAGGAATGACTACAGCAATAGTATTTCTTCACAAGCTTGTAATGGAGGCAATCAAATAGAGGTTGGTATGGATGATTACTTAAGGGATATGAATTCCATGGAGACAATTTTGTTATATGCATTGAATAACGGTGATCAATTAGGGGATGATGCTCATATCGCTGATACCTTTTTCGAAAGCCTTGAATTTGCTTTCACCACCCCTCTCTTTGGACCTGGTGGTCAGTCAAAGTCTACCCAGTTGGGGACAAAAATGTTACTATATAACTTGAAAGAAAATTTTGGCTTGTTGAATGCATGTTTCTCATAAATTTTTAGGTAATTGACCATCAAATCCTTCCTTATATTTTGAGAAATATAATCAAACAATGAACATTACAAATGGTCAATTTTATGAATGTTAATAATTATATCAACATTAATTTACATTTAATATTGTCCATGACCAACTACAGGTTATTCAAAGATAAGGTTCTTCCGAGTGATAATGTCTTGCCCGGTAGCTGCGAAGAGGCAAAGAAATTTTTGAAAATGTTGGGTGTTGAGTACATATCATATCATGCATGTCCAAATGATTGTATTCTATATAGAGGAGAATATGCAAACAAAGAGATATGTCCAAAATGTGGGCATGACAAGTATTATAAATCAAAAAAGAAGGGTAAATCACATGGTCCTCCTTTTACGATATTGAGGCACATGCCTATAATACCAAGGATTCAAAGGCTCTTTTATTGCAAACAACTAGTTATGTTGCAGGGATGGCATGCCTCACACATAAGTGAGTTTGGATTTATGTGAATCCCAACAGATTCAGTATCCATGAAGCATATAGAGGATACACGGCCCAAAATATTTGAGGATGAAGTACGAAGTCTACGACTCAGCATAGCCATGGATGGCGTCAACCCATATTCCCTCTAGAACACCAACTATTCTGTTTGGCCTGTAGTAGTGATTAATAACAATATCCCCCCATGGTTTTCCGTGAAGAATGAACATCTTATGTCGGCTCCCATAGTCCCTGGTAGAAGACAAATGAAGAATATGGATGTCTACTTACAACTACTATTAGATGAAATGAAAGAATTATGGTATGGGGTAAATGTATATGATGTATCATGACCCATCGCAACAGAGAGAAGTTTTATGTTGTATGGAATATGTGCCTACACGACACATGATTATCCAGGCTTAGGAGTTTGCTCTGGTAAATTACATGTTTATTGATTTGTTTATATACGTAACAATATTCTTTCACATATTAGTTATTTAATTCATTGTAATTGTTATGATCTTCAATATGATATTCTTTAACATGCCATGCATATTGTATTCAATAATTTCGTAGGTCTTGTAACAAAAGGGTATTTTAGATGTAAATGTTGTGTATCTTCTCTAAAAGCTATATGGTCCAACAACCTACAAAAGCCAGTGTATGATTGCTCCAATGTATTCCTCCCAGAAGAACACCCTTACAGAAGAGAAACATCCACTTTCAATGGTAAACGAGAGAGAACCCAAAGGCCTCCAATAACGACACTAACTTAATGGCTTAGATCATATGAGAGAGAGAAGGAGAAGGAGTTCATAGAAATATTCGATTAAAATGAGGAGTCTATGTTCAATGATCCAGAATTCTTTGACACCTATGTTGAGAAATTTCCAATTGGGATGAAAAGGAAATCTATCTTCTATAACCTCCCATATTAGGAGCATCTTAAGATTACCCACTTTTAGATCCCATGCATATATTTAAAAATGTTTCATCTTCTTTATGGAGGCACATATCATCGAAACAAATGACACATTGGTTGTTAGGAAATATCTTATTACTTCAAAAACTAAAAAGAAACATTGGCTAATACGATTAGAAATTCCAAGATCAGAGACAAGTGTTGGTCCCTCTAATTGGTATTTAAAGAAGGTGATGTCCAATGGATTTTAAAAAAATATGATCTTTCTTTGGCAAAGGAAATTATAATGGGTGCGAGGGTGCCATCTTCATACGGGTCTTCACAGTGCTTCTTCACCATGGATGACCATTTTTCGTGGTTGAAATCACATGACCGTTTGAATCTTATACGAGTACGTATAATGTCAAAATCATGATTTTATTAATTTTTATATTAATAAATTTTATCCCATGCAGGGATCATAAAACATAACTAATTTTGTATATGATTGCATGTGTTTATAACTTTGTAGTGTCATTATCCTTTGTTCGTGCATGGGTGTGTGAAACATGAATTCCCCCAAGTCCTAGGACGTTCCATATCTAAATTATTTGCATTTGTACGTTGGATCACATCAAAGGAGATTCATGCAACTAGCATTCCACAGTGGCGTCAAGATAGTTGAGATTTTTTGTATGTTTGAGAAGGAACTGCCGAAGAGTTTCATGGACTTGAAGGTTCACCTTCTAATCCACCTAGTAGATGAAGTTGAATTAGTTGGGGTGGTTTCTTGTTGTTGGATGTTCTTCTTAGAGAGGTACAAGAAGAAATTGAAAGGTTTTGTTCGACAAAGGGAAAAACCCGAGGGGTCTATGGCAAAGGGGTACATATCGTATGAGTCCTTCTATTATGACAGTGATTACATCAAGCAGATCGACAACAAACCAAGTGTGGTGATTTGGGATGATGAAATGGATGAATACAAAAGAGAAGGGGAGTTGCTCCAAAGGAATGGAAAAATGTGCTTGATAAAGAGTAAGCGAATTATAATTTTTCAAATTTACACAAAGTAAATATTCATTTTGAACTTCAATATATTGTATATTTTGATCTCATGTGCACTCTATGTCAGTTTCATTTCATCAGCGAATGCAGAAATTGAAGCAATCAATAAATTCATTCTTTACAATTCCGAAGTGACACAACCGTGGGTCGCATTGTACGAACAAAAGAGGATGAAATGGGATAGTGATAGGAAAGAATTCAGATAGTTGAATGGTATAAGTGTGCCTTATCTCAATCATTTCAGAGAAAATATGCCAATTATAAGCCCCAACAGTTGGGTTTCTAACCGAGTCAGAGAGAAATACTGTGCAACTGGTCGTTACTCGTGTGCCGAAGAGGATGCGCTAAACGTAGCCATTGGGTGCACCCACTCGGTAATAATCTATTTGTGTACATTTTAAACTTAATAATGCACCTTTAAAATGTAATCACATCTATATTTCAAATTTTAACAGTTGGGTTATTATAAGACACATGACACTATGATTTTTTAACTTTTTTATAGGTGAATTTGTTCCCATCTATGTGGGCATATGGACACCATTTTTGCACAGAAAATGTCGATGATGGACACATCACACAAAATTGTGGAGTGGAAGTCGAGTTCGATCAATATAGTCGAGCTAGCCACTGTGATAAAAATCTAGTACGAGGGACGTTAGGTTACGTCAGAAAGATACAAGAGATCATTGAAGTGGATTTCTCTTCTTTCAAATGTGTTATTTTTAGGTGCAAGTGGTGGTACACCTTTGATCGGAATAATTTAAAGGAAGGTCGCGATAGTAGGATGATATGTATCAAATCTATAAATAAGTGGGATGAAGTTAAGGAGCCCTATGTTTTCCCCAAACACTGCAACTAGGTGTTTTTTTACCCAAATGTGTTGGGTAGGGATTGGTGGTTTGTATTGAGACATGACCCTAGATCAAAACATATTTTTGAGAACAATAGTGTTATCATGTCAAGCGAGCTGGAAGATAATGAGGGTGATCATGAGAATTGAGAGTGATATGGTACATGTGTTATTTCATCATTTATACTTTTTAAGATGGGTTTTTATAAAGAATGTGACTTAATTACCTCATAACTAAGACTCTCTTTTTTCAAAACATTATAATATGTATTTTGAATCAATTGGTAATTTGCATTGTGTTGATGTTAAAATAATTTCACCTGATAATTTGCAATTATGTTGATCTCGAAAACAATGGCGTACTGTATAAAATTCTTTTTTTTTATAATGTCAATTCCTAAAATAATATAACTACTTGATTGCTTTACATGTGTGTGAATGATATCTTCAAAATGAATATTGTTATTTTTGGTATGTAAGATCATAATACAATAATGATAATTCTGAAGTACATGAATTTATTTGCATTATTTTATAGACTTTATTATGTTACAAAAATTCATATTATTCTAGATTTATTATTTTACAATTATTTATATTTCATACAAATTTACAATTATGGTAAGTTAACAATAATTACGGTATATATTTTACTTATGGTAGTCATGGTTCAAAATTAACAATTAATTTACAAATTTAAAAATTTTAATAAAATTGAATGATGACAATACATACAATTACAATTTTACAAATATTTTACATACAATTACAATTACAATCATTTCACAATACAATTACAATTACAAATAAAATTTTACAAATATTTTACACACAATTACAATTACAGTTTTAGAATTTTCCATACAATTACAATTTTACAAATTTACATACAATTACAATTACAATCATTTCACAATACATAAATTATAATTACAATTAAAATTTTATAAATATTTTACATACAATTACAATTACAATTTTAGAATTTTACATACAATTAAAATTAAAATTTCAATTACAATCACGAAATAATATTTAATAAATATCATGATTTAATGTTAAAAAGAAACATCACGATCATGATAACCATCGTACAAAAATCATATTCGACTAAAATACACATTCAAATTCGCTAACATCATATAATCATCATCATCTAACAAAACACAAGCATTGTATAACATCATCATAACACAAACATCAAATATACATCTCATGTGAAATAATTGCTATCACATACACATATATATGCAAGTTTCACATTAAATGAACATATATGACATGAACTAACAATATACAACTGTAATATAACTGCATATAAATGTCAAATATATGGTGGTACATCAATACTAGTACTAGTCGAGGCCTGCTCAATCGATGGTGCAACCTCATGCTCAGATAGATGATCAAGTGCCTATTGATCCGAAAGTGCCTGCTGATCAGGAACTTCTTGTTGATGAATCGTCAATGGTATAGCCTGCTTAGTGGATGGTGTGGCAACCTGCTCAGTCAATGGACCTGCCTCCTTAGGATCAGGTGTCTACTCAGGACTAGGACGTGTCTGCTGAGATGGTGCAGACTGCTCAGACAATGCCTGTTGACCATGACTGGATGTCTGTTGCTGATTATGACCTTTGGTGCGAGGTGGAGGAGGATATGGAGTACTATAATTATGATCACTCCCCTCATGATCATGATCATCAGATGATGCACTGCTCTGTCGTGCATCTCCACGATGCCTACCCCTCCTAGCCCGCGCTAGTGCTCTGGTAGCTCCAACGATATGACGCATGAGGGTCAACATATCGCAAGGCATTCTTCTCCAGATTTGTGTCATCCTACGATCAGCCTATATCTATTTGATCGTAACTTTATGGACTCCCTCCTCAAATAGGAGTTGACAGAGTTGATCGCCCAACTCCATCCTAAATCGGGTGTCCAGCCTATGCCTCACCCCTGTGGGTATCTGCGCCCAATCAGGATCAGGTCTGTCACCCTGATCCTCCACCTCTTCCATCTCCTCGTCAACATGATCTACACCTGGATCATTCGGTGGTGGTGGAATCTCATCACCAACGAATGTCCCAATATCTACAAAATATATATAAGTACACAACAATAACTAGACATTTTCATTAAACAATTTAATAAAATAAGTTAAAGAACGTGTTAGAATAAATTTGATAATTCTAATTAATTAATTAAGACAATAAAATGAAACTATATTAATTTAAAGAACACATTAATATTACCTCTCACATCCGGCATCTTATCCTATGTGTATAGGATGTTGGTACACCCCGCCAATCCAAACCGATGTACGACAATGGCACCAGAACGAAGGAGTGAACATAAATAATGGATAACAACTCCAGTGCATCAGGAGATATCCTGGCGGGAAAGTTAGACTAGCCCCTCTTGGGAATCATCTAGCCCCACATCTCCATCCGTACATGCAGCATTGGCCTACGAGGCTGCCGAACAAAAGTAGGCCTCGTCTCTGGAAACCTCTCAAAAAATAAACAAAATAACTCTGAAGCAAAAGGGAAGGTCAACCTCCTACATGCCTGAGAACGACATCTATCTAATGTTGTACAAAACTGCTGCAAAAAAATCGCATACCATCTCACAAGTCGTGGCGCCTGGAATAAAGAATCAACATAAAGTAAAAGCGGGAAACTAATGTGTTGCCTGTCACTGGTATGGTGTGCAATGGTCGTCAATAGTATTGAGAGGCACCTCACATCCTCTGCACCAAACAAAGCAATACGTAACTAACCACCGGACACCTGAAAATCTGCAAGAGAAACTATATCATCCCTAATGTATCTCTAGGAGTACGCCAACTGACTCCCTGATGCATAGCCGACGCGGACATCTAGGAACTGGGGTAAATCCTACCCTCTCCTAGATAGGCCAGTACTAAAATATATTTCCTCATCAGCGAGTGCGAACCATTGGCCAAGACCGACCCGGAAAGCCTATTAGTGGGCATCCCACCTGAAGATGAGTTGTCCCAATAACCCACTATGGCCCTTCAGGGATGTAGCCTCCTCATAGAACTTGAGGAGGCCTACCTCCCTTAGGAGAAACTAGGTGGTTGTTGTAATAGGGTGAGGGTACGTAAGTCTCTCCCTCTCTTATGCCTCCCATAGGTGAATCACGTTATACTGGTCCTCCATATGTTTCTATCGTTCCCTTTGATCTCTCTATTCACGTCGCTGAATTATTCACATATTAAATACATTTTTATTTTTTAAATGAGACATGTATTTAAAAAGATATATATCTCATTAAAATAAATAAATAAAAATAATAAAAATAAAAATAAAAACAGTCTGTTCGCCCAAAAAAACAGTCACACACCGGTAACGGAGCAAACATTTTTATCGCACACCGCTCCCGCTATGCATGAGAATGGTTCGCACATGCACACCGAAAAACATAGAAAGTTCTTTCTCTGCGACGCCTTGACGAATCTCTCTGCCCCAGGGTGGATATTTAGGTCAACGCACTATCCAATATTATAAATGGTCAACAATGTGGTCATGTAAATGACCGCACCGTTGCCCATGTACTATTGTTGGGTGGGTGGCGCGCTGACCAAAAGATCCCCCGAGGGCCGGATCTTTTAGTCAACTCACCACCCAACAGTATTACATGGTCAAATGTATAGTCCTTTAAACGACCGCACTGTTGACTATGTAATGTTGTGAGGCGAGCAGTGTGTTGACCTAACTATCTGCCCCGGTTCAAATAGTTTGGTCAACGCACTACCCTCCCGACACTGGTCATAGTCAACGTTGCGATCGTTTAAACGACCGCACTGTCATGTTAGTTTTAAAATTATACAAAGTGTGTGTTTTTTCGGTACCGCACTAGAACCTAGTGTGGTTTCTGTTAGCACCGTTCATGGTGCTGCCTGTAGGCCTGTAAATTTACAGGCAGCACCGCGAACAGTGCGAGCCAAACGGGCTCGAGTGCACCGCGCAGTTTTTTTTTTTTAACAGTTAATTTTTAGGTTTTTTAGAAATATAATAGGATAAAACTTTAAATTATTGAGAAACAAGTAAAATACATGTACATTTGCATGTTGAGGAGGCATATTTGCTGAGGAATTGGAGAAACCAAATTTTCCCACATTTTTTGAAAATTCAAACTCCACAAGGTGAGCAATGGACAGTAATAGTGCGTGCAATGGGAAGACTGATGGAAAGGCACCTCATACAAGACAAATTCGCACCGGTGATTAAGATTTTTGGAGCACTGAAGAAGTGAAAATGATATTTTTACGGCAGATAATTTTTTATTATTTAACCCTGTTTCGATTCTCGGGGTTTTGAGACGCACTGGGTGGTATTTTCGATGGTGCACCGCACGTTGTTAAGGTGCACTGGATTACTTAGATGCACCGAGATTGTTTCTACGTAGAGAATCGGTGCGCTATAGTACTTAGATGCACCAAGAAGGTTTGTATGGAGTGCACGGTGTCTCGGTGTGCTAATTTTTAGTATGTACCAGTGTGTTGTGAGGAAAACGCACCGGTGCGGTTTGTGATGCGAAATGCACCGGACAAAAAACATCTGCAAAAACATCCACCCGCCAACCTCCTCTAGAGACCTTCTCTACAAACAGATATCTGGGCTAGTTTTATAAGGGGTTCCTCAAAAACATCTGCCAGAGGGTCTTTTCCTTGTAGTGCAAGGGAAGTTTCAAAACTATCACCATCAGAAGTAGTCCACATATCCGCATTAGTTTCATTTGAACATCAAGTACAAGAAGGGAAACACCACTAATGTTGTAGACTTCCTGAGTTGACCACCGATCGTGACACTAACCACCTTTATCAAATCTTGTGGGCACGAGACTTCTAATTGACCGCTTCCCTACAAGAGCGATCTGAAATTCAGCCATGCATACAAGACACTCTTGGAGGTTACACAAGTTCCAAATTTTCACCTCCAAGATGCACTTCTATGTCACCTAGGACACCTTTATGTTCCTTCAAGCGAGCGTGCCAAGGTGATTTGGGAAGCGCACTACAGTCGGGCCGCTGGGCATTTTGGGGTTGATAAAAAAGTGGCAGTATTGCAGAAGTATTTCTATTGGCTGAACCTTCGACAGGATGTCGGGAAGTACATCAAATCTTGCATTTCTTGTGTTATTACCAAATTTACCATCAAGAAGCAAGGCCTCTATACTCTGCTACCTACCCCTAGTCGACCTTGGGAATCTATCTCCATGGATTACATGTCGGGCCTTCCTTCTACTAAGCATGGAAACGACTGTGTTTTCATGGTCGTTGACATATTCTCAAAGATAGCCATTATGGCGACCCGCAAGAATAATATCACAACATAAGCCACTGCTAAACTCTTCTTTGAACGAGTGTGGGTGCACCTTGCGATCCCATAGTCTATCGTCTTAGATCGGGATAGCAAGTTGCTTAGCACATTTTGGTCCAGCCTCTGGTCAATGCTAGACACCAAGCTCAACAATTCCACATATTTCCATCCCCAAACTGATGGCCAGACATGGGTTTTCAACATGATGATCGTACACATTATGCGCATGTACAATTCACAACATCCACGCACATGGGATGAGAGCCTTCCCTATGTACAACACATTTATAACCTGGCTCTCCAAAACTCAACCGGAAACAGTCCCTTTCAGGTGGGCTTGGGATTCCAACCATTATTTCCCATTGATGTAGCCATGCAATTTGCGGCTACTCAGGCTGATTTGGCTCATGTCCAGTCTAAAGCTGACAAGGAAAAAAACTTCATTGAGTGCATTCATCACATCCGCCAATAGGTTCACGACATATTAGACAGAGCCAATGTTAAGCACAAGCAACGACATGATCAATATCAAGTTCCACACAACTTCCAGGTGGGCGACAAAGTGTGGCTACATTTGCAGAAGGAGCGCCTCGTTGGACCCCACCGCAAGCTTCGCCCACTACGATATGGGTCATACACCATCACCAAGGTTATAGGGGCCAATGCCTTCGAGCTCAGTATTCCACCATTCCTTGGTCTGGACCCAGTGTTCAATGTCGACCGCCTTCGGCCCTACTTCCCACCTCTACCGGACACCTTTGACATTGCAGAAAAACGCACACCAACAGAGTTAAACCTAGATGGCATGGAACAGGCCACCATGAATCGTATCATGGACATGCAAATCAAGAACACTCACCAGCAGAAGATCCAACTGTATCGAGTTGTCAAATCTGGCCAACTCCTGCACTAAGGCAAATGGTTCACCAGGGACCAAGTTCAACAGAAGTTTCCTCATCTCATGGAGGAACTCAATTCAATGGGGACCATTGATTCCTAAGGGGGGAGGAATGATCTAGGTGGATATCGGTGGCATGGATATCAGTTCATCATGGAGATATTTTATCATGTGTGATGGCAGCATCTCCTTAAAAGTATGAAGATCTGCTCCATGAAGACAGTGAGGACATTTATGTCTTGGTTATGGCCAATGCTACTAAAGTACATGATCTCTTTAGATTTAATTAGGTTATCTTTCAGTTAAAAATGTAATAAATATGTAGTTGAGTTCTATTAGGACTCTAACTCCTAAACTTAGCAAATGTCTGTTTTGTTTCCAGATATTTATTTTTTAGTTAGATGATCTTTCAAAGTAAAGGGTTTGATAGTATTTCCAATTGTGCAGACCCTATGAAAGAGTGAAAGGCCTATTAATAGGCAGTATTTCGATGAATGAAGGGTTGAAGAATATTGTATCACACTACCAATTTTGTAAAAGTTTTCATATTCAGTAATATATAGTGGATATTTTTCCTTCTTCACCTGAGATTCGAATGATGTTTAAATGAGTTTATGTCTTATATGTTTCATGTTTTATATCTACAGTATGTTTATGTCTAATTACTTGGAATTCATGGAAACCATGCTCTGACTTCATTTACATATTGAACTGCTGCTATTTCCTATGTATGTGTGTTATATTTTCATTGAAATTTTCACTTGCCTCAGCTTCCACAAGAAGGGTTATTTTCATTGAGTTTCCTGATGTTGACTCCATTAGCCCAATGGTAGAAAATCCTCTATATTTTTAAACAGAAATTAATTACAAACAAGTCATTGTCATAGAGTTAGCCATCTAATAAATTTTTCATTTAAAAATCACAAGTTACTTTGAGAGAGCCCTCTCATACTGAAGAGGCTAATCTTCAGTTAAAAGTTGGTTGAAATAATTACTCTAAGTTTTCTAGTGGAGTAGCCATCTGCACCAATTTAGTGATAACAGCTTCCTAAGGGGAAACTAATGATCTAGGTGGATATCGGTGGCCACCCACCTATTCCACTTAGGGCCCCACCATTATTTTTTCTAGTTTTTCAGTTTCCTTAATTGTAGCACAGTTTACTATTTTTGGCAATTTTTCGGGTCCTGAACTTCCAGAGTGGTTTTGAGGCCCTAACCAACATTTTTTGGTCAAACTGGAAGAAACATTGAAGTTCCTTTGATGTTGCTCACATCAAAATTTATAGTCCTCGGATAGATATTTCTAACGAGATATTGTGTCTGTCAAACAGAGATCATATGCCAAAGTTACGTCCTCGGGAAGATTGATGTACCAATTTACCCAAACGAGGCCCATAGTTTTGGTGCTTCATCTCCTAGGGTTATGTTTTTGGATGTTTAGGGTATTACATTGTTTCTCAATAATAAATAGACCCTTGAGCCTCATTGTAACACAATTTAGAGGCCTGTAGCCGCCACATCTCTTCTCAAAGATAAGCTACCAATGCCCTAACTAGTTTATTTCCATTCTGTCTGTAAGATATTTCAGTTATTTGTTATTAATGAAATGAAGTTTTATTTATGCTGCATCTCTGCTTTTATGTGTATTTCTGTATTTCATTGTGTTCCTACATAAATCCGGATCAGCCTCATAAGAACTTATTGAGTTTGAATTACAAATTTGAAATAATTATTGTCAACTTCAAATGTAATTTCGAAATTTATATCATGATTTTTAAAACAAATATTGCAAAATTTAAATGAATTCAAAAAATTAAGAGTTAAAAAATCAAACCAAGGGTCTTATGGCTACAAAATGAAAGTTTGAAAAAAAACTACTGGTTTTAATATATTTTTTTGTAACAATTTTGGGCTTTTATCAATGTCTTATGAGGATATCGCAACAATTTTGGGCTTTTATCACTCTCTTATGAGTATCCGATGTTTTTATTTACCAAATTGAGAATACATATTTACAACTTTAAATTGATATAGTATAGAATTGATTTGGGTTGATAGTAAAGAAATTAGGTTCCTTTAAAATTACCTTGAGCACTCTTTTTCAAGGCACCAAAATGTATTTGTGTTTCATATCTCATCAATTTTGGTGGAATGACTATATTGTAGTTGATCTAATTCCATTTGAACGATAATTTATTTGGGTACATATGTGACATATTTTGGTATATTTTAAATAATATTGATGAAACTACAAGCTTTGAAAGTTTCTCTCCATTTTTAACCTCAAAACCCTAACAAAAATGTCAATAATGATGTGATATATAAAGGTAGTAAGAAAATCAAATGTTGTTTGAAGGAGATTTTTAGTTACAATCACATATATGATCAGTTTATAGTTGCACTAGGAAACAACATTTATTTAATACAAGTTGTGGTTCTCCTCTATGTGTCAAATCCTTACTTGGAAAAAATGTTGACAAATTAACAAGGTATATTCAAATAAGGTTAGCATGGAAATGTTAGAAAAAATGAGACCTATATGTGATGTATTTGGTATTGCATTCAATATTATAGAAACTATACATAACAAACAAATGCATGGTTGGACTTAGAAAAATGCGTGTAAATGATGATAATATATATCCCAAGGATTTGAAAATAACTACTTTTGAGTTAAGTTTGTTTTTGTTTTTTTGTTTTTTTAGAGGAATCTCGCCTTCATTATGATGAATCTCCATGTGAAGAAGAGTCTGTCCTATCTCTCTCTTGTGAGTTGCTTCTTCCATATGATGAATCCATTGATGTGTAGAATGATGGATATCTTTGTAAATACCATTTGCACGAGGCAAATAACTTCTCTTAGCCTTCCTTCATTGAAGCACTTTATCTCCATGAAGAATTGTATGTTAAACATAATGTAGTGGTGGAAAAGGAACGTTGGGGCCCTTGTTTTGACAAAGAGAAGAAACGGAGAAGACAAGGCCAGCCACAGAGGCAGACAGACCAATGGAGACCAAGGCAGCAGAAAAGAATTGACTCGGGACGAGTCAATATCATGTGGTCAGGGCTTGTTGGGGCCCTTGTTTTGAAAATGAAACGGTTTTGAGTTGCAGAGAATAGGTGGCAGAGCGCAACCACAGTAGATAGGGAGTTGTCACGATTATGGAGAGCTGGAGAACAGGTGGCGCGGTAGTTTCGGAAAACCAGCACAGATGGCAGGAATGAGCGACAAGGACAGGCAGCGGAACTTCCAGTGATCGGGAAAAGCGGCAAACAGCAAAGCAAGAAAAGAGGGAAAACTAACAGTCATGTTGGAAAAGGAACAAATAGGCAATCAAAGAGCGTAGACAAGGGATTAGTCCAGTAGAGGACTAAGGAAGAGAGCTGCAGGAAAGCTATGTTCTGTTCTGTAATTGTTGTAATATGTCTCTCTGTAATCAACTCTGCGGAGTAATGTAGCTGTTTGTTATTGATAATGAAATATACTTCTACCTGTGTTTGATGTTCTGAGTTCCGTGTTAAGCATTTGGATATTGTGAATGTATTGGTCACTTTTAAATTTTAATTTTTCATCCTAAATGTGCTTAATGAGTGGTATCTTGTGAAAAGTAGTAAGATTTGTTTGTTGTTCCCAGTTCTTTTTGTTTTTCTCTATAAATGTGATCAGTCGATACTTGATATGCTCCTAACCTTACTAAGGTCATGGCACGCCTCGAGTGAGACTCTTTGCTCTTCGAAGTAGGGTGAAAATGTCGTCGTTGTGCTAGAATACTGCGGAAAACTTTTTGGCCTCTCTCCTGAACCTGGGTCTTGCTCAGAGACCTTCTTTATCGCCAACAAATGGTTCCGTTGTTGAGACCTGAAATTTCATTTAGGAGCTAGATCATGGTATCATGGATCTTCAAGAGAGAACTATGAAGCTAGTGGGATAACCACTTAGATCGGTTCATATCGCAGCAAGCTGAGTTGAGACAGCAGAGGGAGAAAACTATTCAGGATCGGGTTCTGTTCTCTGAATTTGTGAGTGACCTCTACGAAATTTTCTGGGGAAAGTTTCCGAAGGAACTCTATGATTGATTGCGGAGACTACAACTCAAGATATTCCAAGGAGGGTCACGTAAGTTTTGTTGCAAGTGGTCGCATGTGGATCTAGTAGCACTCCATCGGTTAGATATCGATTTGACCCAAGCTGTAGATTTATGGGTACAATCTACCTTGGAAGGATATATAGTGGAATTTGCAACTGAGTGTTACATGTCTTTCTCAAAAGCAGAAGACGTATTCAGATCCGGATTATGGGGAGAACTGTTGAAGGAAATTCCCTTATGGATCAAAGCTTTAATGGTAGACGAGGGATTTATGGAATCTCAAAAATCTGAGATGGAGACTTAAACCTCCAGTACTGGGGGGAAGGAGAGAAGGGAGAAATTCTACAAGTAAGTTGGAAGGGGGAATAGGGATATGGATGTTGAGACATCCAGTAGGTTGAGAGATCGACGAGCACATCGGAGGGCGCAAATTACTGAGAAGTGGCGGGAAAGGGTGATGAAGGAGTTAGAGAAGAAGGAAAGTAGTCGACAGGACAAGGAGAAGGTGCCACAGATCAAAAAGGAGATGGAAGGTCAAATGGGATCCCAAGGAATAGGAGGGACCATCAAGGAAGTCAGGCAAGTGTAAAGGAACCCAACCTAAAGAGAAAAGGGAGAAAATTCCAACGTGGAGGACACGCGCCCTGAGGAGATGTCTAATGTGGAGTTTCATGTTGCACTGGAGCGACTATTCCGAGAGAGGCCGGCACCCATAACTCAAGGTAACTCTATTCCCCAAAGTTCAAGTAGCTATAGTCCCAACCTTCCCCTAGTACTCTATCAGCCACTAGGTGAAATTTGTTTTAAGCTACGAGAGTTTAGTAAGTTGAATAGTGTCTAGCCTACAGCAACAATACATACTAGCAATAGTGCTAGTAATACAAATTCACAGCCAGGGAATAGAGGTTTTATTCTAGTACCATCCACACAAATAAATATGGCGGGATCGTTTACCCGATACCCAGAGTTCTGTGGGAGGGTCAATGAAGATGTGGAGTAGCGCTGGTATCTCTGCAAAGCCATATGGAGGGCTCGGCAGACACCAGAGGCAGTTAAGTTGATCGAGTTTCAAACTAATCTAAGAGAGAGAGCTCTTCTCTGGTTCATTAAATGGTCTAAAGCTCATCCAAACCCAGTGACAGATGATGTAAAGAAAGAATTTGTCAAATAATTTAAATTACCTCAGACAGATCAGCAGGTTTTATCAGAGATGTGGGAGATTAAACAGTGATAAGGTGAAATGACATGGGATCTTATGAGAAGGTTCAAGGATGTGATTGGAAAAGTGAGTTACCCAATTGATCTGAATCATCAGAGAGATTGTTTTATCAAAGCCCTTCTTCTGTTGATGAGAAATCCCCTAACATAACAGAAGATTGATACATTACAAGATGCATTGGAGCAAGCTATGAAGATAGAGGCTATGGCGAGGTATCCGCAGGAATTCAAAGGAGGAGCAACAGCTCAAGACCCTTCCATATTGGGGTTACAACATCAGATAACTAGTCTAACGGAAAAACTGAAGGACATTCAGCCAATACGACCTGCAAAACCCAATGTGTGGTGTACGCATTGTCTGATGGAGGGACACGTGGTCGCCAAATGTCCAAGATTGTGGGGATAGAATACGGGGGCTTTAGCAGTAGGGACACAAGGGACTCCACTAGTAGGGGGAGTTGCACAGATAAATACTCAAGGGTTATACACACCTCAACCCCACTTCCGAGGGTTCCCTCCACAACTAAATACTGTGAAATATGCAAAATCATTGGTCATCCACCACGCCTATGCCCAATTTTGCAGAAATACTCCAACGTTCCAAACAATATATATTGTGAGTTTTGTGCTTCCACAACACATAATACAAAGCAGTGTAGAGCCCTGGATGCACTGGCGGAACGATTGGACAGGCCATCCTATAGAGTGAATGAGGCTCCAAGGGGACGAGGAGGAGGAATGAGAGGAGGAAAAGTTGGAGGAAGAGGACATGTACGATATTACAATTGTGACCATGAAGGCCACGTAGCCAGGGAATATCCACTTCCCAGAATACCATGGTGCTCTCAGTGCAGATTCAATACACACACAACTAAATATTGTCCAGAGTTAATTAAGAGATGGGAAGAAAGAGCCAAACAGAGAGGAGAAAATCTGGTGAACACAGAACCAAGCTGATAAAGCCAGCATCTCCAAAGCCAATTTTCAAGCCAAATAGACAGAAGCAATATTTTAAAGAGGCAGTGGAAACATTTTCCCAACTCGGGGGGAAAAAATGCATCAAGTTACAACAGTCGACTGTAGGAAACGAGAAGCAGACCAATACAAGTATAATGACTGAAGAATGGTTCCGACTATTTTTGAAAATTGTAACCAACACACCAATGTTGGAACAACTGAAGCAAAATCTAGAGATGGCGGTGTAGGAAAACATAGAATCGGAGGATTCCAATGACTCAACCCAGAAATATATATGGAGAATCAAAAGAAATAAGAGAAGGATAGGAAATGAATTCTGTGTAAATACTCAAGTCGTGGGATTCCAAATTAAAGACACCATGCTTAACCTAGGGTCAGATGTCAACATTCTGCCAAGAAAGACATGGGAAGCATTGGGAAGACCAAAGTTGACATACTCACCAATCCAACTCCGCATGGTAAATTGTAATATTCCAAAATTATCTTGTAGCTAACACAAGGACTTCAGTTAATGAACCTCTAACCTATCGCGTGCATTCATGGCATATTAAACAATACCTTTAATTTGACAACATATTGGAAAATACCCCTAAAAATCACATTATTTAACCCCCTACCAATGCAAACCCAATACACCTTCCTAATTCAAAAAACCCCTACTTCTACTACATATTGTAGGTATCCATTTTTTCCTTAACATTTTTTATACCCCTTTATATTTTTTCATTAACTTTGAGATCCATTTTGTATACCTGCCGATATAAAAACCCCTTACCCCCTATATATCCCCCAATATATTATGTCATTTTTTCCTCAATATATATCCCCCAATATGAACCCATGTGGTATGGTATTGCTCCCCCAATGAAGCCCCTATGGTAACTAATTGGAATATTAAAATTTTCCTTTATCACCTATGAGTTGAATAAATGGGTAAGGAGGCCCATGCATAATAAAAACATGAATAAAACCCATCATAATGTGAAAGGAGATCATCACAATAGCTGGATTTTACACTTGTGTGTGTGAACAGGGGCAAATGGATGGGGACAAAGTCAAGTTTGACTAAGTCAACATGCATTCATGAAGAAGAGAAGATCATCAATGTAACTAGTTTAGTGTGAACAAGGATCAGCAGAGACAAACATTTGGGAGCTGGATTGAAGGCACTTGAGTGTGAAAAGGGATGAAGCAAACTGAAGAGGTCAACCTTGACCAAATCAAATAGTGCAGTATGGAGGTGTGGCCTTGATGAAGGTACAACGTAATTTTGGAGGCTCAAAAATTTTATAAGGAAGAGGATGGCAGCCATTTGGGGTTAGCTTGGATATTATTGATTTTGTCTGTTTAGACTATTTGGCATCCTCTTGTTGTTTATCAGAGCTGCAGTGTTGTTTAGCACAAGGATATCCTGTTTAGGAATCCTTCTCCTTTTTTGAGAGGCCTCTTGAAGGAGTATTGTACTTCATTTTTCCACACTCAAGCTTGAAGCCAAGCATTCTCCTTCATCCACAATGTTAATTCTGCAGAGAATAGTTCTGTGTTGCAGGGTGTTGCAGTGGAAAGTCCCCAACACCACTTTTTGAGCTTATCTTTCAGAGGAGGGAGCTTCCCTTTCTTTGCAAGATCTGTAAAGAAGGTTTTTGAGCATCTTTTACATCTTGGCATGTGGCCAAAGCATTATCCACCTTCTATAGCATAGTCAGTAACAAAAACTGCGTCATTTTACTCAGTGTTGCAGTAGCAGGGGTTAAGCCCTTGTTTGTGAGCTTGTTCCTTGGAGGAAGGGCCAACCCTTCTCCTAGAAGGCCTTGTAAAGCATCCTTCTTCTATTTCTTGCATATTTCAGCTATATGTATTCAGAGCTTCAGGGTAACTGCATTTTTCAGATCTAGATCTGCAGATCTGCTATTATGTACTTGTGCTCTCATGAAACCCTTGCCGGGTTATCTCTTTGATGTATAAAAGGAGCTAGATCTCCATTTTCCTCCATGTTTTGATGTAATAAACTCCAAATCTGATGTTGCACTATATTACATCTGAAACCTTTATAAAATCGCGTTGTATATGCTTCAGTAGCTTTATGTTGAGTTAAGTCATGGGATTTGGGCCTTTTTAAGCCATACCGGAACCGGGAGATTTGTTTAACTTAGAAAAACATATTTTTTTCTGATTATTTTCTGGGTGTGAGTCCCATATAGCATAAGCTAAAGGATTCCATCGTTATTTTCCTCTGTTATTACGCAAATAGTTGGGAATAACGTTTTTGGGGCTTATTTTACTGCTTTCCCCCAACTTTTGGATCATAAAATGAGGTATAAGTTGTTTCTGTAACTTTAATTGATGGATATGTGTTTTTAACACATCATATGAACTATCTTTAACTTTTGAACATCTTAAGGTGTTCTTATTGTTGTATAAATTACCTATTTTGGGATATTACGGTGGTATCGGAGCATCATCTTGGCTCAGCCTATGAGTTTCGGCCAAAGAAGATAGAATAATATCAGAATGATGGAGAGGATGAGTTTACTCTCATCACTTTTCGGATCCAGAAAGAACCTCTCCCAGGAGGTTAAGCTGATGAAGGAGAAGAGATGCTAAGAAACTCCTAGAGGGTTTCAAGAAGAGGAAGGACCATGCACTTCCTATTCTCATGAAGAAGAAGACAAGAAACATGGAAGATACTTGGAACATTAAATTCTAAGTGCATACCTTCTTGAGTACAAGACTCAACCTAGAGCCTTCAAGGAAACTATTCCCTTCCCATATTTCATTCAACTGGAGGAAGAAAGGAGACCTTACAGCACAAGAAGAATGAAGGGCAATAGATTTCTATTGTCTAATTTTGATGGATCATCTTCAACAAGGACTTGGACAAGGATACTTGCAGCATTCTTCTTACTACATCCAGTGGTAGAAAGAGAAGTAATAGAGATTGTAGCGCTGCACATGAAGGGCAAAGCAAGCACTTTGTGGTTCAGTCACCTAAGTCATGCAAGAGTCTCTACTCTTTTAGATTTCACTCAGAGTGTGATCAAGAAATTTGATGAAGAACAATCAGAGAGGGAGGAGCACTCACCACCTCTTTAGGAGACTTATATCATCATTGTCACAACTTTGGAGGAGCAGCCTTCGATGTCAACAGCTGAGGGAGCCAACACAGTGGAAGAGAGAACTCTTGCGGCCATGCAAGGTGTTCCCAAAGCCCAGCAAGGTATGATTGTATTTCCACTTTCTCTTATTGCAGAAAATCTTTCAGAAGATTGTGGAAATCTGTTGTTCTATCACCTAGGATAATCACTTAATGCTAACCCAGAGCAGAAAGGTTGCACTGCGATGTTCAAAAGTAACAGTGAAGAAATAAGGACCCATTCCTCATGGGAACATTCAGATGCCAGCTTCATTCAGGAAGCCATGGAGGAAGAGATATCAAAGGGTAGACATTTTGAGATGAGAAACTTTTTCTCCTCTCTAGATGACACTCTCTCAATGAGCATGCCACAACTCAAAGAGAGACTTCTACTTGCATCAGATCCAAGACCTCATTGGTTTTGGAAGGCCATGCATGGGGAGGAGGTCTCATCAGGAGATCCCATTGGAGGTGCACTTCAAACATTTCATGAGGTGCAAAGTTCTTCAAAGTTTGTGGAGGTTGGTGTCCTACCATGGGAGGATACCAAGTTTTTTTCAGAATGGGATCCAACACCCACATTGGGATGAGTGGATGGTAGTATGGAGCAAGAGGTTTCCAAACCCCTTGCAGATCTATGATACAGGCCAGCAAGAAGCAAGGCTGTGCTGGTTGCTTTTGGGTGAGTATGACCACTCCCCAAAGGTTCATATTTCCTTATCTCATGCCTTATATCTCAATGACATGATGCATAAGAATAAGCCATGGTTGTTGTGGCTATTAAGAAGAGATTTTGGACATCATATGTCAAATCTTATGTTCATGTATTTACCTTTGTTTGAGATATGTCTCATATATTCACATGTATTTATGTTTGAGATGTATTTCATGTATGTACATTGTTTTGGGAGGAAGGAAAACTTCCACATGATGTATAAGAAGCTGGTTTGTACTGTGTTGATGGGACATCTCACATGTCCTTCATTGTATTATTGCTCCATGATTTTCATTTTGATAATGCAAGGAGGCAGCAAAAGTCCTTGTTGTTGTGGTTACTATTGGGAGAAGATTTTGAGGAGTTGTCATGTTGAGAGGTAACTCATTTTGTATGGATGATTTCTTAGGGATGGAGTATCCACATGGGAAGGATTTTTCCCAACACATTTCAGACTCCATACCTTGAGAGGACCTCTAGACATCACATAGTTGTCTCCTTGAGTACTTCACTTTCCATGATGATGGCCATTTGGGATATTTCACCAAATTTTGACTTGTATGCTTGGGAGAGGCACTATGGAGTTCCATTGATGAGATGGCATCATGTTCCTTGGAGGAGTTCATCATATGATGATGCTACAGGAGGAGGGAAGGAGACACTCCAGTTCTGTCCTTGCAGTTGCTTGAGGACAAGCAACATGTGGGAGGGGAGGATTGTAATATTCCAAAATTAGCTTGTAGATAATTGGAATATTAAATTTTGCCTTTATCACCTATGAGTTGAATAAATGGGTAAGGAGGCCCATGCATAATAAAAACATGAATAAAACCCATCATAATGTGAAAGGAGATCTTTACAATAGTTGGATTTTACACTTGTGTGTGTGAACAGGGGCAAATGGATGGGGACAAAGTCAAGTTTGACTAAGTCAACATGCATTCATGAAGAAGAGGAGATCATCAATGTAACTAGTTCAGTGTGAACAAGGATCAGCATAGACAAACATTTGAGAGCTGGATTGAAGGCACTTGAGTGTGAAAAGGGATGAAGCCGATTGAAGAGGTCAACCTTGACCAAATCAAATAGCGCAGTATGGAGGAGTGGCCTTGATGAAGGTACAGCGTAATTTTGGAGGGAGATTTCTCATGTGGAGTTGGAAACCCTAATGGGTGGGACCCAAGGTGAGGGGGCTCAAAAATTTTATAAGGAAGAGGATGGCAGCCATTTGGGGTTAGCTTGGATGTTATTGATTTTGTCTATTTAGACTGTTTGGCATCCTCTTGTTGTTTAGCAGAGCTGCAGTGTTGTTTAGCACAAGGATATTCTATTTAGGAATCCTTCTCCTTTCTTGAGAGGCCCCTTAATGGAGTATTGTAATTTAGTTTTCCACACTCAGGCTTGAGGCCAAGCATCCTCCTTCAGCCACAGCATTATTTCTGCAGAGAATAGTGTTGTGTTGCAGGGTGTTGCAGTGGAAAGTCCCCAACACCACTTTCTGAGCTTATCTTTCAGAGGAGGGAGCTTCCCTTTCTCTGAAAGATCTATAAATAAGGTTTCTAAGCATCTTGTACATCTTGGCATGCGGAAAAATCATTCTCCACCTTCTACAGCGCATTCACTGACAGAAATTGTGTCATTTTACTCAGTTTTGCAGTAACAGGGGTTAAGCCCTTGTTTGTGAGCTTGTTCCTTGGAGGAAGGGCCAACCCTTCTCCTAGAAGGCTTTGTAAAGCATCCTTCTTCTATTTCTTGTATATTTCAGCTATATGTATTCAGATCTACAGTGTAACTACATTTTTCAGATCTGCTATTATGTACTTGTGCTCTCATGAAACCCTTGTCGGGTTATCTCTTTGATGTATAAAAGGAGCTAGATCTCCATTTTCCTCCATGTTTTGATGTAATAAACTCCATATCTGATGTTGCACTATATTACATCTGAAACCCTCAGAAAATCACGTTGTATATGCTTTAGTAGCTTTCTGTTGAGTTAAGTCATGGGATTTGGGCCTTTTTGAGCAATACCGGAACCGGGAGGTCTGTTTAACTTAGAAAAACAAATTTTTTTCTGATTATTTTCTGGGTGTGAGTCCCATATAGCATAATCTGAACGATCCCACCATTATTTTCCTCTATTATTACGCAAATAGCTGGTAATAACGTTTTTGGGGCTTATTTTGTTGTTTTTTCCCAACTTTTGGCTCATAAAATGAAGTATAAGTTTATTTTGTAACTTTAATTGATGGCTATGTGTTTTTAACACATCATATGAACTATATCCAACTTTGGAACATCTTAAGGTGCTCTTATTGTTGTAGAAATTCCCTATTTTCGGATATTACAGTGGTATTGGAGCATCATCTTGGCTCAACCTGTGAGTTTCGGCCAAAGAAGATAGAAGAATATCAGAATGATGGAGAGGATGAGTTTACTCTCATCACTTTTCCGATCTAGAAAGAACCTCTCCCAGGAGGTTAAGATGATGAAGGAGAAGAGATGCCAAGAAACTCCTAGAGGGTTTCAAGAAGAGGAAGGACCATGCACTTCCTATTCTCATGAAGAAGAAGACAAGAAGCATGGAATATGATTGGAACATCAGATTCTAATTGCATACCTTGTTGAGTACAAGACTCAACCTAGGGCCTTCAAGGAGACTCTATGATGCGGGGGCATTAGGCTAAAACAAATTCCATGTAGTTTTATAGACTTAGGAGTTTTAAGTCTTCAAAGGGGTTATATTTTATGTAATGAATTTAGTGGGTTTTAATTAATTTTAATTAAATGTGGAGAGAATTGTAACTGCTCTCTAATTATTAGAGAACAGGGAAATTCGATTAGTTAGGAATGTGAAGAGTCAGCTTCAGAAAATCTGGGATTTAGTCTAGATTTAGGAAATCTGGAATTTTAAGAGTTTTGTTGAGCTGTTAGGGGAGCTGAGTCAATTCATTATCATTTTTATAAATGTAAGCCTCAAGGCATTAAGAGGAGGAGTTGTTCAGAGGCAAAGTAGTGAGGATAGAAGGGCCATCAAATTGAAGATCAGGCCACAGAGGAAGTAAGTTTTTGTAATTAATTGAGTTTATTTATACAGAGGAATTCAGGGTCAAATTGATTCGGGTATGAGACTATGTGTGGTTTAATTTGACTTGCAAATTGGGTGAATCGATCACTGAAAGGATCGATTCGAGTAAAGTATTTAATTACCTGTCTCAATTTATATATGGCAAGTTGGATGCATTCTGAAATGAATTGAAATTATGAAATCACTATATGTATGAAGGAGGGTTTCAATTATTTTTTAATTTGTTGGTTTATATATACTCTGTGTTAAATTGGTTGCAAATCTAATGTATATTAGTTTCTACAAAAAGGAGGAATCTTGTCCTTTTGAAATTTCGTTAATATTTCTGGGTCAGATCGAACTATATGTATTAATTCCCTGTGTGAAGAAAGAATCAAGGCAACCTTCGATTTTGTGCTTGAATTGAATGGAGCTCTGCCTTCCAACGATGAAGGTCGATTCATCATCTGATCCATGCCATTAAGTTGACTCAATTTTCACAAATCGATATTAATTCTTGTGTGAAATCTGCTATACAAAATTTAGTGGAGTCTGATGATCATATGGAAGACAGATAATGAATAGCGTTACTTAGAAATGTGTAGAGAGGAACGGAATTTGGTTAAATGTAGTTAAATCTCATATTTGCAATTGAGTGCTTTTTGTATCGGACTTTTGTTTGATTGAAGCGATATCAGTTGAGATCGATCCATAGTATTAAGGTATAGAAGATGAGTGAGCGAATTAAATTATAGTGGAGATCCTGCACGGGTTTGAATTGAAATGGTGGCAATATGGTTAATTGCAGAAGTGTCGTATTGAAAGCAGAGGCATAGATTTGAATTGGGGCCGCAAAGGTCGTCATGAAGGAGTAGCAGTGAATTTGGGCGAGTAGAGATGTGAATAAACAGCGAATCAGAGAAATATCACATTATCAAACCAGTGAAAAGAATGGCACAATTTTTAGTGAGGGCGTAGAGAAATCGTGACTGAATGGTGCGATGAACAGTGAAGGTGGACTTGCGAAACCACTTATGGTTTTCGCATAAGTTTTTAAATGGTAAGTTGTTTTGTAAAATTGAACGCGATATTGGTCTTTGATTGACACGTAAGGTAGAGGTGGTTTCTAAAAACCATGAATTTTGCGTGAAGATTGTGTGTTAACCCCTGGAGAGAAAACGAATGCGATATTCGTTGGATGCTCTATCCTCGTGATCGGATGATGGGCGTATCAACAAGTTGCAAGGATGTTAACGCAAGGTAAGTCGAAACTCTGTGGGGCCCAAACCGATCATTCATGTTGATAGTTGGTTTTTAATGTTGTTGGCATTTGAAGTTTTATCGAAGTGGAACTTGATGTGGAATGAAATGCTAGCGTGGCGTTAAGATTTATGAGGGAAATTGGTGATTGATATGTTGGGACCCTTATATAAGGGTTTAATAATAAATTTTGAATGTTAAATAGAACTCCCATGAAGGTGAGAGCCGAATTTCATTACTTTGGGTTTAAATGTTTCTTTTTCGAATATTAATTGAAGATCATCAGATGGGTTTTAACCATAGACTTGAAGCAGAGAAGTAGAGCTTCCACATGTAGATGAAACCTGGGTTGTGTTGTATGGTTTTCATAAACCATAAGAGATTTTATTTAATATCTCAAATCTGTGATTTGAGATATAAAACCTTCCGCCTATATTAATTAAGTTTGCCCATATTTTGAAATTGAGGACTCTTTTGGGTTATTAAATAGAAATGCAATTTTTATATGCACAATATAATGGGAGACTGTGGGAAAGGCAGGGTAGCCAATCATCACTCTAGCCTTCCCACAGTTCATTCAACTGGAGATAGAAAGGAGACCTTGCAGCACAAGAAGAATGAAGGGAAATAGATTTCTATTGTCTACTTTTGATGGATCATCTTCAGCAAGGACTTGGGCAAGGAGACTTGCAGCATTCTTCCTACTACATCCAGTGGTAGAAAGAGAAGCATTAGATATTTCATCACTGCACATGAAGGGAAAAGCAATCACTTGGTGGTTCAGTCACCCAAGTCATGCAAGAGTGTCTACTCTTGTAGATTTCACTCAGAGTGTGATCAAGAAATTTGATGAAGAACAATCAGAGAGGGAGGAGCCCTCACCACCTCTTGAGGAGACTTATATCAGCGTTGTCACAACCTTGGAGGAGAAGCCTTCGACATCAACAGTTGAGGGAGCCAACACAGTGGAAGAAATAACTCTTGCCGCCATGCAAGGTGTTCCCAAAGCCCAGCAAGGTATGATTGTATTTCCACTTTCTCTTATTGCAGCAAATCTTTCAGAAGATTGTGGAAATCTGTTGTTGTATGACCCAGGATCATCACTTATTGCTAACCCAGAGCAGCAAGGTTGCATTGTGTTGTTCAAAAGTAGCAGTGAAGAAATAAGGACCCATTCCTCATGGGAACATTTAGATGCCAACTTCATTCAAGAAGCCATGGAGGAAGAGATATCAAAGGGTACACATTTTGAGATGAGAAAAATTTTCTCCTCTCTAGATGACACTCTCTCAATGAGCATGCCACAGCTCAAAGAGAGACTTATACTTGCAGCAGATCCAAGACCTCATTGGTTTTGGAAGGCCATTCATGAGGAGGAGGTCTCATCAGGAGATCCCATTGGAGGTGCACTTCAAACACATCATATGAACTATCTCCAACTTTGGAACACCTTAAGGTGTTCTTATTGTTGTAGAAATTCCCTATTTTGGGATATTACACAAATCAATACTTTATTGTGCCCATAGGCAGGTTGTAAGAAGTCGAAGTCGATGTTGCAGGGGTAAATACATACACAAACTTTGAGGTGATAGACATCATGGGGTATACGGATCCCTATCCGGCATTATTGGGGATAGATTAGGCTTTTGAGAAATATGCAGTGATTGATTTGAAAAAGGAACTGATGATATTTGAATACAGGGAAGTCAGGGTCACTCAATCACTTGACCCATATCAAGGACCCCGATATACAGAGACTGTTGACAACAGAGAGGATGCTCAACTTCTCGATCATCTTTATCAGATGACGACAGGGAAAAGAGAAGACTACATCAACCCAACAGTGGGGGGGACTGTAAGCTAGAGGAGTGTTCAGAGCTCAGACTTGGGCTCAAAAATAGCCTCGGATGATTGGCAGTAGGGAGGATACAAGACCAATACAAGAAGATGTGCTAACATCTGAAGAGTCAACTGGATTGGAACTAAGGTAAGAGGATATCCGAATTTATCAAATATGAATGTTGTAAATACATTTATTGCAAGAATAGAGGATAAAGTACCAGTGGAACATAGATTCCCGCTCATGGATGTGGCTCTACAATCCACGTCAACAAGGTGGTGGAGAAACCATCGCAACTCTATGTTGCGATGGGAGGATGTTGCAGCAGCATTAAGAGCCAGATTCAAAGAAGATGAAGGACCGCAATTCAATGAAAATTATCAAGGGGATTCAGATCCCATTAAACATTTAGAACATTGTGATTGCTACTAGAAGAAAGCAGGGTACCCAGAATAACTGTGGATGCACAATTTTATGCATTCACTAGATTCATTTCCATAAGCTTGGTACTTAACTGAAGAGAAGAAAAGAGGAACTGGCACTTGGCAAGCAGTTGCGGATAAGTTTATGCGATGTTTTTCTTTTGAAGGAGAAAAAAAACCAGTTACACAGGCACTACAAGCAATCAAAAGAGTGTTTTTTTTTCCAGAGATTCAAGAAGACGAGGAACAACCGCTCTCAGAACAGGGTATCAAATAGTCAGTAGCATGCAAAAAGATAGACAGTAAAATGGATGATGATGATCTAGAAAATCTTAGACACTTGTATTTTGAAGAAAAGGAAGGGGAGTGGGATATATAAGAGGAACCTACAACAGAGGGAATCCATCTACTACCATTGAAGACCAAGAATTTGAACATCAGAACACTGGAAAAACCCAAAATTATGTCAATTGGCGACTACTGGGATGTAGAAATGACTGAGGAGATATTTAATCTTCTACATGAATATGAAGACTTGTTCCCATCCTCAATAGCGGAGCTAAAAGGAATAAAAGGAGACATGGGGGAAATGCATATAATCTTGAAGCCCGACGCAAGACCAGTAAAGCACAAACCTTACCGTCTGAATCCAAGAGTAAAAGAGAAAGTCAAGGCAGAGATAGATAAAATGTTGAAATAAGGGTTGATTTTTCCGGTGGAATAAGCAGAGTGGGTAAGTCCTATAGTCATACAAATTAAAAAGGAAAAGTTTGAGATTCAAGTATGTGTTGACTACAGGAGCCGCAACAACGCATGCATACATGATCCATTCCCCACTTCGTTCAATGATGAAGTGCTTGACAATGTGGCAGGGAATGAAGCTTATTCATTTACAGATGGATTTTTAGGATACCAGCAAGTGAGGATATCTGAAGAAGATAAGAAAAAAAAAACTTTCACAACTAAATGGGGCTCATTTGCATATCATGTAATGCCATTTGGGTTGAAAAATGCACCGGCAGTATTTTCAAGGATCATGATAGTATCATTTTGGGAATATATCCACAGCCTTGAGGTTTATATGGATGACTGGACAGTTTATAGCCTGTTTAAGAATCATGCAACCCTATTAAGGATAATGTTTGACAAGTTCAAACAACTCCATATTTCACTCAATCTTAAGAAGTGCATCTTCGCAGTACCTTTTGGGACACTGCTAGGACATGTTGTTTGTAAACAAGGTGTCTGCATGGATCCAACAAAAGTGGCACTTATAATTAACATAGAGGCACCATAAACTGTGAAACAGTTGAGATCACTACTATGCCATACTGGGTACTACAGAAGATTCATCCACAATTATGCAAAGATAACAGCCCCATTGGAAAAGTTGTTGTGGAAATCGGAGCAATTCATTTGGTCAAACGAGTGTACTACTGCCCTCAACACACTGAAAGAAAAATTAGCAAGTGCGCCCATATTATTTCATCCTAATTGGGACAAGTAGTTCCACGTCCATATTGATTCCTCCAGCATTACATTAGGAGCAGTTCTAGCTCAACTAGGAGAAACTTCAGTTGATCACCCAGTTTATTTTGCTAGCAATAATTTATCAACGGCTAAAAGGAACTACACAACAATAGAACAGGAATCTTTAGCAATGGTGTATTCCCTTCAGAAGTTTCGCCACTACCTATTAGGAGGTAAGTTCAAATTCTTCACGAACCATTCAGCATTGAAGTACCTAGTTAACAGACAGGTCCTTGAAGGAAGGATCCATAGATGGCTCCTACTGTTCCAGGAGTTCACCTTTGAAGTGATAGTGAAACCAGGAAGACTGAATGTGGGTCCTGACAATTTATCAAGGCTGGAAAATGGAGAAAATGGAGGGTCCCTGGATGATCAGCTGCCAAACGTTGATCTCTTTAGAGTATAAGCCATCCCAGACTATTTAGATCAGATAGCAATCTATCTAGCAATAGGACAGTGCCCGACCGAATATACAGCGACTCAGAGAAGACATCTTGTTGTAAAGGCAGCCGAATATCAGTTAATAGTAGGACAACTATATAAGATGGGATTAGACCAAGTCTTGTGGAGATGTGTCATGGACCATGAAAGGGAGGATATACTCTGGGAGTGTCATTGCGGAGTTGCGGGAAGGCACGTTGGCGCAAAACCCACCGCAAGAAAGATATTACAAGCAGGGTTATGGTGGCCCATAGTACACAAGGATAGTAAAACATTTGTGAAGAAAGGTGACGTCTGCCAAAGAATGGAACGTCCATCACACAAAGATGAACTACCACTTCAACTTGTACGAGCACTGCAACCATTTGAGAAGTGGGCCATTGATTTTATAGGACCAATCGCACCTGTCACAAGAAATTCACAGGAAAGGTACATAATTACCGCAACATATTATCTTACCAGATGGGCAGAAGCAGTACCAGTGAAAGATTGAACGGCAAAAACAACAGCCAGGTTCATTTTTGAAAATATCATTAGCAGATTTGGCTACCCCAGAAGTCTAACCAGCGATCAAGGTACACACTTCATCAACTCAACAATCAAATCTCTGTTAGAAAACTTTATGGTACAACATCATAAGAGCAGTCTGTACCATCCTCGGGCAAATGGAACAGTTGAAGCATTTAATAAGATTCTGGAAAAGGGACTAACAAAGATTTGAAATGCTAATCGAGATGACTGGGATGAGTGCATACCAGCAACATTATGGGCGTACAGGATGATTGTGAAAAGACTGCACAACCAGACTCCTTTCCAGCTAGTGTACGGAGGGAGGTTGTGGTACCTGCTGAATTTATCATACCAAGTCTGTTAATCGCTTCAACACTACATTTAACAGAGGAAGACTCATTGAAGGAGCACCTACATGAGCTACAAGAGCTTGAAGAGGATAGGTTTCTGGCGGAATTCCATCAGACAGTCCAAAAAGACAGATAGAAAGCTTGGCATGACCGTCATATCAAACATAAAAAATTCACAGTAGGAGAAAAATTTTTATTGTATGACAGCAAGTTCCAAAATTTCCCAAGTAAGCTCTGAATGCATTGGCTAGGACCATACCATGTGATTGAAATTCGAGATTCAGGATCAGTTCATTTAGCACAACTGGACGACCAAGTGTTACCAGGATGGGTGAATGGCACACGCCTGAAGCCTTATCACGAGTAAGTTTCATTATTTCCTTTTTAAATAACTCTCGCAACCGAGAGGAATTGGTTGGGTAGAATAGAGATAGATTGATTCAATAACTCTCTCGCACCCAAGAAGATAATATATAGGAATCACAATAAAGTGCAAACTGCAATAACAAGAGGAAACTCACTGTTGTGATGCGGAGACCTTGTCACAACCGATTGTTGTCGGGGGGAGGGTAGTCTTTAGCGTGTCATCCATGTCAAAAATCCAAACGTCTCAAACATCATTCCATCATAATGACCCATCATACCAATGTCAACCCATAGGATTACCCGGATTTGAGAATTAACTGCCATAATTAGTAACATCCATACCGTAATAAATTTTCCATAATAATCCATAATCATTACCAATCACGTCTGCCCAAATCCTAAACTCATAGTCTGATCCAGGTGGATATTGGTGGTCACCCGCCTATTCCACTTGGGGCCCCACCATTGTCTCTTTCAGTTCTTCAGTTTCGGCACAACTTACTATTTTTAGCAGTTTTTCGGGTCCTGAACTTCCAAAGCCGTTTTGAGGCCCTAAAAAACAATCTTGCTCATTCAAAATTTGTATTCCTCAAATAGATCTTTCTAACGAGGTATGGTACGCATCAAACGGAGATCGTATGCCAAAGTTACGCCCCTGGGAAGTTGAAACACCAATTTACCCAAACGGGGCCCTTAGTTTTGGCGCTTCATCTCCTAGGGTTAGGGTTTTGGCTATTTAAAATTTCCCATTGTTTCTAAATAATAAATAGGCCCTCGAGCCTCATTGTAACTCATTTTAGAGGCCTGTAGCCGCCACATCTCTTCTCAGAGATAGCTACCAACGCCCTAGCTAGTTTTATTTCCATTTTGTCTGTAAGAAAATTTTAGTTCTTTGATATTAATGAAATGAAGTGTTATTTCCGCTGCATCTCTGTATTTATGGTTATATGTTTATTATGTTGCGTTCCTGCATAAATCCGGATCACATTCACCCATGTCAGAACACACCTCATCGCTGTAACTAATCACACGATTATAGTCGGGGGGGAGGAAAAAAAATTAATTAGTTATGGGGTCTTATCAACCTCATTCATGCTGGTTACATTAATTAACCTGCATGAAAGAAGAAAGCAGGAGAATGCCAGAGAATTCCGAGTTAGAACAAGAAACAACAGCAGTAGTAAGCGAAATCTCATCAGAAGAAGCCCAAAGAGAGAATCCAGTATCAGGAATTTACAGAGAAAGAGCAGGGATAGCACTTCAAGTGTACAAAAGAAGATCAAAGATGACCAATATAGAACTAGCAGTCGTCGATCCTGAGCTCGATGAGAGAATTTAGAAAATGGAATCGCTAGTGGGAAAATATGAAAATGCATCGTTGATCGACATAGATTGCACAAATTCATACCATTTTCTAGCGATGAAGAGGTAGATTTACATAGAGAATTACGCTACAGAAGGAGGAGAGGAAGCAGCAAGATTGAATCCATATTTTATAGGTATCCAGCAGTCGATAATATTGAACCTCAGGAACCTCCCAGTGTTCGGAACCACAGGAGCAACAATGCAGTGTACGAAATTCATGTTGAACAGACTCCAGAATGGGTCACTATGGCTAGGGAGGGAGATACTGATACATGCAGAAGATATTCACAGGCTAACGGAATTATCAGCAGAAGGAAGGAATGGCTCCACGACATTCCAGACTGTCTCCAAGAGAGAAAAGAAGCCGGGAGATTGTGATTACTATAAGAAACATGACACTAAAAGAGGAGGGAAGGGGCCAAGATAGACCTCATAAACAGCCCAACAGTTAAATTTGCATGTTACCTGATTGCAGGCAAGACCATGAGGCACTACACGAAGGGCGAATGTACCCTCGAAAGCATTTTAGCTGCGGAACACTGCCTCTAGGGAACCCAGCTGAATTGTTGTATGTTTATGTTGAACGAACTATTCGAAGCCTTCGAAGATAACTATAAAAGAGCCACTGGGTTCATTTATGGCTACCTCATCATGGCATTTGCAATGTGGAAATGGACTCACCCAGGGCTGAGACAGCTCGTGGAAATCACAAGTGGTCAGCTGATGGCAATGAAGTTCACGCCCTAGAAAATCTCGGGAGACCCCAGCACCAAGGAGGTAAATGAATAGGTGTTCACATTCTGGTACAGGCAAATGGTGGATATAGCAACAAGGCAGCAAAGGGTTCTGAGGAGTCTGCTAGACATATATTCTTCTCAGATATGGTTCGGGGTCACTCACAAGCAGACATACATCATGCCCACTTGCGTGGATAAAAAAACGTTTAATATGAGACCGTTAAAGTTTCAAGTTGACAAAAAGGCATTACACACCGGAGTCTTCTCCTGGCTGAGGGTAGGAATGGAGATCAGAAATGGATTCCACCACTATTCATTCGAAGGCATGCTGCCAAGAGCACTACTAGGGGATACATCGGATGAGACATTGATAAGAGTGTCTCGGCTGCAGCTAACACCCATACTAGTGGAGCTGGACACGAGAGTAAAGGGCTTTAATCGGGTAATACAAACTCTCACAAGTGTTTCTCTTGTGTTTCCTACTTTTTTATAGTTTTAGGCCTCAAGTTCTGCATCACCTTCCCTGGTTGCACCCATAATCACTGCCCTGTCATCCACCATGTTTCATTCACCCCCATCAACCACAGCAATTCCAATCCGAAAGAGTAAGGCACCTAAACCACCCGTAGCTACCCCTAAGGCCAAAAAGGCAAGAGTCATGGTGCCTAGGAAAATAGTTGATCTCACTGAGGAAGATCACACACAACCTATGGATACGGGAGCACCAATTCAAGAGGAGCTTGAGGTGGCCCCCCAGGTAACCTCCGAGCTCCCTGTGTTCAATCCATTCTCATTTTTGAATGTTTAAACATCATCTCCACCCCACACTCATACCTCTTCACCTCGTACTCACCATTCCTCGCCTCACACGCCATTCACTTCCAAATACCATTCCACCCGCACTCCATTCACATCATCAACAATTTCAAACCCATTCAAGACAAAAGGAGACAACGAGGCAGAAGTTAACTTGAGTACGGCTATGGTACCTGAGGTTAACCAACCTTTGGTAGGACAGGGAACTTTCCTGAACCTATTAGTTTGCGGGGGATGTTTTACGATAGGCACAACACCCTCGCCAAAGGATTTGAACCCTTTTCAGTAGGAAAATTTTATACTACAGCAGGTTCAGCCAACCACAACCATGAACGACCCAGGGAGTCAGCTGCCACAATAGAACCAACCCACATCACCACATGAGCACTCATCCAGATCAGTAGCCAACTGTCAACCACTCACAGAGAGACCACCAAACAATGATATGTCTGGTGCTGAGAGTATGCAGACCTAGGGCACAGAACAACTGTACAACTTCATCCAGCATGTGGCACAATAGGCAGAAGGACTGCACAACGACCTCCAGCAGAGGTTCGAACAGCAACAACTGCATATCAATGCGCTTACTTAAGAGCGCTACCAGTTAAAGGGAGAGAAGGAATGTCTACAAGAACAACTGGAGAAGGTAATGGATATTTTTCAAGGATCTTTGGCCAACAATAATGGCTCAGAACGATAATAGACCGGGAGACATATCAGCTTGCACCATAGTTGAATGGTCTATCCGCGTGAAGGCAACTTGTGCGAATCTCAGCAAGGAAAATGAAGAGCTAAAGGAAGCGCTCACGACCAAACCAGCGTTGCCAGATCCTGCTGTCATATACGTCGAGAAGTTCACGGAAAAGCAGAAACAAGCAACCGGAATACAAGAAACCCTGGGAACCATGGTGAAATAGGCTTACAACCATCTTAAGCATTTTCACGAGTGTTCAACCTCGTTAAACATGAAATCCCAACCAATCTCGGCACAACTGCAACAGGTTTCACAGGAAATAAAGGAGGCCATAGATCCCGTTGGCATAGTTACCTAGTTATACAATCAAGTGGAGGCACTGGAGACCACAATACAGAAGATCAAAGAGAATTCTACTGCCACAAAGTAGGTCCTCAGGGAACTGAGGCAACCAGCCAAGCATACTACAGAAGAAATACAACAAATGGCCACTGAGGCTGAAATCAAAATTAAAGAGGTATTCAGCAAACTATCGGTCGTTGTATGAGAAACTGAAGCTGAATGAGTTGCCATAGAAATTGACCAACTCATTAAATAATGGCAACATGTAATTAACGACTTTGCCGAACTCAAATATTCAGCGTTGGAAAAGGTCCCTGAATTGGGGCCCTTATTTGGACGGAGAGAAGAAATGGAGAAGACAGGGCCAGCCACAGAGGCAGACAAACCAATGGAGACCGAGGCAGCAGAAAAGAATTGACTCATGATGAGTCAATAGCATGTGGTCGAGGCCTGTTGGGGCCCTTGTTTTGAAAATGAAACAGTTTTGAGTTGCGAATAACAGGTGGCGAAGTGCAACCATAGTAGACTAGGAGCTGTCACGGTTGCAAAGAGTTAGAGAACAGGTGGCATGGCAGTTATGGAAAATCAGCACAGATGGCAAGAATGAGCGACAAGGATAGGCAGCGGAACTTCCAGTGATCGGGAAGAAGCGGCAAACAGCAAAGCAAGAAAAGATGGAAAACTGACAGTCACGTTGGCAAAGGAACAAATAGGCAATCAGCCAATGTAGACAAGGAGTAGGTCCAGTAGATGGCTGAGGAAGAGAGCCGCAGGAGAGCTCTGTTCTGTTTTTTAATTGTTGTAATCCGTCTCTCAATAATTAACTGTGCGGAGTAATGTAGTTGTCTGTTATTGATAATGAAATATACTTCTACATACATTTGATGTTCTTAGTTCCGTGTTAAGCATTTGGTTACTGTGAATGTATTGGCCACTTTTAAATTTTAATTTTGCATCCTGAATGTTCTTAATGAGTGGTATCTTGTGCAAAGTAGTATGTCTTAGCCATCTGTAAATTCTGTTATACCTCATGATGGCTAAATTAGTCTTTTAGCTTTCAAAAAACAAATTTTATGAAAATCTGTGAGTTCTTGAAAGCCCACTATATTCATTATCTTCAAAAGAATCACTCCATTGAAATCTTCACTCAAAGCCTCTGAAGTTACCATACCAAGACAAAAAGAAACTGTTTTTAAAAGCTATTTTCCATCATTCCATAAACTCATTTCACCCATTTTTTCACTCATTTTTCACTTATCCTAACTCATCATCTCATTCCCCTCAAAATCCCCTTTTCTCCCTCATTTATCTTCATTTTCCCATAAAAAACCCTTTAAATCATAAAAAATCCCTTTCATATGGTTTAAGCTACCCTTGTTATCCTATCGGAACCTTTAAAAAGTCTAAAAACCCACTTTTTTAGACCTTTTCGACCCTTTTGTAAAAATAGGCCTTAAGCCCCTGAAGGCTTAAGCCCCTCACTCCTTTTTCTCATGTGACCCAAGGGCTCCACCACAGCCCAATCCCTGCACGCCACCTATCCTCCATCTTTCTCCCTTGCCGAGCACTTTCTCCAATCGTGCCGAGTCTCTGCCATTGATCTGGCTCCCCCAGATCCAACGGCTCACGACGCGTTTCACGCAGTTTTTAGCGCAAGGTTTTAACGAGCCGTTTCCGCGCGAAATAGGTGGTTTCCATATGGACAGGTGTCAACCAATGTATGTTATCGCGTCCATATGGACCGAAACCACTTACCACCCTAATCGCATGCGAAAACCACCCTGGTTTTGCTCCAAAACCACCTTCCCCCTATTTTCACGCCAATGTTCAAATCCATTGTTGTTCTTCATGATTTCACCCATGGAATCCTTCCCTTTTGCATTTTCCCTTCTCTGCAAACACTCCTCTGCCCTCACCAACGCCTCTGAAAGCGGTTTTTACCCACAAGCACAGGTTTTAACTAATTATTTTGTGTTGAGTTGCAGCTTTTAATGGCAGACAAATGAGCCAGCCCTCCCATAGCCAAATATCAGTGGAAAAGAAAGCCCAGGATGACGATCATCAGGGAAAAATCATGCAAAAAGGGAGATCTCGAGGTTTGATTATCATTGTTTAGTCAGTGCCTCATGAACACTGGTCGAGTAATGAAACCCTCCAGCACCGAATGAAGCCACCCGCACACAGATCAGAAGGAAAGAATAGTGAAGAATAAAGGATTAACAACATAAATCCGAAGATCAAAAGCTTAAACCAGCAGATTAAGGATAAAGCACAGTTAAGGACATATTAATTAAAGATCAAACAGTCAGCAAAATGAAAAGGACAGAAGATGATTAAAGAAGGCCTAAAAGCCAAATCAAAGGCCTAAGCAGAGTTTAAAGAGCTAATCAGATAGATTAGCAAGAAGAAGGCTTCGAATGACAAATCACTAAAGCCATTACTCTTCCAAAGGACCAAAATGCCACCTGCCAGCCTAATTTTCCTCAAAAGACACATAAATTTACTCCAAGTCAGAGATATTTCCAAATGACAACTCAGAAGTTATTACAAGCCTACCTTAAAAAGCCTAAAAGTCAACAAAAGCAACTAAGTTGTTCAAAAAATTAATGTAACGCAGAGTTAAACTTAAATACATTTTGCCTTGGGCCTTGCATGGTCTCAAAGGTCAAAAACATTTACTCTATCATTTATGAACCATCAGAGACCCTTTCTTTCACTCCACCCCCTCATTTTTCTATAAATACCATATGAGGAGTTCATTGTTGTTGTTGGTTGGATTATTATTGAGCTATAAGATAGTTGCTGAAGCTATTGAAGTGTTGTTTAGTAGTTGAAGAATACTAGGCTGAGAAGAGAATTTTTGCGCTGTAGAGACCTATTGGACTTGAATATTGTAACTGGTTTGAACATCAATAATACAAGTTGATTCATGGGATCCTGGTCTATGTTAATGGTGATGTTATTCCTCACTGTTTTTGTCTTTCTTCATGTTTTACATGCTGTCCATTTTCTCTGATAAAGAACAGAAAATTTAGAGTAGGATTTACTGAAAAGTACCCTATTTCTGCCTGAAAGCTTTATCTTTATGTTTTCTTATGCTATGTTATGTTTAGAGGATTCTTAATTTCCCTCTAGGTTTATCTAGCTTGTTGATTTGAGAATGATTCAATAGAGTATAACCAGTGAAGAAATGTTGGCGAGCCCATGTCTTTCTGTGTACAACTTGAGATATTATTTTTGAATGTTCTTTTCAAGGTTTGTTAAGTAGAGTTAACCCAGGGAAGTCTATGGTTTGCCCTGTCCTCTCGCTAGTCTTTAACAGTTGCCTTGAAATATCCCTTGAGAGTATGCCAAAAGCAGGCTAGAATTCAAAGTTTCTGTCTGATCTTAGGCTATTTTCCTTATTCTCTTATATGTTTTCTCCTTTTTGAAAGTAGTCTTAGGATTACTGGATTGTTGTCTGAAAAGTATGCTTTAATAAAAGTTTGTCCAAAGAAGACTATGGTTTGCCCTGTCCTTTGGCTCGCTTCAAACAGTTACTTTGAAAGGCTTTTCTTGTTTTAGTGAAGTTAATAGATGCTTAATTGGTTGTTAGCTTTGCTTCTTTCACAACAGTTTAATGTTTCATATCACAATTCAATCTAGAAGATCCTTTGATATAGATGACTTGCCCTATGGAAACCCTTGAAGAATTGTTGTACAATTAAATCCTTTTGTGACTCCATAGCCCAATGGGTTAATACTGTTTCATGACCTATCTTTTCAGCTGAACATTCTTCAATCTTCTCTCACCTTCACCCTTCAACTGACCTCTTCATTTAATGATATCCATCCCAACCAAACAAACAAGTTCTCTGAGCTTCATAACTAGCCTAATATCATAAAAAAAGCATAAAGATATATCCCTCGAAAACACTTAATAGAGAGATCCCTCTCTAAATCCAGGAAGGCTAGGTCCTAGGATTCCAAAGTGGTTCTGATGTGGCCCCCTGCAGCATTTATTCTTGCCAATCTTGTAAATCACAGGGAGCCAACAGTACGATCTGTTTGTTATTCCCGGTTTTTTTTTTTTTTCTCTATAACTATTATCGGCGAATACTTGATCTGTTCCTAACCTTACTAAGGTCACGGCACGCCTTGGGTGAGACTCTTTTCTCTTCGGAGTAGGGTGAAAATGTCGATGCTGTGCTAGACTACTGCGGAAAGCTTGTTGGCCTCTCTCCTGAACCTGGGTCTTGCTCAGAGACCTTATTTCTCGCCAACAAGTTAATATCACCGAGGAAAGTCATGAGAAATATGTGATAGAGAATTTCCAATCTATATTTTTCTTTAGTACAAATGTTCTTTCAAGCCCCATAATCAACTTTCTACCTCTAGATGTCATTTTCATTTAGACAATTCCTTATGTCTTGGTAAGATATTTATGACTATACTAATCATTTTTAACATGTCGGTGCAATGAATGAGTTCACATGGTTTATTAGAGAAGGTTATTCTCAAAGCTCCTAACCATTCGAGTTGGTGCAGGTGCCTATATTTGAACAAAGGCCAAAGAAGCATAAGAAAAATAAGTCACATAGTTAAGCTTGTCCAAATACCCCATAAAAATAATTTGGACAGCAAGTTGGAGTTTTAGTCCATATTTTGTAAAAATATGGGTCTTCCCACTCTCTTGTATGCCACTAATTTAAATTAATGAAATCTCAATACTTATTTAAGTACCATTTTGGAGATGTCTTTTTCCATCTTTTAGGAATTTCAAGTGTGTTCCAATTTTGGTATGCACGTAACCCCAACCCTCTTTTATTTATCTATTTGTTGTTTAGTTATCTCGTTATTCTCAATTGATGTAGTGGTGGTGTCCATTTTGACTACATGGACACTACATCTCATGCCATGTTATAAACCATCCTAAAACAACACTATTAATTTTACCAAATTGTTTGATGTGTGTTCTTTTAAGCAAATTCCCTGAAAATTTACTAAACCATTGTCCATTAAGGTTGCACTCACATTGCATGCATCCACACCTTAACTCTTAGTGCCATGTTTGCCATGACTTATACCATTGTCATAATCATGATTGCACACGTCACAGTTGTGATCATAGTCATAACCTAAGTTTTATTTTTTGTTTGATACCATGTTAGATGTATTAACCAACCTAGATCCATCTTAACTCAGGATCTATCAAGCGTCGAGAGGGATCAACTCTCTTAAGGTGCAAACCTCTTTTCTAAGCGCAAATTTTGAAGAAGGGTTTGAACCTTGAGCAATTTGATCTTTCTCGGAGCTTGGTAGATCTGAAGTTAAGATACATCTAGGCTGGTTTAATTATTAATTTTATTTTTTTAGTTTAATTTTTTCTTTTATATAATTTCACTGAGTCAAAATGTTTTAATTAATAATTTTATTTTTTATTTTTATGTAATTTGACTTGGTAAAAATACTTTGTTAACATAATACAAGTGGACATTACAACTCTTACATACTGGGATGACTCTTGACCCAAAAAGGTAATAAAATTAAATTAAAAATTAATATTATATTTTTTTTTTTTGGTAAATTAGGATAATCTATATTAATTCGAAAAGAGAAACATTACATATGCTACAGGCTGGGTTGGTAAGATGCGCTTAACAAATCCCAGCCTTAGTTGCACGGTTTCGGGGCTGCCTCCGTGGAGGAAACCAACCCGAAAAAAACTTGAAACAGGAAATTACAAAATGCGCAGCAGCGCTGGTGTATCCAGAAATTACAAAATGTGCAGAAGCATAAGTACAACTTGAGATTCCATGGTAATAGCATGCATGAGAAAAACCAAGGAAGAACAGAGCAGCTTCACAATCCTTAGCCTTCAGATTCATCATTATTGTCTAGTTCTTCCTCCACTATGGGGCAGGTGTACGCCTGTGCAACCGCTTCCTCTGTATCAGTGGGTGGACGCGTAGGTTTGGGCACAGGTGCGCAGAGGATAGAAGTTACTGGATACTCTGTGTCAGGGACGCGTGTCCAAGTGCCTTCAGAATTCATAATCCATACATCTGATTCATCATCATCATCCTCCTGAGCCAGAGAGGGTTAGTCTTGCGAGGCTGGGTGGTGCACCTGATGCGCGATGGTAGACTTCCAAGGTCCACATCTACCTCTCTGCGGAGCTTGCACGGGGGCCTCCTCCTCCTGCTCAGGATCAAGGATTTGTCTAGCATAATTTCCTGAGGAGGAGCCTTCAACAAACTCCAAACGATTGTTCGTCCCATGGTGATAATGACCTGGGAGTGCCCCTCTCTACCCTCCACGGATGGTTCTTTCGCACAACCTAGGAGCCATTTCCTACTAAAGCAGAAGAGTGATGGAGATGGAAGGATGCGTAGCAAGGGGAGAGGAACGAAGCAGGGGAAAAGCAAGTGGGCAGGGGGAACGATGAGAGGGAAAGTGTTATAGGTCAATTTGGGCACCATTCCCAATGACCTGGTTAAATGGGCATCATCTCCAGGACCAATGAATAGGGTCTATCATTCCCTATCACTTCAGTTGCTACATGCCCTAAGACAAAGAACAAGACAAATCATTCAAGACTTTCATCTGCAAAGGTTTCCAAGATTTGAAGTTTATAATATATCATATGAGAGCTCATCAATGCTGCCTCTAAAGGGACTAAGTGCATTGCATATGCAAGTAGCACCATTCAAGGCTGCTACGTAAAGCACTTCCCGACATTCATAGGTGTGTTGGTCACATTGAGAGCGAAATTCTCATTGCTCCAGAATATCCACTTGGGCAGTGCCTTCTAGAAGAGTTCACATGTGTCAAAATTAGAATCTATGTGTCCATTTGACATCTACAAGATTGTGAACATGTCTTGCCTATTATTGGAAATTCATTGATTGTAAAACTACCTTCATCTCCTCTATAAATTGAACACAGATCTTAGTGTTTAAGAAGGAAGAATTTGAGTACAGAAATGTTGGTGGGATTTAAATTGAGGAGTTTATTTGAGTGACATATTGCTAGAGATATCTGCATTGTGATGAGGCTGGGATGCCGTTGGAGATGGTGACACTAAATCAATCATTGGGTTGTAACCTCCCCTTCTATCATTAATAAAGATTACTGCTTATTTTTCCCTATATGCATATGTATAAGCTTTGATTTTCCATATCATGATTTCTTATTTGATGTATATGGTTTATGCTTTATTGATTTAGCTAAATAACTTGAATAGACATCTGTATTATTGCTATCTCTTGTTGTTTAGTGTTCATTCTTTCAGGAAATATTTGCATAGCCGGCTGGAATTTGAAGCTACAGAAAAAGCGACAGAAGGAGATTTTGGAAGCGCTTGGACTCCAAGTAAGCTTCTTGTTTCATTTTGAGTGTTTGTTTATAGTTAGGAAAGATAGTCGTAAAGTCTTTGACCTGTTGTTCTATATTAGCATTGTCTAGGGAAGAATGATTTATCCGTAATTCATAATTCCGCATAACAAATTGGCGACTCCACTGGGGAGATTACTCTTTATCCTAGGTGTTTTAGCCTCTGATTTTCTCTGTTTATTCACCCAATAGTTGTTACTCACAAAGATTAGGCTTTTTGAAATCCAAATTTGCATTAAAAGTGTGTTAGACAGCTACGTTTTTCATTGTACATTGCGCCCAATGCACTCTTGGACAGGACACAGTGCTTTGCATAGCATTGTCTCCCTTTCAGGCCTGCATTGCAAAGCACTGTCTCTCTTTAGAGACTGCATTGCCTCCTGAAACCATCCAAATTCCTTTGATTTTGTCGTTACAATTTTTTTTAGTTTGTTCTCTACTGTGTTTTGAAAATCCTGAGCCTCATATTGACCAGTGATCTTATCTACCTCTTCCTCCTTTGAAAAAAAAAATTGTTCAATGTTTGTTTAAAGCGTTTTTCTTTATCATTGATGTTTTCATTGTCACATTAGATCCATTCACTTTTGAAAAAGGAAATTGCCGTAAATTCTTCGTTTCCTGATAGGATAAAAAAAAAATTTAATTCCTCATTTTTCCTTCAAAGGAATTTTTTTTGTTTATATTCCTCATTTCTCAAAAGTAAAAGGAATTTGTTTTTATTGATTTAGTGCACTTAGTTTCTTTTCTTCATTCATAACATTAAAGGAACTGAAAAGAAAAACCTGCATTTCATGTAGTGGTTTGTGTGTTTTGCAAAAGGAACAATTAGGAAATCTGCATTTAGTTTGTGCTCATTGATTTGTTTGCTCTCAAACTGATTGCTCTTTCCCTCTAGTAGCTAGGATTTTCATTGAAAAACTAAAAGTGAAAGATTGCTTATCATTCTTAGTTTGCATTTTAGGAATTTCCAATACATCATCGCATTGAACCTTTGAAAGGCAAATTGATAAACAAGATCAACTTAAAATTTATCTCAATTTACCTAACAAAGCATTGGAACCACAATGATAACATTTAGAAGGTCTAGGCTAGAGACGTGTTTCGGTGTTGTAAAACATAGTAGTTGTCGTTAACTTGTCTGCGATACATTTTGAGTGTGGTACCTCACTCCACGTATGTAAGTATATCATAGCTCGTCCACGTCCTTTCGGGTATATCGGGCGGTGTTACAGGTTGAAAATTATAAAGGGGTGCTCTGACTGTGCGGTTCCACATCAGACAGCACTAATACGGACTTGGGCCTCCATGTACCTTTGAGTATATTTGGGAGGAAAAATTTTAGGTGCTATCCATCCATAGTGAACCGAGTCGGTCGCCTTGTAAATTGTGATACACCGAACACAGCATTCAGGGAGATTGCCTGCTCATATTTCTTGGTTCGCCAGGAGGTATTCTGTAGTTCACAGTTTCTTGGTAAACCCGTTCGCCTAGCAATACCCTTTTATTTTGTTTATTTATTTTTGGTTAAAAAAAATTAGTATTCGTGGAAGAAAAAAATTCTTTCCCCCGTCGTTCGTGTAGACTAGCATTAAAACCACCTTTACCACCAGAAGTTACTTCTGGTAGGCGAAGGCGATCACACTCTGCCAAATCAAGTACAATTCGTACCTCTGGTGAAACATTATCTTACCATAAACCAAATTTAGCTCAAGTTGTTTCTACACATCCCAGTTCATCTACTATTGTCGAAATGGAGTCTTCACAGCTACTCGTGGTCACGATCCATCCAATCAGTGAGACCATACCTCCTAGACCCAACGTTGTTCAACCAAAAATTGATCCAGATCCTGTCTCTTATTTGTCAGAACATCTGAGTCCCAAAGTCGTACAACCGGAAGTTGTGCCTGCCTTGGTCATTCCTCAAATATCTGTAGCCATTGATTCTCTCATATCACACAGTCAACCACCTAAAAATTTCTTTGGGTCTGACGGTGAAATACTTCCACCTGGTTTAATTGCGATTGAAGAAATCTCACAAGATGAGACACCTTTAACTCCAACCCATTTCGAGGAGGACCTTTACATGTACAAGTCTTTTCCTCAATTGTTACCATCTGATTTTTTTGATCTTGTTCCCATTCAAACTACCATCGATATAAAAGGGTATACATTTGGTCAAGTAACCATGCCTGAACCAACATCTTCTATTGGGCCATCTGTTCCAATTACATCAGCACCTACCCTCGCTACCCCGTCGATGTTCAAAACTTCACCAAAGTCATATTTTCATGGTGGACCTATGGTCCCATCATGTTACAAATCATTATCTGGAATTTTCTCTAGTGCATCTTCAAATCCATGGACTTTACCAATGTCATCATACGGTATTTTAACTGGTAATCCTATAGTGAGTAATGAACGACTTGATTCTTTATACAAATCTTCAGGGCAATATCAAGCTGGTCCTTCTGGGTCTACTCCTTCAAGTACCATATCAACTGGACTCACAGCATTTGAAGAGCAATATTTTTCGTCTTATTATCCTCCTCATGCGAAGGGGCAACCTTTGGTCACCCAATATGATAGTACTCCGTTATTTTTGGTCAACCTAATGTCGAAATGAATGTTTGTCAATGGCAGGCCACTTTGCATATCAACCACAAACGGTTGTACATTCGTATCAACCAGTTCAATCTGTTACACCCACATCATTTCCACTTGTTAATACATCTTTACCCTTGTTACAAAATCAAAATGTTGTACATCAACCTTATCAAGCGGGTCCTTCAACTCAATACTCTCAAATGTTGGGTCCACAGACTCCAAATCCTTTGGTTAATTTACAACAACCTGTATCCGGAATCATTTATTCACAAGCTGGTTTACCATTTTATGGGATGTCACAGCCACAACCTGGTTATACCTATCAACCAAATCCAATTTATCCTAATTTGGGTTATAACATTGTTGGACAAACCCCTTGGCAGCATCAGGCGCAAATGCCTCAAACCTCATTTCAACAAGTATCATATCCAGGTTTTGGTCAACAGAATCCTCAAGCGTTTGCTTTTCAAAACAACCCCTATCTGGGTTACCAACAGCAGATTCCTTATGCTAGTGCTCAAAGGCCTATTGCTCAAGAAATTCCATCTTACCCTGGATATATTCAACCTGAACTTAATAGACAATTGCCCTTTGTTGCAACTTTAGAGTTACCAGATTTAAATCAGCTAACTAATGATCCAATTAACTGTGCTCCTTGGTGGCCAGTGGTACCTCACAAATTACCCTCGGATATTCTTAAGTTCAATGGAAACCCTGGAGAAGACCCTTCGACTCATGTCATGACTTATCATTTATGGTGTTCATCAAACTCCCTGAATGATGATCTTGTTCGACTGCGTCTTTTCGAGCGTATGCTCACAGGTCCAGCTGCAAAATGGTACATTGAGTTACCTAGAGCTTCATTTGATAATTTCACTACCCTAGCTACTGTCTTTTTTACTCATTTCCAGTTACCCATCAGATATGAAACTGGAACAGAACTCTTGACCAATTTCAAATAGACTAATGCTACTCACATTTATGATCATATTCATGAGTGGCATCGTCGTCGTAGAATGGTTAAGACATTTGTTCCAGATCAGCTCCTTGTTGAATGGTTCATTGAGTCCCTGTTACCATCTATAACTGAGGATGTGGCTAAGGGTGGCATCATCACAGAAGAGAAATTTATCGCTCATGCCCAATATTTAGACTTGATTTACACTCAGTCTGGCACGCTCTATGAAAAAATTCCTAATGCGATAAGATCTAATTTTACTGTTCCTCCTCAATTAAAGGACTCTCATGCCAGATACAGCTTGATTGGCACTATAAGCACACATCACACTACTGCATCTGATCTTGCACCTTCTTCCAAAATTAATGTCGTGTCGTTTGAAAAAATCAAAAGTGACAAGCAACCAGGAAGTAAGAAAAAGGGGAAATCTAAGAAAAAGCAAACTTCCAAACCACAGGAAAGATCATCTGATCAATCTTCTAGACCTAGGAAACCTCGTTATCCATGCATAATCTGTAATGAGGAAAAAAAATTTAGGGATTTTCCTCATCACGCTGAAGTCTCAAAAATCATTAAGACTTCCCATGTGTCAGCTATGTTGATAGACCCATTTCCAAATCCGGACACAAACATGGTTGCTACGAATCCAGCTCCTAGTTCCCAAGTGCTAATGTTATATGTCACAAAACCTTCAACAGATATTTTGGTGTCAACACGTGATAAATATTATGGTAGTCAAGCCACTGATCAACCTACTACCTCGACAACGAATCCGTCTACGGAATCAGTACCGCCTATTGCTATTCCTGAATTTATAATCAAGCCACCAAAGGGAGTAATTCACAAATAGACATATAATCCTCGAGCAAGAGTTGTTCAAAACTATAATATAGTTGAAGATTTGGCTCAATCCCCTTCAGCTATGTCTGCTCTTGAGGTATTACAAAATTGTCCCTCCCAAAACAGGCTTTATTGTCAGCTATTGGTGGAATTGATCCGACTGATTCTAATCTTGTCGTCTTTAATCATACGGGCTATGTGCCACAACTACCAGCAGTATTGGCATTCTCCATACAAGTAAATGTTCTCAATCACCTTGTTCATCACACTATTATTGATGAGGGAGCATCTACATGCATTATGTCTCTAAATTGTTGGAAATCACTTGGCTCGCCACGCTTATCACAATCATCAATGACGTTGAAGGCTTTTGATGGACGTACATATAAACCTTGTGGTATTATTAATAACCTGCATGTTGAACTGGGGGGGAAACAATAAATTTTGATGTCGAGGTTGTTGACGGACCCCTTGACTATAATATTCTACTTGGAAGGCCATGGGTATATGCAATGACTGCAATTGTTTCTACATATTTCAGAATGATTTCCTTTCCACATAAACGTACTATCACAGTCATTAATCAACTATCATTCTTTGCCTCCACTTCGCAGGTAACTGGAAGTGTTCCGTTCGTTCACATACCCCAACTAGAACTTCAGAACATTGGTGTAGGACTCTTAAAGGATTCCACTCTCATGGGAACCTTTTCATTACCGCTGCCTGCAACGTCGACAAAAATTTCAAGTATAGAGACCTGCTACATGATCTCTTCCACTCTATCTGGTTTAAGGGAGAGTACGGGTGATTCTAAAATTACTACGTTGGATGAGTTTTTGCCACCCAACCCTATTGAGCTAGCATAGCAATCAATCTATCTGGCTTGGGCGGAAAATCCGAAATCAACGTCGTTGAATGTTTGGGTTGATCATTCCTTAGATTTTGGTACTCCCTCCGTTCCTTTTTCCTCAATGTTCTTGACATATGAGAATATTTTGGAAGCCATGATGTCAGAAAGAGAACCATGGGAAGATTATCATCATCATTCCCATCTTCCTAATTATGAAGAAAACTATCTTAGTGAACTATATCACCCATTAATCAAAAATTTATTTTCGAAAATTCTTTACCTATTAATGCAATCGATTCCGAGCAAAACCTATCAAATATTGAAGAAACCATTTCTATCGATATTTAGACCAAACCTGGCGTTGTAGAAAATATTCATGTTGGTGTATCTTGTTCTCCATCAGAACTCGAATCATATGACTCTCTATTTCGTGAATTTCGTGATGTATTTTCTTGGTCTTACGAGGAAATGCCAGGCATAGATATCAGTATTGTTGAACACACTATTAATATGTATCATGATGTCAAACCGGTGAATCAACAGCTTCGTCTTGTTCATCCGAAGAAAGCCGCTGCCATCAAAGCAGAAGTTGAAAAACTTTTGCGTGTTGGTTTCATATACCCTGTTCCACTGACTGAGTGGGTTTCCAATATCGTTCCTGTAATGAAAAAGCAAGGAACTATTAGAGTGTGCATCGATTATAGGGATGTCAATCTTGATTGTCCAAAAGACAACTATCCTACTCCCTTTATCGACCAGATTGTTGACGATTGTGGTGGATGCGAAATCTTTTCGTTCGTGGATTGATTTTCCGGCTACAATCAAATCAATATCCGCCCAGAGGATCAACATAAGACAGCATTCATCTGTCCCTGGGGCACATTCGCTTATAGGAAACTACTGTTTGGTTTAAATAATGTTGGGGAAACTTTTCAGAGAGCAATGGACTATGCTTTCAATGACATTAAGCACCTTGTTCAACCTTATCTAGACGATTTACCAACGCATTCACGAAATCGGATTGATCACCCAATGCATTTGAGAGCCATTTTCTTATGCTGCCGACATTACAAAATACGCCTCAATCCACATAAATCTGTGTTTTGTATTGGTTTTGGCAGTTTGCTTTGATTGATAGTATCAAAAGAAAGAATTCGAATTGACCCATTGAAGGTTCAGGCCATTCTTGATTTTCCTGTGCCATCAAATTTAATTCAAATATAGAAACTTCAAGGAAAGGCTAACTTCCTAAGAAGGTTCATTCCAAACTATGCCGAAATGGCTAAAGGATTTACTCGACTCTTGGAAAAGGGGGTTCCCTTCCATTGGGACTAAGTTGCGCAAGTTTCTTTTGATGCTGTCAAGGATACTCTTGTCCGAGCGTCATTAATGTATCCCCCTAATTATAAAAATTATTATTTCCTATATATCGTCACGGCTGAAATGACCATTGCTATGGTTTTGGTCCAAGTAGAAGATGGAATTGAACATCCGATCTATTATTCGAGTCATAATCTCAATGATACGAAATTTAAGTATTCATACATAGAAAAGCTTGCTTTGGCAGCTGTTCAAGCTGTCCAAATATTTCGCCATTATATCCTGCTCCGAAAAACCACTATCGTTTTGGATTACAACCCCGTGACTTATATCTTATCACGTCAATCACTGGGGGGAAAATATTCAAAATGGATTTCCATTTTGCAGGAATTTTATTTGTAATTCATCAAATCCAAGTGAAAGAATTCTTTGCTTTTGGCTGAGCTTCTCTGTGACCTTCCCTTTGATAGTACTACAACTACGTCGGAACCATCAATTCCTGATGAGTCTTTGTTTCTGATCAGATCATCTGATCCTTGGTATGGGGATTTCACCTTTTATCTCCAAACTCAAACTTTTAAACCTGATACCTCTCGCTTTGAACATCGACATATTCGATACCAAGCCAAAGATTATCTGATTGTCGGTGATACACTTTATCGTCATGGTGTCGATACCATTTTAAGGAGGTGACTCACTCATGAGGAGGCCGAAAAAGTTTTAAATGATTGCCATGATGGGGCTTGTGGTGGACATTTATCTGGATACGCTACCGCGCAGAAGATACTCCGCGCTAGTTACTTTTGGCCTACCATTTTTCGAGACTACATCCTCGCGGTCAGAAGTTGTCATACGTGCCAGATTTTTTATCGTAAAATCTGAAAACCGCCAACACCAATGCATCTTGTTGTCTCTTGGGACCATTTTTGAAATGGGGTATTGAATTCATGACCTGTAACCCTCGTTTTTCCGGAGGGCATGGTTATATTATTGTCGCAGTCGACTATTGTACCAAATGGGCCGAAGCAATGCCTATTAAGTTCCGTGATTTGTTAGATTGGTGAGATCAAATGCACAGGGTAACATCAGACCAGTCTTTGGAGTCCTGGGACCTAGCTTTCCTGGACTCGGAGAGGGCTCTCTCTATTACATGCAAAGGATGTGAACTTGTTTGCTTTCTAGGGTTCGATTTTAGGCTAGTTGTTAAGTGTAGGGTTTTTATGATTGTTTTGGTTGGGTAAGATGGTCAAGTAGAATAAATGGAATGAGGAAATATTCAAGTCATTGGGCTATGGAGTCTATAAAATTCATGGAAAGTTCAACAATGGATCAGGGAGCATCACAGGGAAAATCTAGCATTGGTCAATGGAATTTCAAGGTTTATGGGAAATGAGATGGACATAAAATTTTGGAACAAAGGTAGGGCAAAGGGCAATCAAAAATCCTTTACAATGTACCTTTTTAACAAGAAGGGACTTAAATACATAAGCATAAAGAAGCGATCAATAGACAGGGAAAACCAGTAACTCTTTGATTCAACTTAAGCAAATAAGCATTCAAGACAAACATTCCAATGAAATATAGATGGCGAGAAACTCATTTAACTTCTAATGATTTCACCTTCAAGGTTAAAAAGCATTCAAGATACACATATAAATTTAATCAAAGAAGAGGGAACGCCTAAACATCATTGATTATAGCTATGAAGATCTCCAAAACGATTATTCAAGCATGGACAAAGGGTATGATCTAAACATAGCCTCTCTGGCAAACCTAAACAATGGTACTTCAAAGAGAGACCTCAAAACAGTGTTTTGGTGATATCAAACAAGCAGGGCTTACCATAAAACATCTAATATATCTACTGTATTAAACCATTCATGAGATAAACAAGCCTGGGGGGTCTAGAGAGCAGTTAAGAATTCTCTAGAAAGACCCAGCATAGGAAAACATAGATGCAGTGAAGAACAAAGAGAGCTAAGGTGCCTTTGAAAACATTTCTTAGTCTAAATCCTTTGTCCTACTGCAATTTAGAAAGATGGAAACATAATGATACATGAGAAAACAATAACATGAAACAGAAGCACTTCACCATTAACCAAGCGATCTTGCAAGCAAGCCTCCTCCATCAACAAGCAAAACAAGCCATTCACAAGCTCCACAACACCAAATTTCTCTTCAACCTCAAAAATACTATGTATTGCTCCAAAGAGTCATCAAATGCCAACATTTACAATGAAGCCTCATGCTCTATTTATTTACAAAAGGAGGGAAAAAACCCTAGATAGGGTTGGAAAATGTCAAAATCACTCATAAATGTCATAAATGCCCAAGAGACCATGCAAGGCCCAAGGCACAAAATATCTCATGAAATAAATGACAAAATAATTTCTAGCACCTAATTCTAGAGTGATTTGCCAAAAAAAAACATTAAAATATATTTTTACAATAAATGAGTGTGTTTTTTTTACTTTTTGCCAAAAACACACAGTGCAGTCTATAAGCGCAACGCCTTGACAAGCAGAAAATGGGTCCACTTGCAGCCAAGTTTTGGTGACCTTCCCGATGTCGGATTTTGCTCCGTGATGGCCCGTTGAGAAGCCTGTTGAGTCTAATTTCCAAAGATACCTTTGTTTTTTCTGATTGATCCCTTATAACCTATCCAAAAAGTCAAATTACTCAAACTGATTTGAGTGCAGTGCCAAGACAGGTAGAAAATGGGTCCACTTGCAGCCAAGTTTTGGTGACCTTTCCGATGTCATATTTTGCTCCATGATGACCCGTTGGAAAGCCTGTTGAGTCTACTTTCCAAATATATATCTGGTTTTCTGATTGAGCTCTATTAACCTATCCAAAAAGCTAAATTCCCCAAACTTCTATGAGCGCAGTGTCAACACAGGCAGAAAATGGGTCAACTTGTAGCCAAGTTTTGGTGACCTTCCCGATGTCAGAATTTACTCTGTGATGGCCCGTTGGAAGATTTTTGACTCTACTTTCCAAATATACCTTTTATTTTCTGATTGAGCTTTTATAACCTTTCCAAAAATCCAAATTCCCCAAACTTCTCTGAGCGCAGTGGCAAGCCTGAAAATGAGGAAGAAAGGTGAAAAATTAAGTGTTTTTTGGCCTTTTGAGGGGTCAAAATTGCTCCAAATGCTCTCAAATTTGGTGAGCATACTGTACTAGGCATGAGGATTCCAAAAATACAAAGTTCTCCCTCTAGCGATTTTTGAGGAAAAAGCGTAGCGTCAGGGGTGTTGTGCTTATAGGCCTCAAAATTTGCAAAAAACCAAAAATTGTCAAAATTATCCCAAAATTGGTGGACACCTTCCTCATGGGGTTTGAGGAGCCTGTATAAAATCTTGAGGAAATATTCCAAGGTTTACTTGGTATTTTTTCTCTTTGAGTGATTGGATTTTGGTTTGGGCCTTTTTGAGTTTTATCCCTTGCAACTTGGCCTCTCCGGCTTGCTCTTTGATCTTTTATTTGCCTTTATCTAGCTTCTTGTTAGAAAAGTAAGGCACGGTCTCTTGCCTTTTAGAGGCAGCAAACACAAGCCTTTGTCCTCTTTAATATGTCAACGGAAGAGGTCTAATTATGATCATTTGGGTGTCTTCATCATGGCTTCCATTATTTGTCTCTATGTCTTCCTCTTCATTACCTTGACTGTTGCCTCCTTCCTCATTTATATCATCTTGATTTGCATCCACCTCTATGTATTGAACTTCATTTCTGACCTCTTCACTGATTTTTGCACCTTTACTTTGTTCCTCATTATATTTTATTGTTTCATCACTGCTGTGACCTTCATTTTGGCTGCCAGCCTCTTGATTTTCTTTACTGTCATCATCCTCCACTGTTTCCATGTTGCCTGCTTCTTGTTGGCTTAACTCATCATCACCCTCATCTTCACTTTGGTTTGATTCATTGTTACTCTCACCTTCATTGTCACTTGCTTTTTCACTGCCACTTCCTTCTTCATCTGATATGGTGGTTGTTATGCCTCTGTAATTTAGTTGAGTGGCAAGACTAAATGCTGCAGAGACTACATCAAAAACCACTTTGGGATTCTAGGATCTAGCCCTCCTGAATCCAGAGAGGGATATCTCTATAAGTGCAAAGATTGATTTATCTTTTAAGGTTCTAAGTATGATATTAGGCTAGTTATTAAGAACAAGGTTTTTTTTGTTTGGTTGGTTGGTCAGGTATGATTTTTAATTGGATGGAATGTCATAAAATGAAAGAGTTCAAAAGGTGTAGATGCAAATATATTGAGAAGAGTTCAACAGATAGGATGAGTATGAAAACAGCTTTAAACCATTGGGCAATGGAGTCACAAAAGGGTTTAATTGTGCAACAATTTCAAGAATGGTCCAAGGAGCAAGTCATCTATATCAAAAGATCCTTTAGATTAAATGGTGGAATGGAACATTAAAACTGTTGAGAAGGTGTAAAAATCCAATAATTTCAACAAGGATTTATCAACTTTCCAAACAAGAAAATCCATTTTAAGAAACTGTTTAAAACCAACCAAAGACAAGGTTAACCATAAACTTCTTTGGACAAGCTTGTATTAAAGCTAACTTATCAGACAAACAATCCAGTAATCTGCATGACTACTTTCAGAAGGGATGAAAATAGATAAGAAAACGAAGTGCAGCCTAAGATCAAGCAAGATACATTAAAATCAAAGCCTGCTTTAGCATACTCTTAGGGAAACCTTCAAAACAACCTTTGGAGAAAGAACTAGAAGACAGGGAAAACCATAAACTTTCCTAGTTTAACTCTACTTAGCATGTATTGAAAATATCATTCAAGAACTTCCTTTCAAGCTTTGCACATCAAGACATGGACAAACCAACATTCCTTGATAATGTTTACACTTAAATTAAGTCATTCTTAAAAACACAATTCGAGGAAAACATAAAGATAAAGCTTATCAGTAAGAGTAGGGTACTTTTAACAGTAAATCCTAGCTCTATATTTGTTGTTCTTTATCAGTGAGAGTAGGGTACTTTTAACAGTAAATCCTAGCTCTATATTTGTTGTTCTTTATCAGAGAAAAGTGAACAAAATGGCATACATGAAAGGAAAACAATAACAGTAAGAGGTACTTCACCAATGATATAGACCAGGATCCCAAAAATCAACTTGTATATTGATTTTCAATCCAGTTACATACTTCAAGTCCAATGTTTCATCACAGCAACAACTTCTCTTCTCAGCCTAACTTCTTCAATAATTTAACAGAGCTTCAGAGCTTCATAGTTTATTTACATTCAACAATGATTCGATACAACAAGTATTACATCAGAAATCTAGTAACCAACCCTTTACAATGTGCTCCTCAAGGAGAATTTATAAGGAAATGAGGAGGTGGAAGAGTTTCTATGGTTCAAGTATCATTAATTCTACACTTAATGCAATTCCTAGCCTTGAAAACCATGCAAGGCATAAGGCAAGAATGCATTCTATCTATTTTTCTATCTCATAACTCTGTTTTTAGTTTTTTAGGCTTAGTGGATGAAAAGATTGACTTCAAGGCTCTTTCTTATCTTTGTAATAACTTTGCTGACAGTTTGTAATAAGTTCCTTTGGTTGAAATAACTATTCAGCTGTCTTTAGGCAAATATCTTCCGAATAGGCAATAACTATGCCTTCTTTTGATTTCTTTGAGGCTGCAGGTGGCTCTTTGGTAACTGGAGAGGATTCAATTAGCCTCTGATGTGGCAGTGGAGGCTCTTCGGACTGATAGATTTCTTTGTTTTATCCTAAAACACCTTTGATCTATCTTTTCTCTGTGTTTTAGGCCTAATTAGCCTTAATCTTCATTTATGGTCTTCATACTGTCTTTATCTCTGGATTAGGCCTTTGATTTACTGAGCTTGTGCCTTAATCCCTTTATACTCTGTTTAAAATCATTAAGTCTTCATTTCTGCTTTGATCTTATGCTTTGACATTGATACTCTTTATCTGCTTGATGTTCACTGTGTTTTTGTTATTTTGCATGCGTGCAGAGGTTTTGTGACTTCACAAATGCCCATGAGGCACAAGTGGAATCACAGTTTGAACTGTGCAGATCCGTCTTCTTCATGAATAGTGGCCTGGGGGATCGTCATCCTCGACCTTTGATTCATTTTAAAACTGTGGGAAAAACCTTAATAACCTGCAAAAACGAAAAAAATTAAGAAAATCCGTGAAGAATAGGTCAAAGGCTGCTTTGGGCGCGAGAATAAATCGTGGTCGTTGGATGAAAACAACCAACGGTCAAGATCATTTAACAGGGTCAATTGGGAGGCGATTGGATGAATGATGGTTAGGTAAAGTCTGAGCCGTCGGATGAAAAAGATAAACGGTTGAGATCACTCGAATGGAGTGCTTGGGAGTTTAGAAAGTGGGCACATGAATTGGTGGGGAAGTTTAATCAGAGACGTCGGATTAGAATATCTGACGGTGGAGATCAAAGGATAAAATCTTCGGAGGATAGATAGAATGGAAACGACTTGGGATCGCAGAGTGATATGGGCCGTCAGATTTAAGCGATGGATGGTTAAGATTTGGTGATGAAACCCTTTGGAGAACAGATCGGAGGGCAAGTGAGTTGTGGTCGGGATATGATCTAAGCCATTGGATTAAAGCAGTCGACGGCTGAGATCATCCAATGACATTGCTTGGGGAATGAACAAAGTGTGAAAGGCTTGGGGTTAAGTTAAGATGGGACCGTCCGATCAAATCAATCAACGACCAGGATAAAAAAATGAAATGCTAATGCAGCGGAGAAGGGTGGTAAGGCGGAAAACCAGAATGGTTTTCGCGCAGCTCTGAGGCGGATTGTGGTTTTCACAAAAAAAATGCAATACGATACACTTGTAGATGCGTGTCATTTTCAATACCATCGGTTTCGGACTTTTTTCGGACATTAACGTTCTGTAGCAAAAATTTTGCGAAAATCATTATCAACCGTTGGATCGGAGGGACCAGATCCGACGGTGCGGAAAAATTGCGATGGGGTAAGTTGCGGGGCGGGGAGATAGTTGGGTCCAGGTGGCAGCTTATGAGTGGATGGAAGTTTTATGAGGTAGGAGGTAGGTCCCAAAGGAGTTGGGCCTATCGGATTGAACCTCGACAGTTGGATTTAAATAATGGATGGTCTAGATTAAAGATGGAGCGGACTTATGAAATGGGGAGGAGAAATGGCATGGTGATCGGGCACGACAATGACCATTGATCTGCAAAGATCAACGATCCACGTTCAACTTATCATTTTCATCGGGGAATGAGGAAATAAAAGGAATTACAGGTTTTGACAGGGTTTGGAGAGGTTTTAGGCCCTTTAAGCACCCGGTTGTGGGGCTTAAGGTCTTATGAGGCGGAGGGCTTCTGGAGTTAAACCCTCGGGGACTTAAGAAATTTATAATGTTTTTAGACTGTTTTAGGCTTTAAAAACAGTGTTTTTAAGGGAAATTAAGGGTTACGATAGGTAAATGAAGGCATTTTAAAACCAAATAAGGGAGAGTATAAGGTTTAAAAGGGTTTTGGGGTGGTTTTGAAGGTTAAATGAGGCTTTTGGAGGGATTTTATGAAGGAAAAAGGGTGAAAATGGGGTTTATTTATGAGTGAAAGGAGGGGTAAAAATGATGTAAAATGGGATTTTCAAGCAGTTTTCTCTTCGCAAACAGCAGATTTTTAGGATTATGAGGGAAACAGTAGTGAAGATTAACTAAAGGATTAGTTATCTTCATAAGACTTTAAGAACTCACAATTTGGCCATGAAATTGTTTCTTTAAGGCTTAAACAAGATCTAGCCACCATTTGATATGACAAATTTTTATAGGTGGCTAACAGTGGCTCCACATGGGGATGGCATCTTCTTGAAGGTGTCAAGAAATTCAGATATTTCTTCTCTGGAAGTTGATCAATGCCTCATCCATTGGGTTGCCATTCTTTCCCTTTTGCTGGTCTTTTTTTGATCTGACAATATTTGCAGCCACTAAAAACAATGGAATTCTATCAAAACACATCTCTGCCTACCCAATCCTAATGATATAACATTTGTCTTCTTTCAGAGTGCATTTGGATTGGCAAACTCTTTTCATCAATATTTTTTTCTTTTTTTTTTAAACATAAAACTAATCTAAGTCTACTTCTTATTTCTCCATGAATTCAAATTAAGCAATTGAGTTCATAAGCTTCTCTACCTAACTACTATCTGTCAGGATTAGACTGTCTGACAGATTTTTATTCTCTAAACTCTAAAACAGAAATTTAAAATCAGAAGAGCCAAGATTGAAAAGTCTAACTTGTTGTTGATCTATGGCATAAAAACAAGTTGCACATAGACTAAGATTTGCAGAAAATTAAAACAAAATGGTGAAGGCTTAAGATCTGAAAGTTTTTAAGAACATCCTTCACTTTCTTTTCAACTCTGATTTTGAATTTGTTTGAGTTGTTTTTCTTTCTTTACTGGTTCAAGTTTTGAGCACATTAGAACCAGTTTTTTCTTCTATCTCTGGCACAAGATTTGATCTAATTATAGCCACTCATCTTTTGAAATTCATAGGTTTAGATTTTGAGCTTATTTGTACCTTCATTCTTCTATCCTAAACTACCTAACTGGTAAGCCAAGATTAAGCTGTTTGGAAAATCTATTTCACTTACCTATCAGCAGTAAATTGAAAACTAATTAGTCATGATTAGACTGTATGACTAACAAGAACTGTGTTTTTAGGAGTGGCATTTGTGCTTGCACACTTTCAGATTTTGTTTCTCTTTTTTGGTATGGGGTTGTACCTTTCTTGTTTTCACTCTCTGCCCTCTTTTCTTTTCTATTGTTTTTGTATTTTTTTTTATATTCTAACTTTGAATGCAATGATGGATATGATATTAACAATGAGGAAAAAATAAAAAGAAAGCTTCAAACTGATATGGTTAAGATAAGTAATGTTTGAGCATCCTGCCATTGATAGGACCCCCAAAAAGTTCAGCTCCATTCAATTCTTGCAGAAAATAGGCATTGTTACCAGCAGTAGAATGAATGAGATAAGGGCCAAGCCATAAGTTATCAAATTTCCCATGCTTGCCCTTATCTTCTCTCCTGGAATCCCACTTTAAAACTTTGTCACCAATGTTGAAATCACTGGCCTTTGTCCTTCTATCAAACAACTTCTTGATGCTTTCTTGCTTTTATAGTGCTATGTTGTAGACTTCCTCTCTGGTTTGTTGAAGATGTATAATCTGATTGATTCTTCTTATCATGTCATTATCTTCTGACTGTACTTCTTGGATCAGCTTCATGACTAGCACCCCTAGACTGGTTGGAAAAATGGCATCTGTTCCATATACAAGCTGGTAGGATGACATTCCAATTGATTTTTTTGAGTGTTAATCTGCCAGCCCATAGTGCATGTACTAGCTTTGTGTGCCAAGATTTCTTATTGTCCTCCAGCAACTTCTTTATTATGTTCACCAAACTCTTGTTTGAGGATTCCGCTAACCCATTACCTTGAGGGTAATAAGCAATAGAATGGCCCAATGTAATCTGATATTTGTGACAGAATTCAACCATATTTTTGGATCCAAATGCAGCAACATTGTCAGTGATAATCTTCCTAGGGCAGCCAAATCTAGATAGGATATGATTTTCAATAAATTTTATGATAACAGTCATTGGCTTGCCTAGAAGGGATGGCTTCTATCCATTTGGTAAAGTAGTCTGTTGCAGTGAGGATCCATCTATGTTGGGCTGATGAGGGTGGATGGATTTCCCCTATGAAGTCTAGACCCCACTGTTGAAAAGGAGCTTCAACAGTAATTGGATGCAAAGGTAAGGGAATCAATTTTCTTTTGCCTTCAAAGAGTTGGCATTTATGACAGGAAATAATCATTTAATGGACATCTTGAAAGAGGGTGGGCCAATAGTAACCAGCTCTAAGGATTTTATTGGCAGTTGTCTTCCAATAGAGGTGGCCTCCACATTCTCCTTAATGGAACTCATGCTTGATCTTATCTGCATCATTCTCAGGGAAACATTTAAGCAATAATCCACTAGCATTTTTTCAATATAGACATTTATCTAAAATGCAGTAATTTATAGCTTTTAACTTTAAAAATCTTGCCTTTGTTTTAGACAAACCAGGAGGTGTATTCAAATTGAGCAAAACATATAAAATATCAGCATACCAAGATGAATTCAAGAAATGATCTTCAATAATGGGAGTTGACAACTCCTCCTGTTCATCTAATGCATTTATCATGTTTATATCAAGAGCTTCAAAATTAGACTCAGCCATTAATCTTGCTAGTCCTTGGCCTTTTATGAGCTTAGTGGGCTTGATTTCTAAATCATATTCAAGTATCACAGCTATCCACTTTCCTCTTTTTCCATCTGGATCTTGTGTTAAAATGTCTTTTACAACTGAATTTGGCACAAATGCAATTACGTGGGAATGTAAAATGTAAACTCTGAAGCCTTTTAAGGCTTTGACTAAGGCAAAGGCTTGTTTTTCCATGATATTGTACTTCAGAGGTGCATCTCTCAATGCCTTACTAAATAATGCAATTGGTTGATCTTGTCCCTTTAAATTTTTCTGTAATAGGACAGCAGCCACTGTGTGTTTTGATGCAAATGAAAAAATGAAAAAATATTTTGTAAAATCAAGACTAATGAGAACTGGTGTTTTGGTTAATGCCTGTTTTACCAGTTCAAATGATTTCTTTGCTTCTAAGGTCCATTTAACTCCTTATTCCTTTTTCAGCATGTTTGTTATGTTTCTAAGGAGTTTAGCTAAGTTGGGTATGAACCTTCTCAAGAAATTAATCTTCCCAATGAAAGATTGAAGTTCCTTGATGTTTCTAGGATGATTGATTTGCAATATACCCTCAATCCTCTTTGGGTCTATCTTTATCCCCTCTTCTGAGATGATGTGTCCAAAAATTTTACCTTCTTGGAGACCAAACATTGTTTTCTTTGGATTTAAAGATAACCCATTCTGCATTTCTCAAAGACTTTTCTCAAGTGTTCTAGGTGTTCTTCATCTGTTTTGGAAAAAACAGTGATATCATCAAGGTAAATAATGATGAAGTAGCCTAATTCTTCTGAGAATGCAATATCCATGGCTCTCTGAAATGTAGCACCAGCATTCATTAAACCAAAAGGCATTTTCACATACATGAAAGTACCCCATGGTGTAGTAAAGGCTGTTTTGATTTGATCATCGAGATGTACTAATATCTGATTGTAACCTGAGAAGCCATCTAGCAAAGAAATCATTTTAGAACCAACTACCTTTTTTAAAATTTGATCCATCTTAGGTAAAGGGTAGTTGTCTTTTAATGAAGCTTTGTTCAAGTTCCTAAATTCAATACAAAGCCTTATTTCTCATGTTTTCTTCCTCACTGACACAAGATTAGACACCCACTCTGAGTATCTAATAGGGAAAATAATTCCAACTTCATACATCTTCTTGATTTCTTTCTCAACCAAAGGTAATTGAACAGGGTTGATTCTGTGCAATTTTTGTTTAAAAGGCTTTTGGTTTTCTTTGAGAGGTATCTTATGCTGGATTATCTCTGTGTCATAGGATTTTAGATCCTCATAACTCCATGAAAATACATCAGAAAATTCCTTAAACAGCTCAATATATTTCAGCTTGATGTGAGCTGGAAAAGTTTTAGACAGTTTGATCATTTTTTGTTTTTGTTCACTGCCTATGTTACATTCTTCAATTTCAGTTTCAACAGGTTCCAGTTTTGGTTTTTTGGCAACATCATTGAAATCAAACAATTCTTCTAATGGGACCAATCCTTGTGGCAAGCCTTGAGTATTGGATTGCAGTATTTCTAGATCTTCTTTTTCTAAATCTGCACTAATCTCTGTGGAATGTACAAGTTTATCAGTTAACAGATTTATCTCAGCAATCTCTGGAGATTTTACTTCTTCATCAAGCAGATTTTCTTCAATAGGACAGTCATTTTCATAATCTGAATCTGAACTTGACAGCTCAAATTCATTTCTGGACTATAGGAAGTCTTCTATTTGTTTATCTCCATCAAACACTTGCCAATATTTTTCATTATCTGGGACAGCTGGTCTAAATTTGATTTGGGCCGTACATTGTTTGGTTTCATAAGGTGTTAGACAAGTTCTAGCAGCAAAATCTAAACCATGGGCAAGGATATTTTGATTTCTTGGGACAAAAATAAGCTGGAACTCATCAAATGTTTTGAAAAAATCAATGACATCATTTCTATAGGCTCTAAGTCTGGGATGTTTGGCACTATATTCTCCATTCACTTGCCTAACAATCAACTCTGAATCCCCATGAACTTTAATCCTTTTGGCCCCTAATTTCTTCAATAAGTGTAGGCCTAAAAGGAGGGCTTCATACTCATCTATGTTATTTGAACATTGAAAATTTAACCTGTAAGAATTCCCTTCAGTATGATTGTTTTCAGTGTTGTGTATCCAAATGCCTGCACCTGCATTATTCTTGGTGCAAGACCCATCAAAATTCATACTCCAAAGAGGACTAATTTCAGATTTAGCAGTTTGACTACTATCCTCTTTATCTATGGTGCTTTTAGATTGTTCTTGTAAGTCAGCACTATGTTGAATTTGGTTTAGTTCCTCATGTCATTCATTATGTTGAGGATTTTTCTCTTGACTCTCAAGGTTGACAAGCAATGGATGATTGTCTTGTAGCTCTAGACCTGTGATTTGTTTACTGTGATTTTTTTATTTGACCAATTGTTTTGATGTTTCTATCTTGTCTTCCTCCTTTTCTGTGTCTGCTATTATGTTATATTGAGGGGCAGCCATTAAATCAGTTAAGGTTTCTTGCTCATTTGATATTTCATGATTGAAAAGAATAAATGAGTCAAGGCTTGTATGCACAGAATAAAGAGGAGAGTTTTCTGGTCTATCTTGGCTACTGACCATGTATTGCATATGAGACTCCCTATAAAGTCTTTTTGTTTGATTAAAAACAGGGATAGTGGCATATGTCATATCCATTTGCATTGTTCCTTGTAACTTAGCTCCCCAAGATCTTGATAACAGCATACCATACTTGGGGGGTACATCAGCCACCACGATATCCATCACTAAACACTTAGCTGGAATTTGTGCTAAGTTCACACAAAGGTCTTTGATCAAACCTAAACATTTCACTCTTCTGGAGTCAAAGGAGTATAGATCTTTGTATGGTCTAGTGATTTCAAGGCCCAGGCTCTCCATTACAGCTTTGGGCATTAAGTTGTGAGAGGCCCCTGAATCATGCATAACATTGTGTAAAATTTTGTCATGAATTTTCAAACTAACATAAAAAGGAGGAACTGGCCCTTCTTGGTATCTTACTTCAATCTTTGGACCAAATAAGAGCTCTGGTTGGTCATCACTGAGGTTGACAGTGTCATTATTTTCTGCTATGTTTAAAGCTTTCAAAATTTGTGATCTATATACATCTTGGGTGAGTAATTCAGTGAGGGGAACAGAGATTTTGATCTTGGAAATTTCTTGTTCCAAACTAAAAGGAAGCTGACTTTTTACAATGCTTGTTTCAGCCTTATTAATCACTAATTTATCAGCAAAATCAGCTTCCTAATTTCCTCTATTTACATTGGTCAAAATTGTTTTAATAGGAGCACTAGCTGAGGTGCTAACGTTGCTAAGATCTGCACTCTATTTTTCATTAATTGGAGTGTCTTTCTCTTTGTTTTGATCAGAATTTACAGCCACTGTTTTGTCCTTTTGTTTAATGTTTTTAGTTTTGTTTACAAGGCTGTTTTTTGCAGAATTGTCAGAGGTTTTGGTTTTGGGAGTTTCTTGATTCTTTTTACTCCTAAGGTCGTATTCTTTTGGGGTTTCTATGATTACATTTTCTAGCTCTTGATATTAATATTCATCCTCTGCTCTTTTATCATCATAGGGTGTGTATAGACCTTGTTTCCTATGAATAGGAACATCAAAGTGGTCATTGCCTACTCCCAACATATTTATGTCATCTTCCTCTGTTTGTTCAATTGTTTCTTCAACCTCACTTACATAGTTTTGATGAAAAGGAGGTGTAATCTGTTGATCATCCTCTCTTTGCCTGTTATGAGGTTGGTTTCTCCTAAAATTCTGATTTTGATTTTGATTTCTGTTTTGAGGAGCAGATTGGTTTTCTCTAGATTGTGCCCTCTCAAGTATGCTCACCTTTTTCATCATTTCTTCTAACATCCTTTCCATTTTCGAGCTAGATATGGAGGGTGCAGATTCTTCCCTAAATTATACTTTCTTCTCATTCCTCATTCTATCTCTTTTCTCCATCAGATTCACTTCCACAGCTAAGGCTCCTTTCTGCATATCTTATAGAGTTAAAGGATCTCTCTCTCTCAGCTGATAAGCCATTTCAGGATCGAATCCCTCGGGAAATTTATTTAAAGCTGAGCCTTGTGGAGGTTTCAATTCTGGGGCAGTGCATTATAAACACTATTGAACCTAGTGCAATAAGCTTGAACACTTTCCCCAGTGTTTCTTTTGAGATTATTGTAGTCTGAAAGTATTTAGAGGGGGTTTTTCTTAACTTCCCACTTGTTAAAGAATAATTGATGGAGAACTTGGAGATCATTAATATTGTTAGGGGTTAAGCCTTTGAACCATTTTCTTACTTCTCCCCCTAGACTTTGAGAAAATAACCTAAGTTTGACAGTTTCATCATCAATCTCATTTCTATCAAAGCAGTCATTCATCTTGTTCACATGTTCTGAAGCAATAGTAGTACCACTGGCATCAAATAATGGTATCTTGGACTGATATTCCTGTGGTAGATTGACTAGAGGTAAAGGAAGGACTCAGGGAGCATACCATGTTGCCATGATTAGAGGTTGTGGAAAAAGTGGGGGGTTTACAAGTGGAGGAGGTTGATGGATTGGTGTAGTTTGAACAGTGGATGTGTGGATAAAAGAAGTGGATGGACCAGCAAGAGATTGTTGAGCAGATCTAGGATGAGAGGAACCAAAATTATGAAGGAAATGTAAATCAGGTGGAGTAATTTCTCTGCTACGAGGATGTTCACCTCTATCTTGGGATGAAGGTGGAGACTCTAAATCTATCTGATCTATATCATCAAGTGACCTAGTTCTGAATGGGTTCTTTAAGTCAACTTGTGGATTTTATAGAGCTGTGAGGTTTTCAGGAACAGACTTAGCTCTATGGAGTGACCTAACAATAGTTGAAGTTTTGGCCTTAGGAGATTTCCTAAGTATGCTTTATGGGTTATCAACTATCTTAGGAGGATTTGGGTTAGGATAGGCTCTAGTGTGAACTATTCTAGAAGCCACTATGCTATGTTTTCATACCCAACAACAAGAAAAGTTTAATTAAATATGACAATCTTTAGAAGGCTAACTGATCTTTATCAAGAAAACTTTAATCTTCAAAGTCTTCTTAACTGAGTTTATATGATGTTATGATAGTAATGGGTTTCCCAGTGGAGTATTTAGGTCTTTTTTGGATTATGGAGTCACCAGGTGGAAAAATTTTAGCTTTTTGTGAAGGTAAAATGTTTTATGGTTCCACCACCATGTTTATTATGAAGTCAGTCTGAAACATTTTTTGAATTTTCTGAGTTTTTACAGTCTTATGGGTTATGAGAGTTTCCTAAATATGTTTCAACACTTAGCTAAGGTGATGAGACAAACAGAGTTTACTCTTATGGCTAATCTAGCTGATTCCTTCAAGGTTTGATAAGGCTTCTATGAGAATCCTAAGGGTTACTTAGTTTGTCATTGATTCAAATAAGTCCTATCATGATTACCAACATGCTTAGTAGTACTTGAAGAGAGTTACTTATACTGCACTTAACACTGAGTGTTATGTTTTAAGGATTTCACCTAAAATTCCCAAGTGGAATGACTTAGAAAACTAAGGAAAATCAGCAGGCCTACTGATGTTCAGTGGTGTCACCAGGTGAAGGATTTTTACTTGATTTTAGGGCTTGAAAGTTGTTCACCATCGACAATCAAAACCACTCTGGGCAGACATTTGGTTCATTTTCAAAAAGGGATTATCTGAGTTGTGAAGTTATATATTACTTCAGTTAGTTCCCCAGTATGGTCGCCAGAAATGTTAGGCCTATGTAATTTAGTAGAGTGGCAAGACTAAATGCTGTAGAGACTACATCAAAAACCACTTTGGGATTCTAGGATCTAGCCCTCCTGAATCCAGAGAGGGATCTCTCTATAAGTGCAAAGATTGATTTATCTTTTAAGGTTCTAAGTATGATATTAGGCTAGTTATTAAGAACAATGGTTTTTTGTTTGTTTGGTTGGTCAGGTATGATTTTTAATTGGATGGAATATCATAAAATGAAAGAGTTCAAAAGGTGTAGATGCAATTATATTGAGAAGAGTTCAGCAGATAGGATGAGTGTGAAACATCTTTAAACCATTGGGCAATGGAGTCACAAAAGGGTTTAATTGTGCAACAATTTCAAGAGTGGTCCAAGGGGCAAGTCATCTATATCAAAAGATCTTTTAGATTAAATGGTGGAATGGAACATTAAAAGTGTTGAGAAGGTGGAAAAAGCCAATAATTTCAACAAGGATTTATCAACTTACCAAACAAGAAAATCCTTTTTAAGCAACTGTTTAAAACCAACCAAAGACAGGGTTAACCATAAACTTCTTTGGACAAGCTTGTATTAAAGCTAACTTATCAGACAAACAATCCAGTAATCTGCATGACTACTTTCAGAAGGGATGGAAACAGATAAGAAAACGAAGTGCAGCCTAAGATCAAGCAAGATACATTAAAATCAAAGCCTGCTTTAGCATACTCTTAGGGAAACCTTCAAAACAACCTTTGGAGAAAGAACTAGAAGACAGGGCAAACCATAAACTTTCCTAGTTTAACTCTACTTAGCATGTATTGAAAATATCATTCAAGAACTTCCTTTCAAGCATTGCACATCAAGACATCGACAAACCAACATTCCTTGATAATGTTTACACTTAACTTAAGTCATTCTTAAAAACACAATTGGAGGAAAACATAAAGATAAAGCTTATCAGTGAGAGTAGGGTACTTTTAACAGTAAATCCTAGCTCTATATTTGTTGTTCTTTATCAGAGAAAAGTGAACAAAATGGCATACATGAAAGGAAAACAATAACAGTAAGAGGTACTTCACCAATGATATAGACCAGGATCCCAAAAATTAGCTTGTATATTGATTGTCAATCCAGTTACATACTTCAAGTCCAATGTTTCATCACAGCAACAACTTCTCTTCTCAGCCTAACTTCTTCAATAATTTAATACAGCTTCAGAGCTTCAAAGTTTATTTACATTCAACAATGATTCGATACAGCAAGTATTACATCAGAAATCCAGTAACCAACCCTTTACAATGTGCTCCTAAAGGAGATTTTATAAGGAAATGAGGAGGTGGAAGATTTTCTAGGGTTCAAGTATCATTAATTCTACACTTAATGCAATTCCTAGCCTTGAAAACCATGCAAGGCATAAGGCAGGAATGCATTCTATCTATTATTCTGTCTCATAACTCTGTTTTTAGTTTTTTAGGCTTAGTGGATGAAAAGATTGACTTCGAGGCTCTTTCTTATCTTTGTAATAACTTTGCTGACAGTTTGTAATAATTTCCTTTGGTTGAAATAACTGTTCAGCTGTCTTTAGGAAAATATCTTCCAAATAGGCAATAACTATGCCTTCTTTTGATTTCTTTGAGGCTGCAGGTGGCTCTTTGGTAACTGGAGAGGATTCAATTAGCCTCTGATGTGGCAGTGGAGGCTCTTCGGACTGATATATTTCTTTGTTTTAGCCTAAAACACCTTTGATCTGTCTTTGCTCTGTGTTTTAGTCCTAATTAGCCTTAATCTTCATTTCTGGTCTTCATACTGTCGTTATCTCTGGATTAGGCCTTTGATTTACTGATCTTGTGCCTTAATCCCTTTATACTCTATTTAAAATCATTAAGTCTTCATTTCTGCTTTGATCTTATGCTTTGACATTAATACTCTTTATCTGCTTGATGTTCACTATGTTTTTTTCGTTTTGCATGCGCGCAGAGGTTTTGTGACTTCACAAATTCCCATGAGGCACAAGTGGAATCATAGTTTGAACCGTGCGGATTCATATTCTTCATGAATAGTGACCTGGGGGATCGTCATCCCCAGCCTTTGATTCATTTTAAAACTGTGGGAAAAACCTTAATAACATGCAAAAATGAACAAAAATTAAGAAAATTCGTGAAGAATAGGTCAAAGGTTGCTTTGGGCGCGAGAATAAATCGTGGTCGTTGGATGAAAACAACCAACGTTCAAGATCATTTGACGGGGTCAATTGGGAGGCAGTTGGATGAATGATGGTCAGGTTAAGTCCGAGTCGTCGAATGAAAAAGATAAATGGTTGAGATCGCTCGAACGGAGTGCTTGGGAGTTTATACAGTGGGCGCATGAATTGGTGGGGAAGTTTAATCAGAGCCGTCGGATTAGAATTTCCGATAGTGGAGATCAAAGGATAAAATATTCGAAGGATAGATAGAATGGAAATGGCTTGGGATCGCAGAGTGATCTCGGTCGTCAGATTTAAGTGATGGATGGTTAAGATTTGGTGATGAAACCCTTTGGAGAACAAATCGGAGGGCAAGTGAGTTGTGGTCGGGATATGATCTGAGTCGTTGGATTAAAGCGGTCGACGACTGAGATCATCCAATGACGTTGCTTGGGGAATGAAGAAAATGTGAAAGGCTTGGGGTTAAGTTAATACGGGACCGTCCTATCAAATCAATCAACGGCCAGGATAAAAAAATGAAATGCTAATGCAACGGAGAAGGGTGGTAAGGTGGAAAACAATAATGTTTTTCGCGCAGCTCTGAGGCGGTTTGTGGTTTTCACAAAAAAAATGCAATACGATACACTTATCGATGGGTGTCCTTTTCAATACCACCGGTTTCGGACTTTTTTCGGACATTAACTTTCTGTTGCAAAAATTTTGCGAAAATCATTATCAACCGTCAGATCGGAGGGCCCAGATCCGATGGTGCGGAAAAATTGCGATGGGGTAAGTTGCGAGGCGGGGAGATAGTGGGGTCCAGGTGGCAGCTTGTGAGTGGACGGGAGTTTTACGAGGCGGGAGGTAGGTCCCAAAGGATTTGGGCCTATCGGATTGAACCTCGACTATTGGATTTAAATGATGGACAGTCTAGATTGAAGATGGAGCGGGGTTATGAAATGGGGAGGAGAAATGGCATGGTGATCGGGCGCGACGATGACCGTTGATCTGCAAAGATCAACGATCCACGTTCAACTTATCATTTTCGTCGGGGAATGAGGAAATAAAAGGAATTATAGGTTTTTACAGGGTTTGGAGAGGTTTTAGGCCCTTTAAGCGCCCAGTTGCAGGGCTTAAGGTCTTATGAGGCAGAGAGCTTCTGGAGTTAAGCCCTCGGGGGCTTAAGAAATTTATAATGTTTTTAGACTGTTTTAGGCTTTAAAAAATAGTGTTTTTAAGGGAAATTAAGGGTTCCGATAGGTAAATGAAGGCATTTTAAAACCAAATAAGGGAGAGTATAAGGTTTAAAAGGGTTTTGGGGTGGTTTTGAAGGTTAAATGAGGCTTGCGGAGGGATTTTATGAAGGAAAAAGGGTGAAAATGGGGTTTATTTATGAGTGAAAAGGAGGGGTAAAAATGATGGAAAATGGGATTTTCAAGCAGTCTTCTCTTGGCAAACGGGAGATTTTTAGGATTATGAGGGAAACAGTAGTGAAGATTAAATAAAGGATTATTTATCTTCATAAGACTTTATGAACTCACAATTTGGCCATGAAATTGTTTCTTGAAGGCTTAAACAATATCTAGCCACCATTTGATATGAAAATTTTTTATAGGTGGCTAACAGTGGCTAGTGCTACTCTTAGACAACCCTAGGCCTGCTTATAAAACTTGGTAGGAGGAGTGAAATGAAATGATCACTACAAGAAAAAATGACATTGGTGAGGGGCGAAAATGGTCACCATAAGCTCATTAGTGAGGGTCAAAAGAGCCTTCATCACCAAAAATTGAACGTCACCAAAGGTGGTGTCACCGAAAGTATAGGTGTTGTGGTGACATTCAAGGTCCGTCACCAATAATGATTTATAGCGACGGACAGTGACCGTCACCATTTCATATGAGTAATGGTGATGGACAATAGCCTCCGTCACCAAAAAACTGAATGTCACCAAAGGTGGCATCACTGAAAGTATGTGTTGTGGTGACATTCAAGGTCCGTCACGAATATTGATTATAATGATGGATAGTGACTGTCACCATTTCATATGAACAACGACGATTTTTTGTGATGGACCTTTCATGGCAGTCACTATTGGTGCATATATATGGCGACGTTCATTGACCGTCACCATAAACTCATTGGTGACATCAAGGTCCATCACGAATAATGACTATAATGACAAATAGTGACCCTCACCATTTCATATCAACAACAAAGATTTATGGTGACGAACATTTAATGGTCGTCACTATTGATGCGTATATATGGTGGCGTTCATTGACTGTCACAGTTTCATATTTCGGTGAGAGTCAAAAAATGTCACCATAAAATTATTGGTGATGGTCAAAAGAGCATCTGTCACCAAAAACTGATCGTCGTCATTCCCTATGAATATCAGGGTACGATCGGATCGAACCACCAACCTCCTGCTTGTAAAGCAGGTGCTCTTCCATTGAGCTAGCACCCTTTAAATAATTAGACTTTAAACTAGCAATTTCCCCTAAAGGTCCAAAGATACACCAAAGGAATAGAAAATCTAGGCAGATCAAAATTTGCTAGAAATAATATGTTCAATATACATAATAAAAAGACAATAAGAATAACTTTTTATATAATCTAAAAAAGCATGTACTACGTAGGAGAATAACTGGAAAGCACAACTAGAAATTTGAATCACAACATAACAATATGAAATAACATGCAACAGGAAAGGAACAACTCCACAGTTTGAGAAATATGAATAATCCATGAGCATGTTCTTATATATTGATATAGATAATGAAATAGAAATCTAGATTTATGAAATTCAAGTATCACATAAGAATGCCTTGAACAAATATCAATATGTAAAATAGTATTTTTTTCATTTGGATTTACCTTGCAGAACCTCGGGAAAACGTTTTTACAGAAACAGCCAATAAACATAACAACATGGACCTCAGGAACAATTGTGAAGGGGATAAAATATGAAGGTAAAGCACTAGAGAAGTATTCAAAGCAAATGATGAAAAGCGTATCTAGAAAGAACTGAGAACCCTCTGAAGTAAACCATACACGTTTATCATCCTGACTAGTACACTTGCAAAAAGAGATCACAATAAATTATGAACTATTCCACCAAAAAACAGTGAATTTTTCCACTAAAATACAGTTTCAAATTAATCACTAGCATGACGCTAACTTCTCTGCAAAAATAGGGAAGTTTCAAGACAATGTATAATAGATTGCATGGCAATCATGTTGATAAAACCTTCCAAGGAATAAGACCACAACAGTCAACAAGAATGTCATCATACTTAATACTATCGAAGAGTGGTCAATAGCAAAAGTGAATTGACGAAACTTCATAACTTGCATTGGTTCCTTATCCTTCATCCAAGCCTAAAATTTTAGACCAAGGTTAACATTTTGAAGGAAAGTTAAGAAAAGTCACATGATATTGTGAAATAAGATTTTTATCACTAGCATTAACTATAATGCAACAATTTTCCACAAACTCATTGTCTAAAGTGAAGTAGTAAGTGATGATTAAGACTAATTGTGGGCTTAGACTTGTTTTTCCATTTTTTTTGAATTGTTAGAATTACCGTACTTAGTAGCAGAGGCATTCCCACCATGGATTGGGAAGTCCACAACAACCACTTATGTAATTTGGATTGTTGACCATAATCATTTTAACCTTCTCCTTCCTTTTGCTCAACCACTGAAATATGTGTTGAGAACTCTTTGCTTAAGACATCCTTCATTAGAATGGGTAGACCATTAGTGATAATAACAATATTCTCGTAACATTTCCACTATCATTACAATTTCTTTTGGGCTAAAAATTAGACTTATGGGTATCTTTGTCATGCCTTGTAATCAAATGAAGATGACAAGGGGAAGGAGCATAAGAAGAGGGATTAGAAAACATCCACTGAGTGGAGCTTCAATCGTTGTCAATGATGCTCCATATTTAGGGATTGATTCTGTAACTTGCTTTCAATATTCAAGGCAAGCCAGAAAGCCTTGATCCAATGAACTCAATGCATGCAAAGTCCATCTTGTGTTGAATATGATAAAAGAGACACTTGATAAAATTGAAAAATTAATCCCTGATGATGAATTTTTCAATATACTAATGAACAATCAATACAAGAAATTATCAGAGAAGAAACCACCGCTAAGTAGCTCCTTCCTATGAGGTTAGAAAAATTTTCTAATAACTAGTTTGTAGAAGCCATCAAAATCACCCAACTGGCACCACATTGCACACAGCATGTTGAGTTGTGGGAGAAAGAATCTTAAATTAGAATGCACCCTTTTGCGAGAGTAACGACATTTTGGAGAAACAAAAATGCCTGTGATAAGTGATATACCTACTAGAGGGATAGAAATGCTGCCAGAAGATTAGGTGGTTGGTCCAGACCCCAAGAGACATCTAGGGAACAACCCCAAACCCGACTAGCTCTGAGGTTATGGAAGAAACATTGAGAAGGAATGTGAAGGCAAAAGTCTTGCAATCAAACTAAACTCAAAGGATAACTATGAACCAAGAGTGACAAAGTTTTGGATAGTTCCTTACTCTAAAGAGGCTAGAAGCTCATGCAACAATAGAAGGTTATTTTATTGGGCAAAGAGAATGCTATGTGCATCTTGCAGATGCAAACTGCTCTTGCATGTGATGGGAAAAGGGGCTTGCAAAAAGATGCCCTGTGTGCAGCATCAACGCACACAAAATTCTCTTTTTCCCAATGCACTAACCTTCTATTTGTGGCCAAATATCACTTGGGTCACAGTGGCAAGGCTTTCAGTAGTAGGCACTTACCAAATCTTCCACAATTTGTGTTATTGTACCAAAACTAGATCTTGGACCTCTGCTAAGATGTGGGGTGTTTCCACTACAAGACATCAAGCAATGTCGTTAGAATTCAGAGTGGGCAAACTTGAGAAACACCTTGACCAGGGAGAAACAGTCAGAAAGAAACAAACAAATAAAATAATAATAACTATAGAAGATTATAAATAGGAAACCCTGCTATCACTGCACTGGAGGTGCACGCCTTCACTTTTTTATTTTTCATTATAATTTGCACAAAATCCCTCCAATCCTAGCCTGTCACATTTTTTCATTTAGCAACAGTTAAAGCCTTTTTCATTTGGTCACATATGAATCCCAATGGACAGCTGGTATTATATATTCCATACATAACAATTAGGAAGCCAAAACAAGTAAATGCAATTTTTCAACTCTAACTTCTTAACTGGAAATGTTAGTTACAGTGACAACAATGGTATGCCAATTGCATAAGCCATATGTATCTCCTGTGGAAAGGCTGATTGTAATCCCCATGTGAGTTGAAATCTCAATAAATAGCAACATAAAGAACTAATATGCAGCGGAATTGTTATAGAAACTATTTTATAAATGGGAAAGGTAGTGAATTATGGAATAGCATATAATGCATACTACCTATTTATTTTCTTACCATGTAATATAATTTTCATTTTCTTTAATATTTGGGTACACTGCTCATTTTATCTAGAATTACAGTGAGATAGTTGTCTAATAGTTGGTCATATTATAGTAGGAATAGGAAATCTAGTTTTTGACTGAAAATGAGAGCAGGGCATAAGGAAAATCATTGGCACAAGGTAAAACCATGATTGATAGCATCTTACTGGGATGTATATTATTTGGAGTTAAATACAAACTATGATTATTTGTGGTAATCCTATGGATGTTGGAGAATAGATATTCAAGAAAGTATTGTCACTGTAACATGTCTACAATGTAGTTGTAGATGCTTTTTCACCTTGGTTTCTATTTTCTGCAATGGCTTGTAGTGGTAGCATGATGCGTGCATTATATATTTGCTTCAAATTTACTAGTGAACATGGTATTTTCAAGAGGGTCATAACCTGTTAAGAAAGAAATTATTTTTTCATAAGAGGCATTCCTAGAAAAAATTGGTCAAGAGGCCAATCTTCAAGAAAAAATTATAATATATATTGTGACTTATCCAAATCTTGAAACTTATTCACTAGTTGATACTTCACTAATCAGTCAATAATGCAGCAGCCTTCAGAAACCAAAACACAGTGGTGACTTGCAGGTCATGTTTGCATTATCTTAGTACAAGCTTAGTCTATTCAGAGGCCTACCATATGCAACAAAAGAGATTTACATAGAATCTTTCCATGTTCACTATTGGAATTGTAGGACAAATGAAATAGATATATTCAACGATTTTAAATTAGGAAGGAAGCCCTTAAAATGTACATCCACCATAAGACTAGGCCGAGTTCAATCTAGTCAAGTGTGTTGCTACTTGCACACACTTGTTATTTATTTTTCCCATCTTAGGCCTTAGAAAACTGACATAATAAATGTATAAGAGTTCCCAAAATAAGTGTCTAAGTGAGATGGAAGGCATGTGAGAAAATTCAAGCTGTCCTATCCATGTTCACCCATTATTGGGCTTCTTTAGGATTGATAGTTGACGAAAGTTTTTCAACACTGTGGGACTAAGAAAGCATGCCAACTTTGCAACATCGTGAGAGTCATCTAGAATTTTTGAACTAATGCTGACTAGTTTAGCATATTAGTAGGAGACAACTTAACAACATCTTAGTATCATGTTGCATGAAGAATTGACTCAAACCTAAGTATTTGAGGCAATTGATACACTGCCCAAATCATGTCCTTTAGGAGACAAAGTTTTCACATTCAGTGTGTTAGAGAGCGAATGGGTATCATGTTCACATGGATTGATACATTAGTCCAATTTATATTTTCTTATCTTTTCCTAAAGGCTAATATCAGTAAATGTGAACATGAGAGTGGGTGCCCTCACATTTGAAGAGACAAATCTAGAGGGATTGTGTTAAAGACAAATTTAAGTTTATCATTCTACCCTCATTCTTAATGGAAATAAACATTTCATATAATTCATGTCATATGTGCCCAAGGTTTGAAAACACTAAATTTTAAACTCTTAACATGTCCTTTATGAGAGTGGGTTCCCTCACATTTGAAGAGACAAATCTAGAGGGATTGTGTTAAAGACCATTTAAGTTAATCATTCTACCCTCATTCTTAATGGAAATAAAAATTTCATATGACTCATGTCATATGTTCCCAAGGTTTGAAAACACTAAAGTTTAAACTCCTAGGATCTCATCATTCCCTCTAGTTGAAGGAAGAAGAAATTTGAAAAGAAACATTGATCTCCTATAGTGACTCGTACCTTTCTTATTTCACCTTTTCACTTGAGAATTTGATGGCTTAGGATTTGAACCTAAAATTAAATGGTAGATTCAACATATAGCTGTGGTTCTCTAACCTTTTGGGAAACTATGCAATGATGAGTGGTTTCTATGTCCAATATTATAATGATCCATTTTAGATGAATCTCTTAGCTTTCACTGTCTTAAGATTTTTGAATATTGATCTTATTAGAAATTGTAAGTTAAAGGTAATTGTTATTGAAAACTCTAGAACCCTATGGCATCATAGGTATGGGCACCTCAACTTGACCTATATTTCTCAGTTGGCATGAGAGAAACTAGTAGATGGACTTCCAAACATTCTGTAGAAGCTCCACAGAGTTTGCAGATATTATCAGGCAGGGAAGCTACATTGAATACCATTTTATGAAGGACAAGCTTGGAGAGCGTAGAGGGTCCTTCAGTTGGTACTTTTAGACATATGTGGACCAATGAACATGACATCAACCACTGGTGCCTTGTACCTCCTTCTGTTTGTTGATTATTTCAGTAGAAAAATGTGGGTATATTTTCTATAATTAAAATATGATGTGTTTAATGAATTTCAAAAGTTCAAAGCATTAATCGAGAAATAGTTAAGTTTTCATATTGCCTCTCTTAGATATGATACTAGTGGGGAATTCTACTTAAAATATTCAATAAATTTTGTGCTAAACATGGGATCCAAATACAATATACTACACCTTACACTCCACAACAAAATGTATTGGTTGAGAGCCAAAACTGTACTATCACAAAGATGGCTAGGTTTAAGTTGTAGAGGAAGTCTATTCCAAATAGGTTTAAGTTGCAGAGGAAGTCTATTCCAAATAGGTTTTGAGTTGAGGCAATGTTCACAATAGTATACCTATTGAATAGATCTCCCATTATGGCGATGAAGTAGAAGGTTACAAAGAACCATGGTTTGGAAGAAAGTCCAAGTAAGTCATCTTAAAGTTTTTTGTTTTATTTCCTACACTTGGATTCTAGCTAAGAAGATAACCAAATTAGATCCAAAGAGCAAAGCTAATGATTATAGGGTACAAAAATAGTTGATTGATATTGACATTGATAGGGTAAGCTTCAATAGTGATGTTGTTGATGAGGAGGTTGGACCTTTCCAAACTTCTCCTAAGTTTTGAATTACTTAGAAGCTGGAAGGGGTGGATGATTTAAGTGTCAAGCTTCAATTACCTGCACTTGAAGGGGGGTGGAAAATTTTGAGCATGATGAGTCTTGTGTAGAGAAGTTTTCCTGTTTAATTGCATCCATTTTTGTTGATTTTTTGAAAATCAACAAAAATGGATGCGATTAAACCGGAAAACTTCTCTACACAAGATAATCATCGCAGAAGCCTCAAATCCATGATGAGTCTCCTAGACTAGTAATTTAAGATCTAGATATAGGTGGTCTAGGTCATCGTGACAATACTGACATGGATGAGGAAGATCACAAGAAGAGACCTAAGTAATGGCACAACACCATCAGATATGTTTGAGTAAGCAAAATGATCAAGGGATGATTATTTAGTGGAAAGAGAAATTAGAGAACATAGTCAACTTTTCTCTCATGGTCAATATTAAGGAAATCTATGAGTCAAGATGTTTGAGGAAGCACAAGGGAGATGGAATTGGGAAAGAGCCATGGTAGTCAAATATGAGATTTTGATGAAAAAACAGACTTGTGGTCTCACATCATTTCCATTAGGGAAGAAACCTATTGGCTACAAAGGGATGTACAATATCAAGTACAAGGAAAATGGTACATTTGACAAGTAGAAAGTATGGTTGGTTGCATAAGGGTGTTCTTAGCAATAGGGCATTGAATATGAGGATACCTTTGCTCCTACAACAAATATGAGCACCATCCAAGTTCTAGCCACGTTAGCACAATTTGGCTGGAAGGCCCATTGTATGGATGTGAAAAGTACCTTTCTTAATTGAGATTTGCGGGAAGAAGTCTACATGTATCAACCATATTGTTTTCAGGTTTCGGGAAAGGAGCATCTAGTCTGCAGACTGAAGAAGGCTCTGTATGGTCTGAAATACGCACCTAGGGCATGGTATATCAATATTGATAGGTATTTGGATGAACATGGGTTCTAGTGAAGTGCTTCAGATTCCAACATGTATGTGAAAAGAGTTGGTAATGTTATCATATTTCTGTTCATACATGTAGATGATATCATTATCATACGTAGTGAGGTAAGTTCAATAACACATCAAATCCAATATGATAATTTTTTTGACTTGATATATCTAGGCCTCCCACACTGCTGTTTGGTTGTAGAAGTTTAGAAAATAGGTAACAACATTTTTGTCTCACAAAAAAAATATGCCAGGGAGTATGCTAGACAAGTTTAGAATGATAGATTGCAAAGTCTCGTTTACACCTATGGATAAAGGGTTTGAAACTTTCAACCAAAACTGACTCTAAGGCAGTCAATGAGTCAATGTATAGGCAACTAGTTGGTAACTTGATATATCTTAGAGTCCCTAGACCTGATTTGAGCTTCGCTGTGAACTTCATTTCCAGATTCATGATAATGCCAAAGATAGAGCACTAGACAACAACAAGGTGATTGCGTAGATATGTGAAAGGGACACTTGCCTTTGGCATTTTCTACAACAAAAGAAAATACCCTAGCTTGTGTGGGTATACAGATTCATATTGGGAAGGTTCTCTTCATAATAGAAAATTAACTTTTGGATATGTTGTTAGCCTTGGCATAGGTGCAGTCACATGGACCAGCAAGAAGTAGCATACACAAGCCAGGAGCCCTTTTGTCAACAAAAGAAAAATATCGAGTAGAGAAAGAAGCATGCTAGGCAGTTTGGCTCAAGCGGATGCATTGAAATGCAACAAACATAGCCAAGACCCCTGTGATGTGAGAACCAAGGCTTGATGAAACTTGCCAAGCATCTGGTCTTTCACGAGCATACCAAACATGTTGAGGTATATTACCACTTCATCACATAGCTTGCAGAAGATGGTTCTATCAAATTGTAGTATTGTCCTATAAAGAATCAAACTGCAGACATCCTCACCAAGGGTTTGGGTCCTGAAAAATATGTAAAATTCTGATATAAGCTTGGTGCAGTCAGTAGATTGACCATTAAGGGAGGGTATTAAAGTAAATATTAGTTCACTATTCAATAATGGTCAATTAGGTACTAGATTTAGGCACTAATAAAGTCAGATGGACTTTAGTTTATTTTATGTGTTTGATGTCTTATTTCACTTTAGTGTGTATTTCGGTCTATCTAACATTCATAAAGTGCATTGACTCAACTTTATTGTAACCTATATAAGAAATATTTTTCTTTCTCACTATTAACTTAAAGGCACATGACAGCAATGAAAGAGGGGTTTTTGTAGTTGCAAGACACAATATTGTTTTTGCAAAGTGGAAGGCACATGAAAAAAAGGCCCTTTATCCGTCCTTTCCTCAGGTACAAGAAACCCAAAATATTTTCTCACAGTTTTTTTATATTTTTCTCCAATGAACCCAATGACTCACTTCACTTTCCTTAGTTTGAAAACAAAGAGAAATAGCCCTTTCCCAACCTTGTGAGAAAGGTCTTACTTACAGCAAATGAGATGACCCCAACTCCAAACCCTGTGAACAATCTTCCCTAGTATAAAAATAAAGAATCCTGCAACAATAGTAAGATCAAATAAAAAAATGGCTTCCAATTTAGAATCCAAATGAACCAGAAACTATTTAATTTCTAGACAAGACCCTTCTCTAAGGTATTTTAACTTGCCTTTGCAAAAAAAATGACCAGCCACCCAATAATATTTGGAATGGTAGCCACTAATAATGCCTGCATACAAACATAGAAGAGATTAATCCTACAAAACTGAATCAAAAGGATGAAATCTGTAGGAAAAAAAAATAAATCTTATTAAGACCACATAAATGAGGGGACTACATGGATTGTCCACATAACAAACTGATATCTATTTGAAATAAATCTTTATAATATCAAAAACAAAAAATAGTAATTAAGCTAAATCCAAGTCTTCTTGAGCAATGATAGGGTTGGAACTTGATATACGTAGTATTAAGGGCACTTACGCCTTTCCGTCCAATATAATCAGCAGCCTATCCACTGACTATTGCACCCACATTGGCTCCCACGTTTGATAAGGATTCAAATAAAGAGAACTGACACATAATTCAACATGTTTTAGGTCACAATGGGCCTTTCTTTAGTCTCGTTGGGAAGTATTAATCACTTTAACCCAGTAGGAAACAATTGAAATTTTTTGTGGTAGCATTCAGAACTTATGGACTTGATTGCATTGGAAAATAGTAAATGAACCAAAATAGATATTAAATAGGTCCATGAATTTCTTAAGAGATGTATGATCATCTGTGTATTTATCCTAAAAGTCTGACTAAAAGACATGCCTTTAAAAATCATCTAACATTGAAAACATACTTGAGACAAGGTTAAATCAAGATCATCAATGATCCCATTTTGAGTAGGCGATGAATATTCAACCTATTACAAAATTACTTTGCCAGAATCATGAGAAATTTAATCAACTCTTCCCTGTTTTGAAGACTGAAAGGTATTCAAGACAAAGGTTGAGAAGCAAACTAAGAAATAAGAAAAATAACTTACATAGAATCCAAACTCCATAGGCCCCAAGGCAACAATATATGTGCAAAGTATTGCAACAAGAGAACTCCCTTGGAAGGAGTGAACATCTGCACTTTTTGCCCCTTTACCACTAGGGCGACTAGATTTTGATCTGCTACGCCGACTACTTTTTTATGAAAGATGCTTCTCCACATCTCTACTGTCAGCCCAGTTTCCTGTCTCCAAATAATTTTTGTATGCCATCTGGTTCTCAAGGGTAAAAGTCCCAAAGACAAAATTTCTTTCAAATTTAATGCCAAATTACTAAACTCCACCTGCACAAATCAACCCATGAAAACCTTTAACAATAGCACATGATGATGATAGACATCAATGCTAGTAGAGAAATCTCATAGCTGGGCAAATAAACAATGATAATTCTACAATACTGTGATGTACATGATTATGGTTTTGAACAATATCATAGCAATCAAGCGACAAATAATCATTTAGGCTAATTCATCAATACATGGAAAAAATGCATTTACAATTTTGTCTAGTAGATGAAAACATATATTTTCTGGAATGATGTGATAGGAGCCTAGAATAGAAATAGCACCAACAATGATATCACTGAAAGCTATATGGAGCATATTGCAGAACTCAATATGCTAGCTCCCAATAAATTATTTTTCTTTTAAGAGAACAAAACTTATTCAGATGCCTGTTGTACAATGTCCAGTTGCTGCAAACGATATTTTTCTGGAACAATTTGAGAGAAGCCTAGAAGAACAAAGATACCAACAACAATATCATTCCTGAAATGTAGCATATTGCAAAACTCATTCTGTTAGAGCCCAATAAATTCTTTTTCCCTTATGAAAACAAAAACATACTCAGATGACCACCCTACATAACAATGCAGATCCAATTGCAAATTCACAACCAGTGGTATATTCGAAACATGCCAATGAAACTAAACCCTCGATCTTACAATTTGAAACATGACAATCAAATAAAACACCCAATGCAATATGATTATTAGGAAACCACCATTCTCATGGAAGGGAGGAATGATCAGTATCTAGTGGGTTCAAATTCGATTCAAAATAAGATACTTATGCATAGGCTGAGGAACCATATCCATATGCGCTAACAATGACTTGATTCAATGGTAGTGCCATCCATATGCAGAAATAATGGCTGCTCTCAACATTGAATTTTGCCTACAACCATAATCAACTTAGTTTTGAAGATACATTAGATTCCACCAGAATGAATTCAAAAAAACTTCCAAATAAGATGTAAAGCATAGCTTACAAAGGGAAGATTCAAAGACAAAATAAATCATATTTTGATGACCTCATAAAGTAACAAAATGGAAACAGAAACTCACAAAATCAAGAAAACCCAAACAAGAATAAAGAAAGAAGCATAAAAAACAAATGCAATATTGTAGTTACCTCTTCCAATAGATACAAAAAATGGGTATTCTGCTTATATGAGAAGATATACCCAATTTATCCAAACTAGCAAACACTATCACGGATGGAGATACAAATTCCGCCTTGTGGGATTCTCCTCTGCTAAATATCATAGGCAAATTTAACAGATTTGAAGAATTCCCAAAGCTCACAATTCTAGTATGTCTTTCCTTATAACCGCAATTTCATTATAACCGCACTTTGAGATAACCAAAACTTCAGATAAGGTGAACATATCATACTAGCAAGGCTAGAGCTGATTATGTTATTTTTTCTCTCATGGAATATCTTAAAATGGCCAAGAAAAACCTAAGAGCATGCATCCAAACACTATGTATGGATGAAGTGCTCCTTGTACAAATCCATCATCGTTCTAAGGCCCACTGGAGGAGAAGTAATGTTCTCTATCTATAAATGTCATCTACAGTAATCTTATTCAAGTCATTCTTATATGCTAAGAGGTAATGGAATAGGAAAAAGTTCCAGGGACTAATAATGGAATAATACAACCCAGCCAACTAGTACAAAGGAAGTTTCAAGATTATAAATCATAATATTCAATTTGTCAAAAAAAGTAGTTTATCAAGAAAGGAATGTGTCTCAGAATGGCACTAGGATTTAAAATGTGCATCAGTTATTTCTACTCTGAATCAATTCATTGGTCAATGATTGTTATCCTACATTTCTTGTAAATAGCTATATTGTCTTGGAAAATTCTCCTAATATAGACAGATTTGGTGTAGAGATACTATTTCATTTTTTATAAGTCAGTGTGGCATGAAACTAATTGAGGTTCAAAGGCTTGAACTTTGTATATAAATATGATGGATAAATTATTACTCCCTTTTAAGTTACTGCCTGATTTGTTGTTGAGGCTGTATTGTTTGTGTACTCAACATTACCACCAAGGATTCTGAATCAGGGTGAAATTGGCTTGGACTAACCAGGCCATAGTGAGACCACACATAGCTAAACATACATAGCTAAGCAACATGGATTTACATTTTATCCCTTAGCTTTTCCTGCTAAATGTATAAAAAACATGGGCATGGAAATATTCTTTGTTGTTTGCAAACTCCTTACAACACAAATAGTTGAATTTTAGGCCTGTCTTTATAGAAACGACTATAGCTTAATGTTAGACCTAACTATATAATCTTCAAGGGAGATTTCAACCCATTTTTGGTATAGATTAACTTCTTGGGATTGAAGTAAGCTAGACAGGCTGGCAATTGATAGTAGAAAAGCATTAGAGCAGAAGCCACTGGCTGGAGCGAGCTATAAGCTATTGCCTAGGATTGTTTGTTGGGCCCGTGTTGTGATGTGTTCACTTGGGGTATTGATTTTGAGATTGACCTGTGAATAGTATTCATGGAATTAAATTTTGTTTATTTGCTAAAATGGAACTCCTGGCAAAGATAATAGCCAAGTACTTGAATAAATCCATATTTGAATGTAGGCCTAGCAATGAAGTCTATCAACCTAACATTCTTAAAGATCCTCAAGGGAATTTTTGATGCTAGCAGTGCAATGTATTTTCTTCACTAACCATCTAGTAATTTGTCTACTACAAATTTATTTATGTGCCTATCTCCATGAAAATATTTCAATCCATCAAAAATGACAATTCAACTGTCTGGAATAATATAAAAGGGATTAGAACTTGTATTAAATTTTTTTACCATGCTATCATAAATATTTAATTGATTATTTAATCAGTTTCTTCATTCATCATGGCCCTCTCAATCCCATGCCAACATAATGGGGTACCTCATATGATATATCAGGCCTTGCAAATGTGGGCAAATAGTAAATCTTTCCAGTGAAAGTGGTTTAGCAATCAATTTTATTCAAGCTTATTTCTGGTCAAGGCTTTTCACTCTAATATGCGATGGGGAGGAAGAAATATGTACATGCTCCTTATGAAATTTTCTCCATCCCAAGAACTCATTTTTAGAGTTTCAATTCCATGAAAAGTTGAAGTGAATATCTCCATAAGTGATTTCTATTTTATTGTTTTTAATTATGATGATTAAATGATTGACTGTGTTCATTCTTGGTAGTTCTAAATGTTTTTTCTCGTGAAACATAGATTGCATTAACCCTGCTCAGTGCAGAGTCTTCATTATTATCACGAAGAGACAACTTTCTGATTTTAGACATAAACATAATTACTTCAGGAGGAATATTAGCTACCTGCTTTTTCACATAATCAACCTTCTTAGGCCACAAAGGAAGTATTATTATTGTGTTTGGAAGCTCACAACCATACCCTTATTGGAGGTCTTTAATGCTCTGCTTTTCATCTATCCACTCTGGAACGATATATCCAATTTTGGTTCCACGTGGAGGTATCTCATTAAACCTTATCTTATATATATTGCTGCATATGTAAGAAAATAAAACACTCTTAAACCCAATCCCTGAACATATAGAAAGGTATAACACATCATCTCAATAGCCATGGCCCAAAGCTCTTAAACCTAGTCTCTGCATATCTTGTCTTAAGCAGCTGCTATTGTTGTTCATAAACTGAATGTTGACTTAACTTATGGTGTTGCGGCATAAATTCATGTTTAATAGAAGACTAATTTTTCATCGAGTCATTATTCAACTCATTAATTTGTTGAAGTTGTGGCATTTTTTGTTCGTGAAACTATACCTGTAATTGAACAACTTGTTGCTACTTCTATTATTGTTGTTGCTAGATTTGTTGTTGCTGTAGTAATAGGGGTGTTGAATATGTCGTTGATGTTATATGTTTACTTGTGTTTATACTATAGGGAGTGAAGTTGCACCATTTTTCAAACAGTGAAAAAGATGAATAGGAAGAGTCGGCATAGGTAATATAATTGATGATGCATTAATTCATTGAGTTGTATCTCGGCAGGGGCTTTGAATCTCTTTGTTCTTTATTGGGATGCAACAACTTAGCATCTCAAGGATTGTAATTCTTTATTTTTGCAACAAATCCTTTATCTTATTGGAATTGTTGGGGTAACTGATGCGAGTTCTCTGGTGGTGCAATCTAATATCCTCTATTTTTTTATGAATTGTAATTCTTTCTTTTTGCAACAAATCCTCTATCTTACTGGAATTGCTGGGGTAACTGATGCGAGTTCTCTGGTGGTGCAATCTAATATCCTCTGTTTGGTTATGAACAGGAGACTTCACTTTCTCTGCCAATTTTGATCCCAGCATTTAGCATTCTTCAGGGGTCATTGAAAGTCTGGTTTGGTGGAACCATTTGGCATCCCAATGCTCAACATTCTTGAGGATGCATGGAAAATTTCCATGGATAGCAGCCTCATGACCTTTGCTATGTATGGAATCTCTGTTGTTCAGTAAAAACGGAAGGATACAATTCTGAGGTCAGCATTTATTGTAATATATATTGAAGAATGGCTATGTAGGAAAGATAGTAGATTCTTGAGAGCAAGCCATCAGTCATATAGTTTTTCTTCAATGTCGTCGGTGTGTTCCTAATTTAAACGAAACAGACTAGTTGTAACCAACAAGTGTGTGATAATCAGACTATCCTGCATCCGTATTGATACGGAATTTTGTTAAGAATGTATTTGTTTTGACACTCGTTGATATGAAAATATAATGCTTACATATGTAGATCAGACATGTCAATCCTTAATGTATTCAGAAACAATGTTTCAACTTTCAACACAGGTTGAAAAACATTTAATTATATATTCTAATTTCTGAAGAATGTAGACACTTGCAACTTGTTGTTTTATTTTCACTCTATCGTATTGCACTTGTTTCAAGGAACTGGAGGAGGTATACTAAATATTCCCTGAAGACTACCCATAGCTGGTACTGACTACATCCTTTGTCTTTTCCTTCTGAACATCCTTAGTCTTTTCCTTCTGAAAAGACTCTGCATTTAAGTTCCCAATTCAATGTGAATGCTCACTAGATGAATAATAAATATCATGAAGCATAGAATTCCAAGTTAAAAATCTGAGGATGACTGATAAGTCTGAATATCTATAACACCCACAGTAATTAAAAAGAAAAATGAACTATATGGATTTTACTAATTAATCAGAAAAGATCAAAAAAGAAAACCAACTACTCAAATCAATTTGTCAATGGCAGCCCAACTGCTAACTAAGCATGGAACAATATTTTTAGTTTACTCATGGAAACTCAAGTAATAAGGCAGATAGCATATCCACAAGGAAACATAGAGTAGAAAATTACTCTACAAACCCCAACATAACCACTGTGTAAAATTTTCATGTGTCCTATCTCCTGCCATACTAGTGATATAAGAAATGTGGATGTCAAGGATATTCTCAAGATTAACTGAAGTCATAAAGGGAAATTTCCTTTTATAACTAGCATTGAAAGTTTTCAAGTTGCCAAAGGCCTTTTACAATGACCTTCCCCTTACTTATCAGTTGTCTCTTCACACAAATTCTCCATGTAGAGCACTGAATTTCTTCTGCTACATCAGGCACCTCTTCCTCTACCAGCATTCCTCCTCCTGTTTTTGCACACTAACTTATATTCTGCCCTTGATGTTAATTAGTAAGCTTCCTCAACTATACTATATTGTGGAGGATCATCTCATCTTACACTAAAAACTTCATCCCATTCACATTCCCCAAGACTTTCTAGTTCTCATCCTCGTGATGACCTATGCAGGTAGAAATTTGATATATCCTCGCACATGCTATCTCTATGTTGCATATTTCTCTCTCAACTTGGACATCATCTTGTTCTGAGTCCTTATCTTCTCTTTGTTCAGACGGATTAACTCATGTGGTACAAAAATCCCACCATATAGAAGCATGCCTTTCCAACTTGGTAATGGTGAACTTCACCTTGTTCATGTCCTCTATCTTCTTGTACTCAAAGTTCCTTTCCATCTCACTTATGCTTCTGCTTTCATAGTCCCATCATAATGCGAAATTTCAACATCAAGGATGATGATATGAGCACTCTCTTTGTGATTGAGAGACATAAATGGGACATTAATTGTTGGTCTGTAGATGGAACATGGATTGCTGATAGTGATTTGTCTTTGGAGATCACATCTATGACATGGATGGTGAGAGCTTGACAGATAAAGACATGAATTTGTGCCTTCTTTTTCTCATCGGCCTTGGGAGCCACCTCATGGATCATGAGAAGGACATCGCACATCATATATGGAGCATGAAAAGGATATTCCATATCCTATTTCATGTGATCTTGGACAGCCAAAAGATGTTGGGGTACATGATGCATATTCCATTTCAAACAACATCCATGTGTCCTTATCAATGGGGCAAAAAATCAGCAAGCAATGCAATCCCAGCACTACAAAATGTTTGGGACAGCAATATGTTCAAACATCGATGTATTGTGGCAATTTTCAACTTTGCAAAAGAGACCATCAAGCCCCAAATCATAAGCTGGCTTGGTTTTCCAAATCTAAAATTTTGCAGCATACTTCATGTGGATATTCGTAGAGGGCAACAACATTTTGCAGGCTTATCTTGGAGCCACCTTTTAAAACCTTGTTGTTTGAAGCTATTACAGGAGACTTGCATGGCAGAGAAGGGGGACAATTGTTGGAGCATGTACAACAACCTTTGTAAAGGCATTTTTAGTGCAAGGAGGTGGCTCGTGGCTAGATGATGAACTGCACTATTCATATGCCCAAGATGATGACTATATCAGTCCTATCCAACATTCGATAAAGCAAGCATGTGGTAGCACACACCGTTATATATGTGATACAGTGGATGGCATTAATTTAGTTTGTGCCAAAGGCCAATCAATATCAGGTACGCTCATTTTGGCAGTCTTGAGCATGGGAGTTTGTTCTTTTTGAGAAGATGAATCCAGTGTAGTTGCAGACCAAGGGGACTGGAAAGAGTTGTACTTGGAAAGCCCCTTTTCATCTTAGCAAAGTTTATAACATTGTAATGAATTTACCATGAATAGTTTTATGTATCAGCAGCTCTAAATTACAGTCCATTTATAGAGAGCCTTAGCTTATGAAATATTTTCTATAAGCCAAAATAGGGTTAAACTTTTCCATTGAAAGCTTAGAATAATTGAACTGAAAGAACCAAAGAACCATTGTAGATACTTTAATCAACCTTTTTTTCTCTAATTCTGCTGCTTAAAATAGTGTTTTGAGCAAGACCTATTTCGACAAATTTAGTTCAGAGAATACAGTGGCTTATTTAATGAATTTTCTCCAAGACAGAGCATACAGGATTCGTGACAGCCATAAGAAAAATTATGGGATTTTTCAATTTAAGCATTCTCTTGCAGAAAAACACCTTTTCTGAACTCGTTTTGATGGTGAAGAAACGCAAATGATCTGTTGGAAGTCGCGCATAAATGATCTGTTGGAAGTCGTGCAGGAAGGGATCTGGGGGCTCAAGGATTTATTCCAGAGCGATTGCAAACCAGAATTGTACAAAAGCAAGCTTCTGAGCTCGTTTCAGTGCGCGAGCTCGTTTTAGGGCAGGGAGAGGGATAATGCAATAGCGGCAAAATACAAAGACAGTGTGTGAGCTCGTTTCAGGGCAGGGAGAGGGATAATGCAATAGCAGCAAAATACAAAGAGGCATTAAATTTAAAGGCGCCATATGATTTCAAAGAATTTGGAATAGTTTAATATTTTTTTAATTTGGAAAAATAAATGAAACAAGATGGCAAAGGAATGAAACTAAGGGATTGGGTGGGATAATTATAATGGCTTGTGTCATTTCTTTGAGTCACATTGAATTGATATATAGATCAATTATAAATTAAGTAATTATTCATTACTAAAGTGGGGTTTGATATAAATTATTTATTTATTAATGTTAATTTGTAGTTTTTAATAATATATTTGTGTTAAAGAAAATTATTTTAATTAATGTTGTATCAAGATTTTTGTTAATTTTCCTCTATTATATTCTAATTTACTTTAAAATTGTTTTAAATATGTATTCACCTTTATGTCTGGAGGTTATTTATTTGCATATTTAAATTTTTGTTGTAGTTCTTTTCTTAAAAAATAACTATTGTGATCGTGATGGTGAGAAGGTATTCTATAAATAGCGTTAGGGATTATTTAGAATAAATAGGAGATTCTTTCTCGTTATCTAAGACTAATCTTTGAGAGAATGGATATACATTCCCTAATTATCACATAAACAATAGGTTAATCCTGCATTTATTGCTTTCTCTCCATGGAGGTTCGCTAAATAAAGGGAATACCTCCTCTTATGTGAATTTGATTGTGTCCACCTCTTAAAGGATTTTCAAACATTAATAATTAAATCTCCATTACTTTAAAGATGTAGTCTTGTCGAATATACCAAAAACATAGTAGGATTCTTTCATTGTGGACAAAATCAAGTACATGTCTGAGGGAAGTATTCCTCTATGGATGGTTAACAAGTTCATCAATAACTACAAGCAAATTCTTCAATCTATATATTTAATGATCTTTAGTCATCATCGAAAGAGTTCAATAATCAAATAAATTTCAACCTAAGTTCTAAGTATATGGTAAGCTTGTACTTAGAGGTTCTATTATTGTAAAAATTGACAACTATGGAAGTTGTGGCAAGGTATTGGAGGAGGGATTGTCATTTTGGGGCAGAGCTAGCCTCTTTTTAAATGATAGTTTCCAAAATTGAATCCATATTCAATGTATGTACGTTGTCTAGCTTTGAGTTTGGTTTCCCTTTCATCCTAGAGATCAAAGAAATACATGCAATGTATTATGACTTTCTTAGCCATTTAGGTTAGCCATTTTTAGTTCGGTCACTTAAAATTTCTGAAATTTAGTATTAATTTAGCAGGTGAACTTTTACAACTTGTAATTGGAAGATCATTAGATGAGGTGATCCTCTAACTCAATGTTGTGTATATGGCAAAGCTAGAAGATGTTATTGAGAAGAGGAATATCATGATGTCATTGGTTTCAACTAAACACTAATGTAAACCCACTTTGAAACCACCATGGGGGATCTGAAGGGAAACATCTAGTTCTCTTGTGTGTATGAGGGTTCAAAATTAAGGCCCCCTCTTATTTTCATGAAGTGTTCCTAGTACAAATCCATCTTAGAGTCAAGGCCATGAAAATATGAAGTCCAAGTACTAAATTTACTGTTTATAAATAACCTCTTTAACAAATTGACACAAACGTATAATGATGTCATTTACATTGGAGGTGTATGTCACCTGAATTGTGTTACAACTTTAATCGCTCCCCCACAAAAAGGTATCATGCTCCCTTGTGATGGTGCATCAACCCTAATGGAGAAAAATCTCGTGATGTAAAAGGAATTTAAACATGATGTAACTTTAATAGTGTACTACATTCACCCCTTGGCTCATCACTTATGGCAAATGTGAGGCTATTTCAAGAATTGATGTGGATAATATCATTCTATTTTCTCTTATGTATAGTATTATACATTGACACAATTGTGGTTTTTTAGCAAATAAAATATTTCTATCAAGGGTTAGCTCCTTGTTCATTAGCGTTGAATAGGTTGTGTCATTATGAGTGATTTATTCATTGTCAACTCCTTATGTGGGAGAACACTACAAGCTCCATGTCAACATGAAGAGTAGATATTGTGATCAATTCTTATCGAGGTTTTTCAAATTATCCAGTTGCTCTACATTTGGTATACATGTCATAAGCGCATTACCCACAAACGCACACCCTCGAGACCAATAGCCAGTTCTCTAAAAATCAAATGGTACCAATATTCTTAGTTAGAGGTGAAGGATTCTCCTAAGAGGTTATTTTGTTGGTTTGAGGTGTTGTGTTTTGCCTTAGATACTAAGTGGTTAAGGGCTTCAAGAGTTAAGATTGAAGGGCCAAGGGCTTGGGGGGAAAGGGATTTAGAGGTTAAGGGCTTAATAATTAAGGGATTTAGGTGTTAGGGGCTAAGGGGTTATGTTTTAAGGTGTTTGGGGGTTATGGATTAGGATTTAAGGGTCATGGGTTAAGAGAATAAGGGGTTAGTGCTTAGGGGGTTCATGGATTCTAGGTTACGAGTTAATAGCTTAAGGTTTAATGTGTCCAGGGTTCAATGGCTTATGAGGTATGAGTGTAGGGGTTAAGGGAGTATGGCTTTAGGGTTAAGGGATAGGGAATTTAATGGTTATGGTTTAATGAATTATTGGTTGTGATAATGGGGCCCCTAATGCCCTTATCACCACTATGAGGGGTTCCCCTTTCAATTTCTCTTGTTACCTTCCCTCTAGGCCCCCTAGCCCCTATGACATTAGGTCTGAATCCCCCTTCTCATTCTCTAATGCCTAGATTATAGATCTTGGTAAACCATGCTTGGACATCCCACTTCTACCCATCCATGCTACATGTGTGTCCCCCAGTCCTGTTCAATACACCACAAAATACTCCTCCCACCTTTTCGGTCATATCATTCAACTTATCCTAACATTATGGGTGAAATTGGTGTTTATGTTGTAAAGTGAGCAGAGAAAAAATATTACTTGTTTTTTCTATTGAGAAGATGTAGAAATTAATTGTCATGATTGGAATGTGCATGCATCAATCTAGATTGGCTTGTCTTTTGAGCTTAGACATGAATAATCATTTGGTCATACTCCATCCTATCGATGGAGTCTGATACCACAAAGGTATCGATGGGAAATTTGAGAGATTCTTTTGAAAGCTTGTATGTTGTGGTATTTATCTCCTTCAGAATGTATTTGAAAGATAGCTAGTCCAAAGAGTTGGGGGAATCTATGATATCTTGTAGGATGAGGTGTAGGTAGATGTTTTCTATCATGAATTATTGACCCAATTGATCATGATTTTTGAATCCCCCATGATCTATAGGGATTTGACTCTTTTGATGGATGCAATTTCCAGAAGGGTACAAAGAGCAGTGGAATCAACTCAGTTGTTGGAGCCTTAAATTTGGGTATGTCTTACTTTCTCGCTATAAGACTGGGAGAGGAAGAGTACCACACCCACTTTGCAGCTAGGTGGGATAACTTGTGCAACACCATCAAATAAGTCACAAGGGCATCCAAGAGGGAGTGAAGGAATTACCAAAATCCATTATTTTGTGGTTTAGGATGAATCTTGTCTTCCAAACACTATTTTTTATCAATTTAATTGTGATCTTTGTTAGAATTTCTCGTGAAAAAAATGTGTTTTTGTTCCAATCCCACAAGATATTGCTGATTAGAATGCATGGGACACCTTTAGAATAATCTTCCATGATGTTGAGCAGCTAAGTTTTGAAATTTTCTTCCAAGCTTAGATAGGGCAACGAGCCTGTCATGTTCAATTTTGCAAGGGTGGTGGTGATGACCTACACTGTGTTGGGACAAGAGATAAATAAGTGTGAAGAAATATCATCATATGACTTGCATAAAGGATAGATGTTAGGGTGATTCGTAAACTATCGTGGATATTTCTCGTGAACAAAGTGTGTTGTTGTTCCAATCCCACCAGATATTTTTTATTAGAATGCATGGGAAACCTTTTTAATAAATCTTCCATGATGTTGTGTAACTAAGTTTTGAAATTTTCAACCAAGCTTAGATAGGACCATGAGCCTATCATGTTCAATTTTGCAAGGGTGGTATTGGTGATGACCTGCACTGTGTTGGGACAAGAGATAAATAAGTGTGAAGAAATATCATCATATGACTTGCATAAAGGATATATGTTGGGGTGATTCATAAACTATCATGGATATTTTTTGTGAAAAAAATGTGTTGTTGTTCCAATCCCACCAGATATTGCTGATTATAATGCATGGGAATTTTTTTTAATAAATCTTCCATGATGTTGTGTAACTAAGTTTTGAAATTTTCTTCCAAGCTTAGATAGGACCACGAGCCTATCATGTTCAAATTTTCAAGGGTGGTGGTGATGACCTGCACCGTGTTGGGACAAGAGATAAATAAGGGGCGATTCGTAAAATATCATGGATATTTCTCGTGAAAAAAATGTGTTTTTGTTCCAATCCCACTAGATATTGTTGATTAGAATGCATGGGAAACCTTTATAATAATATTCCATCATGTTGTGTAACTAAGTTTTGAAATTTTCTTCCAAGCTTAGATAGGACCACGAGCCTATCATGTTCAATTTTGCAAGGGTGGTGGTGATGACCTGCACTATGTTTGGACAACTAGAGATAAATAAGTGTGAAGAAATATCATCATATGACTTGCATAAAGGATAGATGTTGGGGTGATTCATAAAATATCATGGATATTCCACTAGACAGTTCATCATAACAGACCAGATAAAACTATACTTAAAAATGAACGAATAAGAGTTTGTGATAGGAAATTTTAGTGAGTTTTGGATGTGCTAAGGAGGGAGTGACCAATAACCCAAGATTCTCCCCCAACTTGTCAAACTTCCCCTTTGTTAGGAGCTTTGTCAAACTATTAACCATATGCAACTTTGTCAGAATGTGGTCCAACACTACCAACTCCCTAATGAACTTGGAATCCTAGGAAATTGTATTGAATATCAATGTGTTTGAAATGGTCATGACACATTGGATTTTCATAGAGCTTGATGTAAATTTGATTCTCACAAGAGACAATATTGGGCTTCAAAAACTGATTGGTTGATTCTACAATCAAGTTGCAAATCTAGATAGTTTCATAATAAGTATATGAAACTTCCATATACTTTGCTTCAGTGGAACTGAGTGCAATTGTTGCTTGCTTCTTGTTGATTTGATGAAAATGATTTATAAAATGATAATAATGATGTTTAAAATGAGCCTTATGATGGTCTAATTATACACATTGATTGTTCACGAGGTGTAGGGGTATGTTTATAACATCACTGCCCTTGAAAGCTTTGTCTTGAAAGAACAGTAATTAGAATTTTCTTTAGTTAAGCACACTTTTGTGGTGGAATGAAGTTTATCAGATATCTATTTATACTTTGTATAGTTTTGACTTTGTTTGTCCTTTGAGTGTTGGTGAGGTTTCTTTGTATTTTTTTCATCATAGTCTAAATTCTTTTGACCTGATTGTTTAACATGAAAGCTTTATGCTTATTGGAAATATATTTGAAATACCTGCATGATCAAGAAATTGTTATGGTTAATTAAATTACTAATTAGGTACTACAGAAAGAGAATGATGCTGATAGGGCTTACTTGGGTGACTCTGGGAGCAACCCAGAGGTGGTCAGATAAAGCTCTTCTAAGTTACAAATCTGAAGAGAAAAAACTGGTGATATATATGTGGTTGCTCAACCTGGGTTGTATGGAAAATCTTGGCAGAGAGTGTTTACCTTTCTGTGTCTTCACGAAAGTAGGTTGTCTGGTCACAGAATAAGATCACTACATGTAGGTGATGGTTCTGTAGTAAGTTCTCAGCCTTATCTTCAGAATGGCTAACAGAGAGGATCAGGTTTGAATACAGGATATAATTCGATGAATTTGGAGATTTAGAGTTAAAGAAAAAATTGTGGTGATGTTTGGATGGGTGCTAATTTGTAGGGCTTTCCATTTTTATAATTTTCTTTGTTGTGCTTTCTACCATGCTACCTAGTTGCTTTCCTGTTGCCCTAGCATTTTAACTTTTTTGATGTTTATCTCTCTATTGTTTCTTGCCCCATTTGAAATGTCATCCGTATTTGGTAGGTGTTTTCTTCAATATAATGTGAATATTTTTCCATCACACAGCTTTTGTGGCATTTGTCTACACAAATAGCTTGTAAGGCCCATTCATCAGGGTATTTGATGAAATAAAATGATAATCGATGATCACCAACTAATGGTACCTGCAAATATTTACTCTAACAATTCTACAGTTTTCCTGTGCCAACAATTATACAACATTTTAACCTCATGAACTAGTCTCCTATGTTCTCTTAGCTAATGCTATAAGCACTTATTGCTGTTGTCAATGCTTTTACTCTCTAGTCCCATTGAACTATTTCAGTTATTTGTGGACATTGATCTATTTTCATTTCATTTCTTCAATTTTTCTAACTATTATGCGTTACCTTTGGCCAATGCCTTATTTCTTACCTATGCTTTTTCTGCATAAGCATTTCAGCCAGCCAGAGCAGCAAGGGTAGCAGGAGCCACTCAATCCATCCAAAGCCCGCCAGGGGCAGCGCAGAGGCAGCAAGAGCCACACAGGGCTGATGCAGGCCCAGTCAGGGTAGCACAGGGGCAGTGTAAGCCCTTCAGGTGTGACGTAGGCCCTTACTGAGCAGTGCAGAAGCCGAAACAGGCCAGTCAGGCTAACGTAGAGGGATTCAGATAGCATATTACTGCCATTTGTATTTCTCTGTTGGGTGAACTAGTTTTGGTGCCCAATATTGTTGTACTTAGATTATGCATAATAATGAAAACCCTCCAGAGCTAGTTTCACTAGTTTTCCTGCATTGGGTTTTTTCCGGGGATAGTTGTCCAGAAAATCCGTGTGTCACTTTGTCTATGAGCATGTTATTCAATATTTGATTTGTATGTGTAGGTTGCTAGTTTTATTTACTATTTACTTCGCTAATTTATTGAATATTTCAGAAATTAACTTGTAACTCAATTCAAGTAGGAGAATTAAATCAAGATATTGTAGTAGGGTTTCTTAGATTAATATATTTTCACATTCCCTAGGTCTAGCCCCATTAGGTCACCTTGGCAACAATTTCCCAGGAATCTAGCTAGAGGAAAACTTCTATACCCTAGAGGCAGCTGCGTTGCAATTTGACCTATCGAAGTAAAAACTCTTGTCTGATCCTTTCCCTCACCTTGTCCAGGATAGGAACATCATTGGTTGCTAAATTCCATCCCCGAACCTAAGCTAGGTCCACTTGGCCCCGTGTGGTCCCATTTGGTGTCAAAGGCCTTTCATCAAGGAACATTTGGGAATCCAAGTTCCCAAAGGATTTTAGGGATTGAGAACTTCCTTCATAAGTCTTTTTCTTCTCCCTCAACCCTTCAATCCCCCTCCTCTCTCCCTAGAAGATAAATTCCCTTGCTTAAAAGGAAAGCAAGTCCCACTCTTTATTTTATCTTAGGGAAAGGGTTTCGAGGGTCACTTCCCACCTATTCATTTACCTATAGTCTACAAGTGACTTCCTAAACTATTGGGACTCCACCCATCGGTGAAAGTCTGTGAAGAGCAAGGAGCCTTAGCTATGGTGACAATGGGCTAAGCCTCCATCGTTTCCCTTATCCTAGTAGTTGCCCTCTTAGGAACCCATTTTAGATCCACTACTAGTTTGAGTGGTAACATGTTGTTCACAATTCCATTTGTGAACAAATCTTTGGTATGCCCACTTTTGCCATACTACAGCTCCAAGATGAGATGTCCAGGGCTATGGAGGCTGCCCTTCTTCTCACTGAATCAATCCTCTACAATATAGTGAACTAGGGCTAGTTGGTTGGCCCACTTGACTGTTACTTTAGTCCTTCAAAGTATGCACATCCTTAGGCCCTATACACCTGCCCTTCTACCAATTTTTTTGTCCTTCACCAAAACAAGATTCAGGGCTCTTCTTTAACAGTAACCTAACAACCCTCCAATTGTACTTGGAGTACCATCAATCTGCCCAACCACAATCAATTATTTTTACTGATCTAGGGCCCACAATATTGTCTTCATCTAGGGCTCTTCAAATCTGCCACCTAACAATGGTTTGAGTCCTCTCAAGATCATTGTTCTTGTGTATTGACAATTTGATCTTTGTTGTCCAATCTATGAACAAATATGAAATAATCCTCGTATCATACTTCTAACAATCTATAGATGACTGAACTAGGGTCACAAATCAACCACTAACAATCCATTCACTAATTTTTCATAGGTTTCTTCAGATCTTTGTCTAAAACTCTATGGAAAGTCCACCAAAATCAACTCCTCTGCATGTCAATCCATTCTTCATATGGCACATTTCTTCTGCATGCTCAATCTTCTGCTCAAGTTCCACCCTCCTTTGGATCTGTTGTCTCCACACATACTGAATCTGCAAACCATCTTCCAGATCTGTGGTCTTTATTGCATTATAAATAAACCTCACTCTAAGGGTCACAACCCGTCTTCTTCTACGCAAATTTGTCACAGTCTTAAGGGCATACCTTATGAACTAAACATGCTAGGAAACTGTCCTAACTAGGGCATTATACTTATGTACTTCTAATTGTTGTATAACAAACCCTATTCACACATAGAAAAAACACGACTTTTCCATCCATAAGAGACTCGACCTAGCTCATATGGATCCATAGATTCTAGGCATTTCTTTGACTAAATCTTGACATGAACTTCAGATCTCAATGTCGACCCTCAAATTAGGGTTAAATCAATCAATATTATGCTTGCGTCGACTTCTGTTATGGCTCTAATTATAGTGCAAGCCCTCCTCCATTTTTGTTGGTCTTTATCATAGACCTTGCGGCCTACTAACCACCACAAGGCAAGATGGTATCAACCCTCTCTTCTATTTCATGTAGAAATTTTAACCAACAGAATTCAATCCGATCTTGTAATGTACTAGAACAAGATACTAAATCCTTCCTACAATTTTTGGAAACAAAACATGATCGCATAATCACATATAAGTAAGAGAAACAAGTTATCAAACGCACAACACTAGATGTATATAGGGAAGCAACTGCTCAAAACCCTCTATCTCTATTTTGTATCAAGTCAAGGAATCATGAAACAATACAATGCTTAATCTCTCTTGAGATTCTCTAGCACTCTGCCAATTGTCTCCTGCTGATCTAGGAAAAATCGGTCTAATACTTAGCCAATTATCATCGTTCCTTCAACCTGCCTTGCTCACGCAATTCTTATGGAATTATCTCCATATTAATTAGGAAAATCAACCTTCCTTGATTGCGCAATCCATCATGGCATCCCAATGACTTTATAATTGCACATGGGAAATTTTCTATAAATACAATTGATAGTTATGTTCCTTTGAACTGTGTTACAATAAGGATGAAGGGTCTTTTTATTATTTAAAAATAAGATAAAACCCTAAACAACCAAAACCCTAACCTGAGGAGATGTAACACCAAGATTTTATGGGCCCCATTGGGCTTAGTTGGGCAGCCAACTTCCCAGGGTCGTAACTTGGTCATATTATCTTCGTTTGACGCACATGATACCTCGTTAGAAAGATCTCTCCAAGGACTACAACTGCTAGTGCGATTTCTATGAAATCATGAAACCTTTCATGCCCCAAAAACGTCGTTTGGGGCCTCAAAACGGCTCTGGAAGTTCAAGACCCAAAAAACTGACAAAAATAGTAAATTGTGCTATAATTAAGGAAACTCAAAAACTGAAAGAGACAATGGAAAGGGCCCAAGTGGAATAGGCAGGTGGCCACCAATATCCACCTCGAACACCTTAAATCGAATTTCTTGAGCTAACTCAATCATCATGACTTAGTTAACTGACACAAGTCGTTATGAGACGAAATTACAATTTATTGTCCAATTTATTTAAGGAAAAAATAAATTAGATGCCTCACATTCTTCACTCCTGGTACATCAAAATTCCTCACCAGTGTGGGTGCATTTTTTTTTATCCTTTCTAGTTGCCAATTTCACTATTTCTTGTTGCAAATTTCAACACTCCCTCTCAACAAGAAAGGAATTCAATCTATCCCCATCTGGTACCTTTGGAATGTTCTGCATGCTACACTTCTCTAGTGTTGTTTGCACCTACAAATCCTGAAACTAAATAGCCTCTAAACAACTGAATCAGTATAATGCATCTGTCATCAGAGTCTTCTGACTTCTGTTAGCTACTGCACCTGTCTAGTACTAGATTCTCTACGCTGATGCTGACATCTGCATCCATGCCCTTTGAACTGTTGCTAACTTTGATTTGTGCTCCAGTATTTGACATCTATCACTCTAATTTCTATCTTGCTGACATCTGACTACATCAATCTAACTGATCCTTCCTACTACTATTGTAATGTGAGCTCCTCGTAGCTAGGTTCGATCCATGAGACACGCCATCTCAATGGACCTTGCCCAAATTTCTTATCTTTGGATTATGTCTACACATCACCCCACCATACACCTCGAGGTATGGCTGCTCCCTCTTCCCATCTGGCTCGAAATTTCCCCCTTATGGAGGTCTCTGCTTGAGTGGACGCTTCCACTCGGTCTCCTCTCTGCTTCTCCAATTGTGGCAGCTACTCCACAACCTTCTGAGACTGCTTCTCATGAGGATGCATGTTGAGAGGTAATTTATGCTCCCTCTAAACCACCAAGTCTCTAACTTCTGCCTTTCTCCTAAAATCTTTGCATGCATCTGGTACCTCAAGTACATATAGGTTCTTAACTCATGCATTGTCCCGACGTTACAAAAAGTTTCTAAAAAATAGTTGATTTTAAATCGATGATATCTCCCTCATCCGAGCTCCGATTCAACCGATTTTTTTTTCCATTTGGGTAGATTTTCGCAAGGAATCCAAATATTATATTTGTTTTTGAAAATTTTACACCAATATATTCAGATATTCTCTGCAAACTCACCGCCCAAAAAATTCCTGCTCTGATACCATGTAGAATATCTAACCAACAAGATTCAATCTGATCTTGTAATCTACTAAAACAAGATATTGAATCCTTCCTACAATTTGCGAAAATAAAACACGATCGCACAATCACATATAAGTAAGAGAAATAAATTACCAATTTCACAACAACATGATGTATTTGGGGAAAGAAACTACTCAAAACCCCTCTATCTCTATTGTGTATTAAGTCAAGGAATCATGAAACAATACATTAATGCTTAATCTCTCATGAGATTCTCCAGCACTCTGTCAATTGTCTCCCGTTGATCTAGGAAAACTCAGTCTAGTACTTAGCCAATTCTCATCCTTACTTCAGCCTACCTTGCTCATGCAATTCCTAGGGAATTAACTCCTTATTAATTAGGAAAATTAGTCTTCCTTGATTGCGCAATCCATCATGGCATCCCAATGACTTTATAATTGCACATGGGAAATTTTCTTTGAATACAACTGATAGTTATGTTCCCTTTAACCTCTGTCTCAACTGGGTATTCCTTGAAACTGACATGCATGCAACTATTAATAGCGAATTATCAGTTATCTGATTGATCACTTATTGTGAATTAAATCTAATTTAATTCACTGGACCTCTCACTAGCTCATCACTCAGTTAGAACTAGTTAAACTAATTTTAACTCATTTAATTGAGTTAATTACACTTGCACCCCACTAATGCATCAACTTCAATTGGACCCCAAAAATATTAGAATCCCTCTAGATGCCTCATCTTAGACCCTCAAGTACTTGAATTTATTGAGCTAACTTGGTCATCATGACTTAATTAACTGACACAAGTTGTTATGAGATGAAATTACAATTTATTGTCCAATTTACTTAAGGGAAAAATAAATTAGATGCCCCACATTCCTCACTCTTGGTGCATCAAAATTCTTCACTAGTATGGGTGCATTTTTTTTTTTTGTCCTTTTTGGTTTCCAATATCACTATTTCTTGTTTCAAATTTCAACATTTCAGAATTTGATGCGGCCTTCACACAAAGACACCATTAAAATCACATGCCCAGATTCTCATGAGAAACCTCTCTTAAGCTCGATCTGCTAGAAGAGAACCAACAATATGCCATCCTACTTCCTAGCACAAACCGACCATTAAGGTATGCAACATTCTTTTGAACCCTCACATGATGATCTTGCTCTTGGAGGATGATCATGACCTCCCTTTACCAAGTACCCTTACTTGGCCCTCGTAGTCGACCTACTTTAGGACTACATCTCTCTTCACCCCCTTGATGTGCCAAGATGTGCAAGGGTGTGTCAATGCGTGTTAGGGTCTGTCAAGACAACAAAAGGGAGAAAAAAGTTAAACTAAAAGGAAATGAACACATAAGAGGTCTAATAAGTCATCAATTTACCTTTTCCAAGAGGGGCATGCTAGGCACACCAACACTAGGGGGCAATAGGTGCCAAGTGCAAAGTCTTAGTGCATTCTAAGTGCCAAGTATTCCTTTGTTGCTTCTCATCTACTTTCCAACAATTGATCATCACAAATAAATTTAATATTAAACCATGCCAAATCATACCAAGGCATCTCAACGTATTCTAATCATGCTAAGACTTTCCAAGCTCCAACACATGCCAAGCACCAATATGTGTTAGGGACTAGTGTTATGCATGTTATGAAGTGGAAGGGAATGTTGAAGAGTGCTAACGTGTGCTAGAGAGTGATAATGCATGTTGATGAGTGTTAAGGATTACAAGAAAAAACGTTAAGGGAGCACTAGGTAAAAATTCATGGAAGTTAATGAATATGAGGAACTTGTGCCAGAGACTAGTGTTAATGAGTGTTAGTTGTCATGCCAAGGAGGGAGTGACAAGGTATGCTAAGCATTGGTAAGACATGCTAGGGAATATCAAGACATGTCAAGAATTCCCAAAGTGTGCTTGGGAGTTCTAGGGTGTGCTAATTATATCATGTGAAAATTAATAGTGCCAAGATATGTCAATACATGCTAGGTGCTAAGGATGTGGCACAGGGTGCTAGGGTATGTCAATATGTGTCAACGAAACAAAAGGAAGAACCAATAAGAGGGTTAATAAGTCAAGACTTTATCTTTTTGAAAAGGGGCATGCTAGGCACACTAATAATAGGTCCCAATACATGCCAAGTGGCATTGTGTGCCAAGTGCTAATGTGTGTCAATGCATTCAACCAAGGTGTTCTAGGGCATGCTAGGGACTATATGCAGCATGCCAACACATGCTAGGAGAGTTCCATGTTGTGCTAGCGCATGCCACCATGTGCTTGGGCGTCGGTGTCATCACAAGATGTTCTAGGTACAATGATGTTCCAAGACATGTGGGGTGCTAAGAAATGTTAGTGTGTGCCAAAGCATTAATTTAAGGTGTGCCCAAATTGTTGAGGATTGTTAGGTATTTCTCATTAATAGAATTTTCAAAGCTTGATTATGTATTAAATAATATATTTCCTACACACAATAGTGGAACTTTATCTAAAGGGAATTTGCTAGATAATAAACTTAATATGAATCATGTGTTGACTCATAGGAAATCTCTATTCGACTAGTCATTACTTGAGGGAAATGATACACACTAATTACTTCTAAAAAAATTGATTGACCCTAACCACTATGGCCTTGGACATATTATAAAAAGTACTCCACAATAATGGTATTAAAATGTTATCTTTTGACAAAAAAAATAATAACAGGCACATAGTGTCATCAAAAACTCATTGGAATGATCAATGATGATGGGCATTTTTTGACCGTCACCAAAAGTAACAAAAAGAGCATTGGTGAGGGTCATTAAAAGTTCATCACTAGAAGTGTCACCAAAGAGAGAATTAGTGATGGGCCTTTAACGACCCTCACCAAAAGTGTCATTGAAAATGTCTTTGGTGACGGACCATAAAGGACCATCACTATATACACTTACAGTGACAGTTTTTTAATGATCAATGATGACGAACATTTTTTGACCGTCACCAAAAGTAACAAAAAAGAGAATTGGTGAGGGTCATTAAAATTTCGTCACTAGAAGTGTCACCAAAGAGAGAATTAGTGATGGGCCTTTAACGACCCTCACCAAAAGTGTCATTGAAAATGTCTTTGGTGACGGACCATAAAGGACCATCACTATATACACTTACAGTGACATTTTTTTAAGGACCATCACCATATGTGACATTGGTGACGGACCTTAAAGGTCCGTCACAAGCATGACCCTCACCAATGTGCTTTTTTCTTGTAGTGATGAGCATCCCAAGCAGTGGGATCATATTTTTCCCCAGACAGAATATGCATATAATGACTCACCAAACAGAAGCACAGGGCAGATTCCATTCCATATTGTTTATGGAATGCACCCGAGAGGAATATCAAAGTTAAGAAATCTGGCAAAGGCAGAACTAAGGAGCGCTGATGTTGAGGAATTTGCTTCAAAGATCCAAGCCATACATGAACACGTGAAACAACAGCTACAAGGTAGTAGCATCAAATACAAAAGCAGAGCAGACTTGAGCAGAAAAGAAGTCCATTTTGAAGTAGGAGATCTGGTTTTGGCGCACTTGAGAAAGGAGAGATTCCCAAGGAAGCAGTATAACAAACTGAAGTTCAAAAAGATTGGGCCATGCAAGATACTTAGAAATTTTTCTACTAATGCTTATGAAATTGAATTGCCTCCTGATGTTGGAATATCTCCCATTTTTAATGTTGCAGATTTGTACAAGTATGAAGATGATGGTGCAGAAGAGGGACCAGCAGACAAGGAACAGATTGAGTGGGAAAAGCAGCTACCTCCAGCACAACCATTGCAACCAAAGAAGATATTGGAAAAAAGAGTGTTCAAGAAGACCAGAGGACAAGAGTACTTTCAGTACTTAATCAAATGGAAGGACCAGCTAGAGGAAGATGTCACTTGGATGACTGAAGGAATGTTGCAGAAGATAGGTAGATCAGCGGAAGAACTCATGGACAGGAGTCCATGAAGAAAATTTCCCACGGGAGTATGATGCAGGGGCATTAGACACTAGCTAGCAATGTAGGAGGTTTTGTCCATATGTTGTGGCTAGGAGGGTTCAAAATCATTCAAATTGTAACAGCAAGGTGTCAATACCTTAGCTACCTGTTTCATTTAGATTAGTTAGTGTCAATAGAAGTCGAATAGTTAGTTCAATCCATCTATCATGTTCATTTATACAAATAATGTAATTAAGTTTTGTTAGAAGATAGACGATCCTCACCGAGGAACCGAAGAGACACATTGTAATGCATATAAATTGAATCCCCCGGATGTATTGAGTAGAGGAGATTTCTGTAATAAAATCTGTGTGTTAATCAATTGCTTCCGGTTGAATAAATTTCAGTGCCCGTTGATTATCAAATTGTATTGAGCTGATATTTGTGAGGAATTTGTTTAGTCGTGAGGCGATTGAACACTGGTTTGTGTATGATTGTTGAACTGAGTTGTTGTATAATCTTCATATCTCTCTACCCATTTTTCTCTTGAATTGTCTATACAATTGAAAATCCCACTCAAAGAAGAGGTCTGTGCATAATCGAGGTCGTCGAACTTTGTTCCGAGGTATGAAGACTCCACTCATAAGAGAAATAGATTGTTTCATTGTTAATTGAAATCTTGAACCGAGGTTGGACCCTGAGTTAGTGAACCAGAGTGAATAGAAAGGGTAGCGTAACCCTAACTTAATCCTTGGTCAATCATTGTTCAAAGGTTGGAAGCGGTTTTGATCTCACTGCCTTTTTGGGACAAGCGGTATTCGAGAATTTGGAGGATTCCATAGACTGGAGGACACATGGCATAAGGCGGGTTTCTGAAACCGCCCTCATCGCGCGTTAAATTTCGACCGAGGACCTAGTGTGATATTGATACACACCGTCTGATCTGGAGGTTGGTCATCGAATGATGATCACTCTCAGATATGTTCGAGAGATAAGCCAAGGTACGAACGTTTATTTTGTTGAATCCACGTCATGTAGGTGTGGGCTCGGGGCCTAAAGGTACATTAAGTGTTCCATTGGTGGTGTAGTCGAGTTATTCACATAAGCCCCGAAGTATTTAACCTTTATCATAAGGTTTTGGGTGGGGATACCTGTTGGGTGTCGACCTTAATATAATTAAATCCTGAAGTTGGTGTTGATTCTATATTGGAGGTATCACAGAGTTATAAGGTTTGATATATTTAAAATTTTCCAAAGTTGCTGAATGTGTTTATTTTTCAATTCCTTCGAATTTGATAAATAAATTCACAAAAGAGTTGAGGAATACTATGTGGAGATGAATTGAGTTAATCCTTGGGAAAATGCTGACAGAGCTACTATAGAGGCCAGCGCTCCTTAGGGGGCCGAATTTAGTTTTGTTGTTGTCAATCATATACCTCCACACCCCAAATCCAACAACCTATTTTTATTTTGGTGAAGGCATTTTTATGACCACTTTCCCTCAATATTATTTCCATAATGATGTCTCGTTATTTTGAGCTACTAATCCCAATAGACTAGAATTTTTTTTATAAAAACAAGTATAGTTTTTTAATCGTTAAAGCCCTCTTTTCACACAACGGTTCTCTTCCTACCCATTCTCAGTGTTGTTTCCCCCTCACTCAATGTTTTCTTTGATATTTTTCTCGGATCTAAAAAAATAAAATAATATGTAACTCCCCAAGGCTTTTTCAGGAAATTTTCTTTCTGGGAAAAAGGAAGAATTCCATCCCATCCACATAGATTGGAATTTAAATTGGTCATATAAATTTTTAATTCATGCCAGGTTTCTCTAATTTTTATATATCAAATACTTCCTTCTATTGGATACAATAATAATAATAGATAATTTTATAATGTTTTCCAATTACATTAAAAATTATATTTTACAACATAATGTAATGTTTTTACAAGCATAATAGGGAGATCTGTAATTTTTTTTATACTGGAAAAATATTTTTTTTAAACAAAAGTTATTTTTATTTAATATATATATATATATATATATATATATATATATATATATATATATATATATATATATATATATATATATATATATATATATATATATATATATATATATATATATATATATATATATATAATTACTAATTATTTATTATTATAAAACATCATTAATCCTATTCTCAAATATTCTCTTAGTTACACTGATTGATATTACAACTTACCTTTCGATTATGTTAATTGATATTATCACTGAACTGTATAATTATTATTTTTTGTTAGATTTTCATGATTCATATGATTAATAAAATGTGTAATTTTTTATTTTTGTTAGAGAGAGTATATGGTATTTAAAAAATATATATGCATAAAAAAATATTTTACTTTTCACTATAAATAAAGTATTTAAATATTCATATTAAGATAAAAATAAATACTTCCAAATGTGATGGAAATGTGTAATTCTTATATTTCTTAAAAATATTTTAATGTAAGCTTTATATAAAATATTTGATATACATGTAAAACAAAAAAAAACTATAAAAAAAATCATGTCAAAGGAAAAAATTCCAATTAATTTTTAACAAGAGAGATATGTGTAATTCATTTAATTCTTAATGTGAATTTGATACGTACCATTTTAAGGAAATATTAATAAAAAAAAAATTATATACATTCCAATCCAAAAGAGAGAGATTAAGGAATTGAAAAAAAATGTGGTTAAAACATTTAGAGTAGTGTAACTATGTTATGCTTTGGTCATGTTCCAAGTATATTTTTAGCCAATTTTGTTCAAAATCTAATAGAGATTTGTAATTATAATTGGAAGTTTAAATTTTATAGTCCAAACACACTTTGAGTATTTAAGGATATTTTCAAGGCCTTGAACCTGTCTATGCATTAAAAATTGGAATTAAAATAATAATAAAATTACAATCTCCACGAGAATTGTATTGCAAGAACATTTTATGTGTGTGTTACTCAAGGTGGAGAAGAACTCGCATTTCTTCCATTGTTAAAATTAAATTTATACAACTAGTCTAAATTTATTTTAATATGAATCTATAAAGTGTTAATAAGATGGAATATTTTTATATGTAAGTTATTCTTCCAAATTTGCACTCTTAAATAAATTTACAAGTCAAGATATTTGGTCCATTTTACTACTAAAGAGATTCCATGATAAAAATTCTCTATGCTAGTAGTATCAAAATGATTGACCCTACAAAGCCCTTCTAGATTTTTATTTATTTTTTAATTATATGGAAAGTTATAAGTTATGCAAATCCAAATCTAGCTCATGTATATTATGTGTAAAAGGTAAGTTAAATAAACATTATCAATAACACAATATAGAAGCAATCACAAAACATGAAAAACACCTAGAAATACCCTACAAAATTTAAAGGGAAACTACAAAAATTAAGGGTTATTAATTGTATGACCAAACTAGCCATGATCACAATTGAGGATCCAAACTTATAATGGAGACTGATAAGCCTATTTCTCGTCTTATTTCCATCGGAAAAAATTGACATAATACCACGAGCCATAAAACTATGTGCCTGAAACCACGGGTTGTAGAGTATCATTCCCGAGTGAAGTTTAATCCTAACAATATCCTCGTTAAAATTGACTACGGAATTGTTATGGATCTAAACCCCTTAATGATCTGGGTAATTAAGAGAATCCAATATGCCTCCTATCACTCTAGACTTTGGTGCATGCATGTTTGTCATGTCTTACAACAATATTCACAATTACATCATCTCATTTATAATTAATATTTTTCTTGGTTAATGTTAGTAATTCATTGCTTCTTACACTCTTTCATTTCCTTTCTCCATTACATTTATGTAACCTCCACCTATCAAATTATATAGGTCATTAGCCACTATAACCTCCAATTCTCTAGGATTTCTCTTTAGATACATGGTTCATCAATCTATTGATTGAGACACAATTTTCACTACCTAGCTATGAAATTAGAATTCATTCATAACTAACTTTTCCACATGATTTTTTTCAGACATACTACATCGATTGTTACAACTACCCCACCAAAATATCGATATCACATGTAGTCTTCTCAATATCTAAAGTCCATGCCTCCACCAAACTCGCACTCTAGAATATAACTTGCTCTAACTACATTTGGATACAGTAGATTATTTCTCTCTACCATTGAAACTCTTTGTAATGTATGTATGTGAAGAGGGATACTGGTTTCACTTTGCTCTGTCAAGCACTAGATTTCACTAACACTCCTTCCATCAACTACTCTTAGACTTATTACTCATATTTCCATGTGTGTGTTGCAATAGATTTAAATTATTGTAAACAAACACCCACGACTCTCCTCCTCAGCCACTGACTACTACTTTAGGGTTTGATCCTTTAATATTTTCATAGTTTTGGTTCTTATTTTATCAATTTGAAAAAGGAAATCTTGACATTATTTGCACCAATTATTTCTTCTTTGGGGTCTTTTCTCACCACTACTAAAAAATAGCATCCCACTACCAAGCCACTCTGTGTACTTCCTAAATTTTTTCTCGTCATTACTTCCTGGCCTTCAACCTCTTCTCAGCCTTTTTCTTTTTCATAAATTTCATTACCGCTGGATTATTTCCACCACTTGGGCTCTTCTGATTACTCAACCTACCATACAATCATCTTCGGTCTCATCCACTTCCAATGCCACTCTCCTCTATGTTGTTACTCTATGGAAGGATATGGTGTCCTAATTTGATTCCATCTATTGTGATAATCAGATTAATATTTTATCGAGCCATTCACGTGAAACCTTGCTCTGTGTTATAGGTCAAATTGGGCATCATCCCCCATGACCTGGTCAAACTGAACATCATCCCTAGGACCAATGAAATAGGTCTATCATCCCCTCATATTTCAGTTTCTATATGACCTAACAGAATAACAATTCATTCATGGCTTCTATTGTGAGATTTCCAAGGTTTGAAGTATATGTTATATCACCTATTGAATCACCAATGCAGCCTCTAAAGGGACTAACTGCGTTGCATATGCACCATCCTCCATTCAAGGGTGCACTGCAATGCACTTCCCGACATTCAAGAGTGTGTTGGTCAATTGGGAGCGAAATTCTCATTGTTCTAGATTCTCCACATGGCCAGTGCCTTCTAGAAGAGTCCATATGAGTCAAAATTTGAATCCAAGTGTCCATCTAACACCTCTGAACATGTCTTTCCTATTCTTAGAAAGTCATTCATTGAGAAACTACCATCAGTTTCCCTATAAATTAAGCACAAATCCTAGTGTTAGAAAAGGAAGAATTTTGGTAAAGAAATGCTATTGGATTCTCATTTGAGAGAGTGAAATTATTGATATGCTTCTGGTTTGATCTTGGATGTGATGAGGCTGGGATGAAGCTGGAGCTGGTGGCATCAAGTTGTTCATTGTTTGTAACCTCCCCCTTCTACTCTTTAATAAAGATTGATTTTTATTTTCCCATTTATGTATCTGCTTATGTTTCTATTTCTCATGCAATGGATTCTTGAATGATATATATGCTTCACATCTGATCGATTTGAGTGATTAAGATAAGTAGGCATATGTATATATTGAATCTTTTTGTTGCTTTATGTTTATGCTTGCAGGAATCAATATGGCGATCTGAGTTGGATTGAAGGTGACAGCAAAAGCAACAGAAGGAGAAGGAGAAGCACTTGGATTGAAAGTAGGTTCTTCTATCATTCTGTGTGTCTATTTATTTTAGATAAAGTGATAGAAAATTATTTCATCTATTTTTCTAACTACCTAGCACCACACTTAGGGAGTTTGATTTATCAGTAGATCACAATTATGCATAACAAATTGAAGACTCCACTGGGGATGCTCCTATCATTCCTGGTGTTTTTTCCTCTGCTAATCCTCATAAATAGCATCTAATTTCAGTTATTAGGCATTTGAGTGAAATAATTTCATTATAAGTTTGTTTTGTAGCTTGCATTTTCAATCACTGCTGCGCCCAACGCATTTTTGGTCAAGACACAATGCACTGCAGTGCATTGTCTCCCACTCAGTGGTGCATTGCAATGCATTGACTCCCCTTAGAGACTATGTTTTCCCCTCAACCAACCAAATTCAATTCAAATTTTCCATTGCTATCATTATCATCCATTTGTTTGATGTGTTTTCAATTGTCTGGTACCCCTTAGAGACCAGTGAACTTTCCAGATTCTTCCGCCTTTGAAAAGTAAATTTGTTCAATGTCTCTTTAGTGTTTTTCTTTATCAGTGGCAACTCAAATTAAAATTATTTTATTTTTGCATTAGGTCCATTTGTTTTCGTAAAGGAAATTTTCATTTCATTCTTTGTTTCCTTTAGGAAAAAATTGTATTTCCATTCTCGATTTTTTCCTAAAAGAGAAATTGTTGTTAAATTCCTCGTTTCTCAAAGAACAAGACATATTTTTGTATTGATTTGATGCATATAATTTCCTTTCTTGCATTCACATTAAAGGAGCGGAAAAGAAAAACATGCATGTGCATATAGTGAATTGTGTGTGTTGCATAGGAACAAGTTAGGAAAGCTGCATTTTATTTTTTGTTCTTTGTTGTTTGCTCTCAAAATTGATTGCTCTTTCACTTAGTAGCTAGAATTTTCATTGAAAAAACTAGAATTGAAAAGTTTCCTTATCATTTTATTTTTCATTTTTAGGAATTTCCATCACATCACATGGTGAACCTCAAATAAAAACTTTCTAAACAAGATCAATTTAAAATTTACATCAATTTACCTAAGAAAGCATTGGAACCATAACGATAACATTTAGAAGGTCTAGGCTAGAGACGTGTTCTGACGTCATTAAACAAAGCAGCTATTGTTAACTTGTCTGCGATACATTCTGATTGTGATACCTCACCCCACGTACGTAAGTATATCGGAGCTTTTCCACGTACCTTCGGGTATATAGGGCGGTGTTCTAGTAAAAAAAGTATAAGGGGGTGCTCTCACTGTGTCATTTCGCACTAGACAAAGCTAATATGAACTTAGGCCTCCATATACCTTCAGGTATATTTAGGAGGACAACTTTAGGTTGCTATCCATCCATAGTGAACCGAGTCGGCCGCCTTGTAACTTATGATACACCGAACACAACATTCAGGGAGATTTCCTACTCGTACTTCTTGGTTCGCCAAGAGGTATTATGTAGTTAACAATTACCTGGTAAACCTTTTGCCTAGAAATTACACTTTTATTTTGTTTTTTTTTTTTGGTCATAAAATAAATCAGTCATTGTGGAAGAAGAACATCCCTTTCCCCATCGTTCACATATAATAGCACTGAAACCACCTTTACCACTGGAATCCTTTTCTGGTCGGCAAAGGTGACATCGCTCTACCAAAACTAGTACTACCAGTACCTCTGGTGCAACATCATCCTCACATATACCAGAGTCGGCTCAATTTGTTTCTACGAATCCTCGTTCATTTACTGTTGTTGAAACAGCGTCCTCTCAGCTACCTGTGGTCACGATCCATCCAATCAGTGAGACCATACCTCCCAAACCTGACGTTGTTCAACGTGAAGTTGATCCAGACCCTATCACTTTTTTTCCATAACATCTTGTTGGAATAGGGTCTCCTACAAAAGCTGCGAACCTGGTCCATTTTGTATATATTTGATTATATTTAGTCTAATTCAAGGGTTTTGGGGTGGGTCAAAGCCCCTAATTCATTGTAAGTGGGTTAAGGGTAAACCAAGAGTCTGCAAACCATGGTTTACAGACCATTGGATGCGTAGGCTAAAGTAGTATAAGTAATTGAACCTTTTTTGAGTTGTAAGGCAGAGACAATGAACTAAGCTTGGTGTGAATTGTGAATTAGTAGATCTATTTGGGTTTTGGGGGAAAGGACTCCTGTTGGCTCTGTGTGTGGAGATCCTCAGTCCTGTTGTGTGTGGACCCTGCTGCTATGTGCGCAGGTTGGTTTTTGGGTATTATAAAAGGATCTAAAGGATTAATGAAAGCGGAAGGTTGTTGAACTCTATGATATCTATTATGTTATGCATGATTCTATGTTTAGCTCTGCAATTAACTGTGTTAATTACTTATGTTGCATTGACAATTGATCTGAATCTGCTTGTTAGACTTTATGCAAGCATAGCTGTGATAATTGCTTTATTTTCCTGTATCTGTTAATTATTTTGATTATATGTGGTATTGCACACATGGATTTGAACAGACTGATAGATTTGGGTTATGTAATATGCGATCTAATATTTGTGAATTCGAACGCAACTCTGCCTAACTTACCTGCCCTCTCCCAGGGTGTGGAAACCTGGTTCGAACACCCTCCCATACTACTTCGGGTGAGACTTTGGCCTGCACAAGCAGGTCACTGCGGAAAGGGCCAGTAGTATAAGGGTTTGTTGGCAAACCTTAACCTACGAACCTAGGTCAGGACCCCTCGAGCCAAAAAATGGTTCCATTGCTGAGACCAGGAGAATTTTTAGAGAGGGATCGGGTAATGCCAAGGCCGTACTGGAAACCTAAAAGAAAAGAAATTGATGAATGGTTTGAAAAGCAAGTTCAGGAATTCGCAGTAAAATAAAACCGCACTAAGAGGTTGACCAATGAGGAGTGGAAAAATAAGTGTATTTTCACGGAGATCTACGAGATATTCTTTGTAACCATTGTGATCGAGCTCCAACAGTGGCTCGCAAGGTTGGTCAAATTTCAGAAGTGTTGGAAGGACAATCAGGTCACACAGTGGACCGGAGAATTGATCGAGCAGTTAGAAAAGGTTGATAACACCATCACTCGAACAGTAGAACACTGGGTGGACAACGTGCTAGGAGGATTCGCGACAGAATTTTCCATCAATCAGTTCATCTCCTACTCTTAAGTAGAGTGAATATTCTTCAAAGGATTTAGGGGTAAGTTTCTGAAGACTTTACCGTTATTGATTAAGATATTACTGTACGAAAAAAGTATTTTTTGTAGCCACACCGTTTGAATGACCTGTGATCTGGACAGAAGTACGACGTGAAGTGGAAAATACTATCAAACCAACCAAGAAGGAGGTAGATCTATCTACAACCCGGTAAGAGAAGCAGTTGCGCAAAGTCCTCCAGCCACACCTCTTTCGAACCAACATAGGGGTAAGAATTCACCTACACCTCCACCACCAGAAGACAACATGGCTATGCACATGAAGTTTCCTACCTTTAAGGGTGTGGGAGACGAAGACATGGATCAATTCTGGTTTGTTGCAGAATCGGTATGGACTGCGCAAAACATAGCTAGTGATGCGGTGAAGAGGGCGCAGCTATCCCTTGCCTTCGAAGGAAGAGATTTGGATTGGTACATGGGATACATCAGACAACATGAAAACTCAACCATTGAAGAGAGCAAGAACGCCTTGAAACAACAGTTCAAGAAGCCTAAGTCCTATTCTCAAATAGTGGTTGATCTAAAGGATTTCAAGCAAGGGCCTTCTGAGTCTGTGTGGGAGGCCGATCAATGACTAAAGAGGGTCATCAGAGAAGGATGATTTTAGTATGATGAACAATAGCACATGGAATGGTTCATTTTTATACTGCTACGTCACCTGTGCGTACCTATGGGTCCCCAAAATTTTGAATCACCAGAAAAATCCCTGGAGGTTGCTATGAAGTTAGAAGTTGCACCCAGAGATGATACCCTGCTAGGCATCCAACAGATCCAAGGACAACTAGAGACGATGCACATAGAGATATAGAATCTACAAAAAGAGTGAGGAGCATAGGCTAGCCCTGAAAGATGGTGCATATGATGCAGGATGAATGGTCACACCACAGATAATTGCCCTCTATTAATAGACTACATGTAGGCAGGGGGACCTAGTCTGTTGCGCCCTAGGGAAGTTGTAGGACCAAGTGGGATGGCACTATGGTGCGATGATTACCATGTTGCACAGCTACACGACACAAACCATTGTCCCCGCCTTGCTGCGTACGTCCCAGAAGTAAAACAGCAATGGTGCAGGTTCTACAAATCAGTAGGACATGATGAACAGAACTACCGGATGTATGACTTGATGATCGATCGAGGGAATCTCTATAGGGTGTAGTCAGATCTATCCTCACCAAGATCCCTCTTGAGTGCAAGGGGCTCCCTAGCAAGGGGAAGGGGAGGCGGAAGAGGTGGAAGCACAAGTCGGGGACGAGGGAAAATAATCTGTTATAACTGTGGGGAGGTAGGGCACTTTGCCAACAACTATTCAAACCCTACAAGACAGTATTGCTGGTATTGCAGGCAGCTGGATGATGCGATTGAAGACTGTCCAGTCTTGATAGTGAAAATGCAATAAAAGTAGCCGACACCTACGCAGAATATGAAGAGGGTTAAGGCCAAACTACGAGACAAAGATCCGAGCATGAATTTCGTAACACGCAGTGGGATGGCCACCGAGGGGCTTCAGGATAAAATAGCAACCGAGCCTCTGATCCGACTAGCATTTATCAAACAGGAAGGTTTGGATCTGAAAAAGGAGGAAGAAACAGTTGTTGCAGCTTGCAAATACTTTGCTGAGGTAGAGGCATCTAATTCGCAGCTGCCTGAAGACCTCAAGGCAGATGAAGAAGTCAAACCCTTTTTATAGGCATGTATGAAGCTGCTGCGCAACCCAAAGGCTATGGAAAATCTTCAGGCATTGATAGATAGTTTCACAACACAGCCTATCCTCCCTCCAGAATTCAAGGACTTACACAAACTCTATAGATATAAGAAACACACTAGTAGGGAGATGCGGTTGACTCTGCAGATCGGTGATTACGAGATGGATTAGGTTATTTTGGACATAGGGTCAGATGCGAATAGATTACCTAAACAGACTTGGCAACGAATGGGGGAACCTAAGTTGGAATGGTCCACTATCCATTCACGTATGGAAAATAAATAGAAGATCATACCCTTGGGAAGATGTAATATCCCAAAATGGGAATGCACAGCAAAGCCTACTGAAATAACACACTCCTTAGAAATATGTGCACTGAAATGAGTTTGCAGCTCCTGGATCCCTTAGATCAGTGGATCTAGTGTCTAGATCGAAAATTAGAGCAAAACCAAATCAAAATAGGTGAGGTAAACAGACCTCCCACCACCTAGTATAGCTGGAAAACACCCAAAGAGAGGGGCTACAGCTATATGCAACAAACTTCTTTAGAAATAACGTAGTTTTGAGAGCATGAGAAGGAGACCAATAAGAGGGATCAAATTTTATATATACAACAATGAATCAGATCCATAATGATTCCCTTATAGTATACAACAGAATGTAGAAGACAAGAAATAGAAGAAACTCATCAAGAAAGAGGGCTGCAACACATGTATTGACTGCAAAATAGCTTGACAACGTTATTTATAAGAGTTGCAGTAGTTGTATATTACACTCCAGATCTAGAGTAGATCTTTGTACAAAAGATCAGATCTATTTCAGATATGTACACTAGAAAGGCTCCTTTACAAGATCCCCTTGGGTTTTGATCAAATCATGCAATACAAAGAGTAGATATGAGATCAAAGTAGCAGATTTACAGTAGTATTCAGAAATTTCTAAAGATGTTTATAATAGAAGAATATTAGATCTGTACAGAACATGGATTAGCAATCTAATCCATGGATCACCATAGTGAAGGGAAAAACACCAACACCAAATATCTCTTCCCAAAAAGTGGGTCAAAACACCCTGCAACTTCCTTCTTGTAAATAACGTAGTCCTGGAAGGGAAACTGCATTTTAGGTTGAAGCATTGGGTTGGCCTAATACCAAGATCTGAAATATCAGCTCCAAAGGTTCAGAACTCTCTTGCCCATGGGATAGAAGACTTTCCCAGTGAAAAGAGGCCCTGGAATGGCCTAGATCTGAGTAGATATAGCCTCCACTTGCTGCAGCTTGCAAGGAAAACCAAACCTTCAACAGGATATGTGTTGTAGTTGGAAGATGAGCTTGGCCAAATGCCTGATAGTGGACGATATCAGCAAGACTCTTCCAAGAACTCCTCAATGGAAGAGGTTGGATTCCTGCACAGGAACACCCTAGTGCTAAACAACACTATCCTCAGCTAAACAGTAGAGAATGATATATGTATGAACATAAAATATATGCATAAATATACACAATCAACAACCTTCTTCTGTTGTCCTCCTCTTCCTCTTATAGGATGAAAGTCTTGTCAAACCCTAAACTATCTTAATGATTTAGCTTCATTCACATGAGTGGCCTATAACATGAACTACGTTGTGCCTCTAGGAGATACATTGCATATAGACAGCGTTGTTGATTTGGTCCTGTTGACCCAGTCAATTGATCCAGCCTCTTTCCCACTTAAGTGTGTTTATGAAAATAGCTCAGATTTAGCTTTGTTCACATTGAGCATTGATTTATTTTGTTGTTTAGGAGTTTTATTGATCCTCCTTTACAATTGTATTCATGAGACACAAAAAGTAAAAAAAAAATTGTATATTCCCATTAGCTTGACTAATTGGGAATATTACAGTCCTCCCCTCCAAAATGTTGCTTGTCCTCAAGCAACTAATAGGGTGAGTGCTGCAACACTTCTCCTTCCCCATTGGTGACACCATCAATGCTCCAGCTCTTTGCATAAGCTGAGTGTTCACCAATCCAACCTTCCATGAGTTTTTCCCCCAAAGTCATTATGAGATGTACATAATCCATCCCACAAAGAGTCAATAATTCCACTGAAACAAACATGGTTGAACCCCTGCTCTCCCAGAAATATGTAGCAAAGTGTACATAGAGAGTCTCCATCCCATGTTTTACACACATGCCTCCTATTCTTCCTCCATAAAAATCCAAAAATAGGACAAGTACATCATCCATGTATGGAAGCAAAATTACAATTACATAAATAGAAATTTGAACAATAGGAGGTGGGTCATAGTCCCACATATGGTACCAGCGTAGGGCATCTCCCACCTGCATCAGATCAAGATGTGGTAAGTGGTCTTCCCAGCACTTACTTTTTACCCATGTTATCTCACTATGGCTGAAAGTGTGAGATAAGTTTGGTGCCTTAGGGAAGCACCCATCATGATAGAGAATCTCCCTTTGTTTATCGAGGGAGTGGCCAAATTTAGAAATTTGTGTGGCCCAATGTTTACCATGAGATTTACATGATATATGACTCCTCCTAAGAGCCATGGCCTACATAAACATGGTGAAAGAATATGTATAATCAGAAAATAAAACTTTACTTACATGATCAGATCCCTCACAATCAATACCTTTCATACACATGGAGTTGTGCATGGATCTTTCTCCTCTTTCAAAAGAAGGAAGAGATGGCTGAAATAACCCCTTTATGGAGTCATGTTGCTGCCCCAACTCCACATACTTCATGCATTCTCAAAAATTCTGATACAGTTCTTCTTTCAAGCCTTCCCAATCAAAGCTTCTCATGATGATGTTGTAGATCCTCATGGAGTACATATGGTTGAAACAAAACTCTTTGTAAGCTCTTTGTAGTAGCTTCTGCTTGAGCTTAGAAGCTCTAGACAAGAAGATCCTACCATGATGATAGATGACCTCTTCTTGGACTAAATAGCCGTCTTCATGTAGCTGGTCATTAAGTGTCATACAAGTGTGTATATCTTTGGAATAATCCACTAGAAGTTGGGATTCCCAATACAAAACTAGACTTCTCAACATGTGACAGCATAGATGATGCATCAACAGAAATGTCTGTCATGTTGATGATCTCCTCCTTGACATATCCTATGCCAAAGGTGTGTGTTGCAAGGTTGATCCCTCCATTTTTCTCCTCCAACAATGCAGATCCAGATATGAGAGTAGGTGGTGATGATAAGGGAACAAGATCTCCCTTCTTCTTGAGCTCACCCAAGCCTCCCAGTGCTATAGCCTTGTCTTCTAATACTCCAATCCTTCTTGGACTCATGAGTGGAGCATCAATATGTGGGGCACCTTTCACCAAATCTGAATCAGGTGGTCTCCTAGGTGGTTTTCCACAAGACAATGGTGCCTCATGGTCCATTCTCCCATGCTTATCATATGGTATCAACATCCCCTTGCTTCCACAGTGCAATTTCACCTCTGTTTTTTGTGTGAAAGTCCCAGGTAGTATCACTCCTAAGGATGCAAGAGTGCTTTGGATTGGAACCTTTGCTCCTTTCTCTTATTCATGCACTAGTGGATCATCTCTTTCTATAACAATGTTGTGACCCCTCGTTTGTTCTGTCTTATTGTCTACTAGCATAGACACTTGTTTCTCATGTCCTGCATATGTAAGATCCTTTGGAACTCCTTGCAAAAATGCAAGAGCCCCTCTAATGGAAGCCATTGCTTCATCTCCTTCCTCCTTCTCATCAATGGAGCATTCCCCATTAATATGTGATCGTTTCTCTTGATCCCTTCTTGAAAAAGGACTACTCATGTCTTCCTCTTTAGGAGAATGTTCTAGTTGAAGTGAGGCTTTTGTCCTTGGAAAATCATATTGCAAATATTTAACCCCTTCAACAATATTCATAAATGGAGTTGGCTTCATGGATTTCTCCAACTCATGCAAATATTCAGACTTCTTTGGCTTGATTTGCTTCCTCAAAGAATTTTTAGAGTGTACATCAAATATTTTCACTAACCTCCTAGTAAACCTTGCATAAGTAGAAACATTGACATTTTCCAAGGAGAATGACTCAAATAGCCACCAGGCATAAGCCTTACCTTGAAGATGCAACGCTGCTACCTTCATGGCTTCTTCTTTTGAGACTTGATGCAGCTGGAAATATGTGTCAAGCTTCCCTACCCAAGATTGGGTTGAGCTCTTAGGTGATCCATCAAAAGTAGGTAGAGAAAATCTACCCAAAGTGGGCTGCATGCACCCTCTTCTTCTACTATAGCTGTAGGATCGCCTTTCTTCTTTAAGCTGACAGAAATTTGGGAAACTGAGATGCTCTTTTAATATCTTTGACTGAGATTCATACTCTTGGAGATATTCACAAATATTTTCCTCATTTATTGTTCCTTCTTCTCCTTCTTCCTTTGACAAGAAAGTAGGCATGTTACAGCGTTGTAGATCAGGTTGTGTGGATGAATGATCACACACATAATAAGAAGTACTGGGGCTTCCTTGATGTGAAAATATTCTTGATGGATCTGCATGTCTTTCCCTCCTCATTCCCCGAATTTTTTTCTTCAGCTCATGCATAGCTTTAGAAAGAGTGTTAGAAAACTCTTCTATTTTAATCCTTCCAGATAAATGGGTTTCACCCTTCTTCTCTTTGTCTTCTGTGTAATATTTCTTCTTGTTCTTATTTTTTACCTCTTCTCTCTATTAGTGAGAGGTTCTAAAGACATATTTTCTCTTCAAGAAAAGCATAGATTGTGCCAAGAAAGATGCTCTGATACCACTATAATATCCCAAAATAGGAATGCACAGCAAAGCTTGCTGAAATAATGCACTCCTTAGAAATTTGTGCACTGAAATGAGTTTGCAGCTCCTGGATCCCTTATATCATTGGATCTAGTGTCTATATCCAAAAGGATAGCAAAAACAAATCAAACTAGGTGAGGTAAACAGACCTCCCACCACCTAGTATAGCTGGAAAACACCCAAAGAGAGGGGCTACAGCTATATGCAACAAACTGCTTCAGAAATAACGCATTTTTGAGAGCATGAGCATGAGAAAAATAAGAGGGATCAAATTTTATATATACAGCAATAAATCAGATCCATATTGATGCCCTTACAGTATACAACAGAATGTAGAAGACAAAAAATAGAAGAAACTCCTCAAGAAAGAGGGTTGCAACACATGTATTGACTGCAAAATAGCTTGACATCATTATTTATAAGAGCTGCAACAGTTGTATATTACACTCCAGATCTAGAGCAGATCTGTGTATAAAATATCAGATATATTTCATATCTATACACTAGAAAAGCTCCTTTACAAGATCCCCTTGGGGTTTTGATCAAATCATGCAATACAGAGAGTAGATCTGAGATCAAAGTAACAAATCTGCAATAGTATTCAAAAAATTTTAAAGATTTTTACAATAGAAGTAGGTCATATTTGTATAGAACATGGATCATCAATCTAATCCATGGATCACCATAGTGAAGGGCAAAACCCCAACACCAGAGATCTCTTCCCAAAAAGTGGGTCAAAACACCCTACAACTTCCTTCTTGCAAATAACGCAGTCCTGGTGTTATCACTATTAAAATTTTCTAAACTTGGTCAGTTTATACTTTCTCCTAATTCATGGTATTAGATAGGTTTTGAGTCATTTTTATGTTTTATAGGGTCTAAGCCATAGGTTACAAGTCTCATTTCATCACCAAATAAAGTTCATAAACCTTGCTTTACTCTTTAGAAGTCTCATACCACGTTTTGAAAACCATTTTAAAAAAAAAAAAAAATTATTAAGCCATGAAACCACATTTTCATAGCACATACAGTGTAAAAAATATGTTTTACGCTACGAAAATGCTTCTATTTTCGTAGCGCACTACAAAACCACTGAAGCAACCTGTTTTTCCATCAAAAACCCTATTTTTCTTCTTTTTGTAGTCATTTTCCAGAAGGGTTCCTGAGCCACTAAAAACTCATTTTGGATAACTGTAAGAGATTTTTCATCCTAACATACTGAACTACAAAAACCTCTTTCAGTTTCTTCAAATTCATTATTAGGTGGGATAAATTGATGACTCAACTTGCACTATGAAAACAGCGCAAAGTCACTAAGAGAAAAACTTTGTTTTCTATCTTTAGTAGTCAACTTAATGATCAGTTTCTGGCCACAAGAAAAGGTATTTTGGAATTATGAAGGAGTTTTTTCTTCCTAGACTCTCCAGCTACAATAACCTATCTCACTTTTCTCAAACACGTTACCCGTTGGGAGATACAAGGCTTTCTTTGAAGCCATATTTTCAGAAATTAGGATTTTCCAGTTTTATATAGGTTGTTCAAAGATCGTTTCTGGGCATTAGGAGAAGTATTTTAAAAAAAAAAAGATAGGTTTTTTTTCAATAAATCATGGTATCCAAAAGCCTCCTTTTTTTCAAAATACTTTTTTTATGAGCAGATAAAATCTCTATCTCAACACCTATTTTCCAGGTAATGAAACAGTGAAGTTATAATTTCTTAATGCAGTTTTGTTGTGGAGAAGGACTTCACTTTTTGAAAAAATTTCAAGGATGACATATGTTGATTATTAAACCCTTTAGACATCATGGAAAAAGTGCAATAATTTTTAAAAACTAATATTTTTGAAAAAGTCTGTGTAAAAAGACATGCACAGCAATTTCATAGCACGCTACGAAACTGCTATAGGTGCAATTTTGAGTATATTATAAGGGTTTCAAGAGATAAAAACATCTAGTTTTTGAGTGTTGATGCTACTAAAGGATGGAAAGGGTTCACAAATGAAGATCCATGTGTCAAATCAAAAGAAACTGTAGGTTTAAGAGATGTTTACAAAGACATATATTCTGCGCTACGAAAACAGCTGATATTTTCGTAGCACAGCCATATCAGCTCTCTTTATACTCCCTCAATGGCTTAATTTTTGTACAGGTGGAAAGGCATGGTTATATTTACGTGTTAGCACATGTCACTTTTCTAAAAACGTCGAAATTTCCAGCTCAAGTGTTGGAATACAAGCATGGAGGTAAGGGCTAAATTTCATCAAACAGTTTCCTGGTTTCTAGGGCAGTTAGGTCATGGAACAGCAGGGTTCATAACAAAGTTGGAGGCATCACCAAATTCGACCTCATGAGGTTTCAGGTGGCAAAAGAAGCATTAAAGGTTTATATAATGTTGTTTAAACATTTTTTGGGAGTTTTAGTCCTACTTGAATTAGGAATCTTCAAAGAGAGTCATGTTGTCATTTTGTAATTAATAAGCCTGTTTTATGGTTAGAATAGGTGTCAAGGATAGGAATTCGAATTCCTCTAATGGTGGATCATATAATCCAAGGTTTTAATGCTATATATGAAGCAAGAGGTCGAATTAGAAAAAGTTTGGAGACTTTTTGGCAAAAGCTGTTGCTTTATGTAATTGACTGTTATCAGTAATGCAGAAAGGTTTTCTTCTTCACAGATATTAACAGATCTGAGACTCTCATGGGGTTTTAATGATTTATTGATCTACCTATTATGTTTAACTATTTGCATTAGATCTCATTGCTATTACTCAGAATTCATAACCCTATGCTCTGACTTCCTTTAGTAATGAGGTGACTGTGTTTTTCTGTGTTTTATGAGTGAATTGGCTTTGAACCACTAACAATAGATTTCATTACTATAACTCAGAATTCATAACTCTATGCTCTGACTTCCTTTAGTAATGAAATGATTCTATTGACCTTATGTTCTTGAGTGAATTTTCTTTGTTTAAGACCTTTATTTTCCTCAGCTTCCATGTCAAGAAACCTTGCCATTGAACCTACTGATTTGTTGACTCCATAAGCCTAATGGTAGTATTAGCCTTCATCTTTTCAACCTGCAAATATACAAAATAAATACTTAATTCATAGATTTATCCATATATCTATATCTTTATTCCATATCATTAACCCTTGAGAGAGCCCTCTCAGGCTGAGGAGGCTAAGCCTCAGTCAAAATATTGGTTTGAAATAGTTACACTAAGATTGAATTGATGAGCAGCCTATCAGGGTCCTATTTTGGTGATAACATTTTGGTGCGTCTGCGGGGAGTCTAAAGATATACATCTCCCAAAAAATCATGAAGTTGAACTCTTGAAGGTAGTAGGAGCTCAAAAGATGTTTGAGGCTGCAAAACTACCTTGGCGACTCCACACATCAAATAATCAAATTGGATGGTGACTCCACTACTAGAAGATCAGTAGCTTGATGAAGTTTCAAGATGATTTCCATTGCAAGAATGAATGCCAGGTATACCCCTATGAATTGGTCTCATATCCCTGGTTTTCCTAATCCTATGCCAAAGGTTGAATGGTTAGATGATCTTCCAATATTTAAAGATGAAAATAAAGACAATGTTTCTCTTCATTTGGTTAGGTTCCATATGCATGTACAAGGTCTTAAGGTTCAGTTCCCTTAAGATTTTTATGGCCAGTTTAGAAGGAAAAGCATGATCTTGGTATGAAAACTCGCCAAATGGTTCATTATATTCTCTTGCTGATTTCCATAATGTATTTTATGAGAGGTATAAAGTGTGTCATCCCTCCTTATTGATGGTCAAATACTGTTGTAAACACTCTGAGAGTTTTATTGAATATTTGGACAATTTTTATGAAGATGATGAGTTCATGGATGAGGAAATTTTAGAGGCCCTTCATGACAATACCTTTCATAAAAAATAAGAACACCAAGAAGAAAGGATAACATCTCCCTTGGATTAAAATGAAACCCAACAGGAATTTACTGTTGAAAATCATGTCATATCCTCTGAGTTTGAGGAAAATTTGCAACAAGTTTTTCAATCCCTTGATCATCAAGAGAATGAGAATCAGTTCAAATAGCAAGAGGAAATATTGGAAAATTTTTGCTACAATCCTCAAGTACAGGAAAATGTTGATTCTTCATGTCATTTCTTGCATCAGCCTATATCAAATGATGATTACATAAATGAAGAAGTGGGTAAAATTTTTTCTTTACCATTGTCTTCTAATCTGAAATAATTTGAGTGCAAGCCAGAAGATAAGTTTTAGTTTGTGGATGAAGTTGCAGAGAACATTGAAAAGGACATTCAAGTTTTAAAAGATAAAATTCAATCTCATAGTATTAATGATAAATATTAGTCTTTTCAAATGATTTTAATGCCAAAACACAAAGAGGGGGTGTTGCTACCTGTTGAAGCCTTGAAAATTGCTGCTTCAAACATTGGGGGATAACCACCCGGTCGGGACCTTAGGACAGCTCCTTTTCCGTTTCGTGTGGTGGCTCCGACTGGATTTATAGGACCAGTTTCCTAGTAATTTAAATGGGTTGGTAATGGAATGATTGGATGAAGGGAAAATGGGACTAAATGACCGAAATAAAACTATTTAAACTAACTTAAAACTAACAAGATAATTCTAATACTAACCCGGGCATTAAATGTGAATAGTGACTTTAAATTGTTTCAATTGAACAATAACCATAAAAATGTATTATAGCTTAATTGAAATATGCAGTAGAAAATAAATATAACTCTGTTTAAGAAATTAAACAGAGCTATAATAACATATTGCATTCAACATTATATATCGTTTGCATATATTATAAAAGATAAATATTTCTATACACTCAGAAATGATATGTATAAATAAATATTGTAAAGCGAATACACATAAACGATAGAAATTTTAAAAGAGAATATCACATAACATAAGAAACTAACAGTGAATAGATAGAAATACCATATCCATCTCGATATTTTCCAATGCAATCTGATATCCAAATCCAGCAACTTCAATGTAAAATCAACTCCAAGATACAGAAATGCAATTCTTAAAGATAATTTCGCACAGAATCACTTGATATGATCCTTTATAAAAATATAGGAGTCAATGGAGTATAGAAATGTAATCTCCAAGTCAAAATATTACAAATTCAGGACCCTTTTCTAAATGCATGAAAGGGGTTTAAACAGGTAATTAACAAAAATAACTAAAACTATTCCTACAACCTATCTAAATATCTAGAACATAAATGTGATTTTGAGGAAAACTGACTCATTGATCATCTGTTGCGGTTGATGTGCGTAGATGGCATATTTTGAGCATTTCCTTTACTTATTCAGGATGACTAAGCTTTGAGTGTAACCGCCCTGTATATGTGGCATCAGAGAATTCAGGAATGATACAATTGATGGCATTTGAAAGAAATTTTATTATTGTTTGTTGACTATGTGGCTTGATAAGATAAGTCCACATTGTATCCCATGATATTCCTTGTAGCTGGCCAATTTGCTGATTTTTATTATTTATCTCTTGTTTCAATCTGTGATCAGTTTCTTTTACCCTAGGTAATTGGTCGGCACTACAATCTACAATTAAATTTATTGTATATAAGTTAGCATTCACCAATTGTATTACATTGCTCATTATGCCTTTAGCTCTGGATGTGGCTCTTTCTACTTTAATCAAACAATGTTCCCATTCTGTAAAAATAATTTCTTTATGTCTTTCCATAATCTTGGGAAGATCTGCTTTTCTTCCTGATTCTGATTCTTGCCATAAAATAAATTCAGAGATCTTTTCATCAGCTTCATCAAATTCAATTTTAAGAGTGACTCCTTCATCTACCAAGGAATATGTTAATTCACATAGGGATTCTGCTTCTACAATCTTTAGAAAAAATTCATTTAATTGTTGAGACAATAACTTGTTTGTCTTGAGGGATTCATTTTTGAATTGATCCAAACTGGGATAATTCTTAAACTTTTCTAATTTATATCGAAACATCTTCTCTTGTTCAATCTTCGAAGTCTGCTCATTTTGTAGAAGAGACTGTAATTTTTCTATTTCTTGATTTAGCTGATGTTGATTTTCTAGGGTCTGCTGATCAATCTTCTCTTTTTCAATAGCCAGCTACTCTTATAATTGTTTAGATTTGAGCTCTCCATCATGTAATCGTTGTTCTAACTGAATGATCTTCTGTTGGTTTTTTGCAACCTGTTCTTCTAACATGGCTATTTGCACATCCTTTTGCTTCATCAACTATGTAACTTCAGAGGCTTTATCTATAGTAGCAGCACTATAGGCACCTACATACTAGGATCATTTGGTGAGATCCTCAGATGGATTCACCTCAACATTCTTATAAACAATATTCATGAATTCCCCCTATGATGCCAAAAGTGCATCTTGATTAGTTCTCCTCTTTTTCCTCTATTTTCTCACCACAACCCTATGTTTTGGACTGTAAAATATATCCAAAGGAGGAATTTCTTCTATCTTCAATATGATATCACCTGTGGGATTTACAGGGATGATTTCTATATCCTGGTCTTTTGGATCATCAACTTTTGAAGTGTTTTGTTGTCCTATTTGCTGGGAAAATTATTCATATTGGCTCAGAAAATGAAGAGAAACAATAATTTTAGTAGCTTCTTGTCCTCCAAGTTGAGAATGTTCACTATTGTTTATATCAATTTTAGGTGCATGTTCAGTATTTTTACAGTCTGTGCCTCCCTTTTCAATACGCACATTGGCATCAGTACCTGTGCTTTCTTTTCTTGCCTAGGACGAAGACTATTGTACATCAATCTTAGCAGCTGTTTTTGTCTTTTCAGTATCCACTTTGCTGCTAATATATTTTTTCTCTAAAACAGGATTAGTTCCTGTTACTTATTTTCCAGATCTGCTTCCTGTATCCTTCTTTTGTGATTCATATCCTGGTGTAGAAACTCTCAACTGATCCAGATGAAATTTGAGTAGCCTCTGACTTCTAAATAACAAAAATTTGTTCATTTCTTCGACCTGAAGTTTAGACTTGGCCAAATCAAAAACTTGGGACATTTTATCTACAGAAACAAATAAATCATCAAATAAATCTGGTTCATGTTCGAACCGAGCAATGGAAACAGTATTAAAATCATATGCCACTTTCCTAGGATCATATTGCCTCCCTGGGATGGTTGAAAGCTTGAGATCGGTTAACTTAACAACTTCCTTTTCAGCATGGACAAAATTGTTGATAGTATAGTCACCACATTTGAAAGGAAAGGTAGGCCACATTAGCTTCTTGTTGTTCTTCAAAGTTCTAGACATACCTTCTATTGTCAGCTGATAAGAAATTTCCTGTGCTAACCGTTTGTCTGGAACATACAAAGGAAGGATGTGTGGCTCTACAATACTTCCAAAAATTGTGACATATGTGAAATTTTCCTCCCCGAACCAATCTCCAATAGAGGACAAATCAAGTCTAGCTTTGTCGAAAAGTCTAGGAGGGAATCGACCAAAAATGATTTGGTAAATCAGAATAAGAAAACCATGACAGACTCTGTAAACATGACTTTTGAAATGCCCCTTCCATAAGAACTTGTGATATATATGAATTGGAACAGGTTCTTTAGGATTCCATTTCCATCCTAATAAGGGGAATTCTGAATTAAAACAGAGGGCATCTAGGATATAAGCACAAAAATAAAAAGGAGTGGAATTTCTTGAATTTTTGTCTTTCCTGTACTCAAGAATTTTGTTCGCTATCTTATCAAACAGAATGACAGCCCAATCCATTATTTCAAAATTAATAGCGGAATGTATCAATGGAACCATTTGAATGGAAAACCTAGTTGAGTTATCATTACCAAACAATCTACACATCATTACTGCAGCATAACAATATGGAGGCAAAAGAGACTCCACAGAGTACATACCTGATTCCTCGTGTTTGTGCTTTTCAGGAGCCCTTCTCCATTCTCTAATTGGTTCTGACTAATTTTCTTTATTCGCAGCAAATTCTTTGATAAAATCTTTGTTATAAATCTTTTGTGGGTCAGGAAGGTGGTACATCGCTTTGATGTCTTCTGGTCTAAACGACCCGAAGATTGCTCCAGATGCAAAAACAAAAGTTCTATCTTTGATAGCCACATTATCCATCACCCATCTAATAACATCATAATATGGGAAAATTTTCACCCAAGCTGCAACTCGGTGCAAAAATGAGTTTGCTAATGCACCAAGAGAACTTTCAGAATCAGAGTCTGAGTCGGCTTCGTTAGGAACTGTGGCCTTTGCTTCAACAACTCTAGGGTTTTCCTTTTCTAGTAGATTGTAAACATTTTCCCACGTCATTTTACCAAGTCCCTGACATGAGGTATCTGTAACTAGCTTAAGCTTCATTGGTTTCTCTTTAGGTGGCATAATAATCACAGGAACTTTTGTAGCAACGGCGGCTTTCGATTTCCTGAATCTCTTCGAAATTTCAGTATCGGGAAGTGTTTCTCTTGTTCTGCGAACAAAAAAATTGGACATTATATTCTTCTGCAACAGAGAAAAGATGTCAGCCAAGGTGAAGCGTAATAATGAAAACAACTATACAAAAGGATTTTTCACTGATTTGCATTTATTATATCCATGGTTAAAAACTTAAATGCCCTCTAGGGAGTCACACTCATGCATTCAATAACAAAACAAATCATTGTTATTCGTTTGATTCGCGAGTTAATGTTAACGTACAATCGGAGTTTGGCATATTTAGAAATAAGTGCAGGTATATTACCTTTTAAAACTTTGAAACATGATGAATAAATATATGGACATTTAAGTTGTATTCGCATCGCAATTCGTTTAAAAAGGAAAATGAAATAAGACTTATGCCAAATTCCGATTGCGAAGATCGCATCAGAGATTTTAAAATGAAATGAACCATTTAAGAGCTTCTCCGATAATGCGATTGCGATGAGGTGGGGTCCATCGCATCGGAGTTTTAAACCAAATGAATATAATGTTTTAATTCTTCTGAAATGCGATTGCAATGAATCGCATCGCATCGAGAGTATGTAAAAGAAACATACATTTTAAATTTTATCGAAATACGATTGCGATTGAGCGCGATCGCATCGGAATTTTACAAAGCGAAAACAAACTTTAAAGAATTCTTCGATATTCCGATTTGCGATTATTGTTCATATCGAACATTGTTAAATATAAATACTTCATATAATATTTTCGATATGATCTAAGGCTTTGTTTCTCATCGGATCGGAAATTTATTAAAGGTTTGTACACTTTGTAAATAAAAATATGTTATGTATCCTTTTATCAATGAATCTTTTATTTCTAATAAAAATGATTGGGATTTTTCTAAATCTTTCATTTCTATCTAAAAAGAAAGATAGAAAGGGGACCTATTTCTAAGTGGGATTTATTCTAAAATTTAAAAATGGGGAGGGTTGTTGTACGGTACAACAATTGGCGATTCACTAGAAGAAACAGTTATCTCTGAAAAAATGAAATGAACACTATATTTCTAGTAAGTAAAAATTTCTAAAGATAATGAAAACTTATTTTAGGATAATTCAAATAAAATTTAACTATGAAAAAGAATAAAAATCACTTACAATTTCTTTCTAATTTCTCAAAGATCAAAAAATTTTTGGGTTATCTCAAGCTTTGATTGGTTGATAATAATAAAGTGGATTTCTTCAAGTTTAGCTTTTGTAATATACTCTATTGTCACAGGCATTGCCTCTGTTGCCAGCAAACATTCATAGTCTCGACAGGGTTACCTTTTAACCATTAACCATCCATTATCCCATCCAACTAAGATTATGACTCTTTAAAAATAAATTCATAAGACATATTATCTCATGTTTTTTGTCTTTTATTTATTTTTTCTTAATTTAAGAGCCATTGTTCTGGTTTGGTAGCCAGTTAGTAACAATGCCATTCACTAGTTGTAATTAAACTGAACAAGCTGGCTCGTGATGAGACCCCTTGTCTTACTTTTATAAGCCATTACCCTGTTTTGGTATGCAGTATTGGTAATGTCAATTTTATTACTTCTTATGATAATGGTAAGTAGGCTCGTGATGAGACCTCTTATCTCCTAAATTTTGTCATATAATTTCTTAGAATTACATTCTAAAAAATCACAACCGAAATGGATGGGGTGAAATAGTTGTATCCTTAAGAATAAATGGATGACAATTTTCAGAGTTTTTGTTTGCTAAAGCTTGAAAAAATCTTTACTTTTTAGAGATAACCTTTCTCTGCTTAGTAAAATTATAATGATTTACATTTTCTTTAAGGTTTCAAAAGATCATGCAAATGTTTTGAACAAATTTTCAAAGCTTAATATTTTATTTTAAACTATCCAGAATTGTAATCATTTCCTTGAAAATTCTTATTTATATAAAATAAGTATTTATAACATTCCTTCCAAGACAATTTTCAAATAGTAAAAAGTCAATTAAAGACTATTAACAACCTTTATTTACAAAAATAAATAAAAATTGCAGAAAGGAATATGCACAAGGAAGAAGGGGTTACCTCCTTATGAAAAGAATTTCTTTAAGACAAGCCCATTTATAGGAAGAGATTCTCTCTTTCTTGTTAAACCTTGAAGTATGAATGTATATGAGCCTATCTTTTCAGCAATCTGAAATGGTCCAAGCCACATTTTCTGAAATTTGGTATGCTTACCTTTTTCTTAATGTGCTTTATCCCATTTCAGAACAAGATCACCAATTGAAAAAAAAATTGAGCCGGTGGAACTTGAATCAAAAGAAGATTTTACAAGTTGTTGATGTTTTTCATGAATATCTTTTGATTTTTCTCTATCTTCTTCTAATTTAAGGATTTGATCAAATCTCAACTAAATGGATGAGGAAGGATTTTCTTCAATGAATTGCACTAAGGCTAATGATGGAAGAGCTAGATTTGATGGTATCACAGCTTCTTTACCATAAAATAAATTGAAAGGTGAAGTTCCAATAGAAGCTTTAAGAGTAATACGATCAGCCCATAATGCAAAGATTAAAGACTTGTGCCAATTATTTTGATTTTGATCAATAGTCCTTTTAATGATTTTGATGAGATTTTTGTTAGTGGATTCAGCTAAACCATTACCTTGTGGATAATAATTTGCTGAATATTTCAATTTAAAACCTCTTTTAATTAAAAATTTCATTATACTATTACCAGAAAAATAAGATGCATTGTCAAAGACTAGAGCGTTAAGTACACCAAACATGGTAATGATGAATTGATCGATGAAATCAATAATTTCATCAGAGTTGGCTACATTTAGAGGAATTGATTCTACCCACTTTGTGAAGTAATCTATTGCTGTGAGGATGTACTTGTGCTGCTTGGAAGAATGAGGAACTATCTCGCCTATAATATCAAGCCCCCATTGCTCAAATGGTTGCTCAATCTTTATTGGCTGCAAAGGAAAAGCTGGCTTCCTTTGTCTTCCACTAGCAGTTTGGAAAATATTTCACTTTCTTACATAATCATGTGTATCTTTGAAAAGGGTAGGCCAATAATATCCAGTATGGATAATTTTGTGGGTTGTGGTATCACCTCCAAAATGACCTCCTGCTGGTCCATCATGTAATTCCTGCAATACATTTTTTGCTTCAGACTTTTCAAGACATCTTAATAGGATTGAATCATAATTATTTCTGAATAACACATCCTCAGCGATTTCATATTTATTAGCCTTTAATATTAAAGCACGTTTATTCTTATATATGATATTAGAAGGAGCATACCCATTTTTCAAGTAAAATATTAGATCAGCATACTGAGATTCAGAATCTGTAACACTTATCTGACTTACTTGAACAACATTTTCTGGATCTTGATCTTCTGGTATATTATGAGCTCCTACTAATAATCTGCAAAAACCTTGTCCTCTAACAATCTTTGCTGGTTTAATATCAATATCATATTCTTGCAAAGTTGTCACCCAATTAGCCCTTTTTTCTCCTACTTCTCTTTGAATTATTAATTGTCTTACTGCAGAGAATGGGAAAATAACCTTTGTATGTGTTTTTAAGAGAAAAGGCCTAAATGTTTGATTGACTTGAATACAGCGAAAGCTTGTTTTTCAGCATCAGAATAATTCAGCTCAGCTCCTTGCAGATTCGAGCTGAAGAAAGAAATCGATGCTTCGATTTTTTTATCATTGAGCTGTGTTAAAACAGTAGCATAGGATGTTTCAGTTGCCAAAGTATACAAAATAAAATCATTGGAAAAATTGGGAGTATTCAATGCTGGTGCATCAATGATTTCTTTCTTGATTGCATCAAAGGCTTATTTTTCTTTATATCCCCATTTGAAAACCGAATTTTTCCTAATCATATTTTGCATAGGCAAAACAATTTGAGAAAAATCTGGAATGAATATTTTTACAAAATTAATCTGACCCAAAAATGATTGCATGGACTTTTTGTTATGAGGTAAAGAAATATCATAAATTTCTTTAACTCTGTCAGGATCGATATATATACCATCTTTTGACACAACAAACCCTAAGAGTTTTCCTTGATCGAGAGAAAAGAAGGATTTCTTTGGGTTTAAGGAAATACCAGATCTCCTACATCTTTCAAATATTTGTTTCAGATCGTGTAGATGATTGGATCTCTTCTTTGAATAAACCGTTATGTCATCAAGATAAATAACAACTGATCTATTAATTAGAACCTTAAATGATATGTCCATGGATCTCTGGAAAGTAGCTCCTACATTTACTAAACCAAAAGGAATTTTTTGATAAGCATAGGTTCCCCATTTGATTCTGAAAGTGGTTTTCAACCTATCATCTGGATGTACTAGAATTTGATTATACCCTAAAAATCCATCAAGGAAGGACATGAGTTCAGAACCAACTACCTTTTGGAGAATTTTCTCCATGGTTGGCAATGGTAAATTATCTTTTTGACATGCCTTGTTTGAATTCCTGAAATCAATACAGATTCTAATATCGCCATTTTTCTTCCTGACAGGTACCATGTTGGAAACCCAATTGGAATGCCTTATAGGAAAAATGATTTTGGCTTTCAAAAGCATGTTGAGTTCTATTTTGATTTGATCCTCAAGATTTGGATGAATCTTTCTTAACTTCTGTTGAACAGGCTTAACATCAAATAGCATTGGAATTGTGTGTTGAATTACAGAAGTATCATAAGTCTTTAAATCCTCATAACTCCAAGCGAAGACATTTTTATATTTACTCAGCAGTTTAATAAAAGCAGATCTTTCTTCTAGAGTTAAATTGAGACCTAGATTAACATTCTGAGGTTTAGAATTAGAGCCAAGATTAACTAATTCAAACTTCAAAGTTGAACTTTGAAGTTTAGCATTAGTAACTTTCTTGAATCTCTCTTTAATATCATAAAGATCTTCAAGTTTAACAACAGACTTAGGAATCGGATTTTCATTATTTCTTGAAGTAATTTGCAGATCATGATCATCTTCATCAATAATTTGTTCATCATATGATTTCTCAGAATTTAATAAATTCAAAATATCTTGATCATGGTAGAATACTCTCCAGTTAGTAATATTGTCTAGGACAGATGGGCGAAAAATCAACTCTACTAAAAATCTATCAGAACTGCAATCTTCAGCAGGAAACAGTTTGGACGCAACATTTGCTAACAAGTCAGCTGATGTGTTTTGATTTCTGGGAATAGAAGAGATATTAAATGCTAGAAATTGAGTGGTAAGGTCCTGTACTAGGGTTTGATAATGTTTGAGATGTCCTGAAAGACAATGGATGGTATTCCTTACTTGTCTTATGACAATTTCGAAATCTCCATATACTTTCAAGTATTTTACATTTAACCATATGGCCTTATAAATCCCTTGAATCAAGGCTTCATATTCAGTAGTATTATTAGTGCACTCAAATTCTAATATACATGATAACATGGTTTTCTCTCCTTTTGGATCAATTAGGATGCACCCTGTTCCTGCCCCATCACTATATTTTGATCCATCAAAATATAATGACTAAAATAAAGTTATATCTATAGGTTTATCTACAAATAAATTAGAAATATTAACAGTTCTAGAAGAATCAGATTGCAAAAAAATTTCAATTTGAGAAACAAAAGTATTTACAGAGAACGGTGATTGTGGTGCAGTAAAATTTCCAAGAAATGACTCAGCAGAATAACCTCCAAGAATATTATTGTTGAAAGCTACAGGTTCATTTGGTTGTTCAAATTCAATTACAGTGTGCGTCATATGTTTTTCTCGCTCGATTTTGATTTGATTTGGTTTTCCTTTGTAGGGGAGCCACATATGTGAAAAATCGGTTGAGATATAGCCATTAATTTTTGCAAACCATTCTCTGCTTAAGACTAACCCATATAATTCCAGAATATATGCAATTAGAATATCAATTCTTTGGACAATCCTAGGATCGAAAGCTATTCTGATGGTAACTGAATTGATTTCTCCTACAACTTGAACTTTAGAGCGATCCAATTGTACAATATGAACAGCAGACTTATGTGGTTCAATATTCAATTTAGCACAGACTGAAGAAGGCATTATATTAGAGTATGATCCTAAATCAATTAAACAATTATGCAAATTCTTATTGTAGATTTCATAAGTCAACAGAAATGGAGGTGTCTGAGAATTTGACCTTTCTCCAATAAGAACAGTGTCTATTGCATCTACTTTGTCTGGTGGCTTACCAGTCCCTTTAGCTGCTTTAGCTATTACACCACTTGGTAGAGGAGCAATAGGTGTATCATTTAACTCTTTTAATAGCAACTTTTTTTTATGTTTAATTTTGTTGAGTTCATGTAATGAGATGTTCTCTCTAGTATTTTTCATGTCTTCAAAAATATTATAATCCATCATATCTGATACCACCATAGTTTTGGATGATGATGTGGGAGGATTGGGAGATGATGGCTAATTCTGAGTAGGTAAGGGAGAAGCTCTCTTTGCAAGGGTTTTGTCTTTAGTACTCGGAGTTGTAGTTTTCTTCTTCAGAATAGTTTGAACAAGTTCCGATGCAGATTTTCTCCTTGTGCTCACAGGAATAGCTTCTTGTTCCATTTCACTATCCGAATTAGGGAGAATGAAATCCCGCATTCCATTTAGTTCAGCTACTTCTTCCCTTTCATCTTCTTCATCTGAAATAAGAGGATTTTCTTCTTCTTCTTCATCTTCTGATTCTGCATTGGATATTGCATTGGAGGTTTTGATTCAGCTTGATTTATCTTGAAATTTCTAAATGGTCTCTTTGTAGAAGTCTCTGCCACTTGCTTTTTGATCTCAACCATCTCATTAGACATGGTTTTAAGGAATTTCTGTAAACCTTCCATGTCATATGGATCTCTTGGTGTCTTTTTCTTGGAATCATCTTTAAAAGTGACTTTATTTGATTTTCTTTCCTCAATAGCATTTTTCTTATCTAGAGCAATCATTCGTTTTTCAACTAAAATAGCTTCTTTCATATTCTCAGCTAAAGTTGATTTTGCAGCTCTATCTACAAAAATTGCTATGTTTGAGGGTAAAGCATTAATGTACCATTCACTTCTAACTTGTTCACTAGGTTTATATGTTGCAAGGATCTTATTCAAGAGTTTATTAAATCAAGAGTTAAAATCTTTAATGGGTTCCTTGGGTTGAGTCTTTAAATTGGAGAGATCGTTGATTAGGGTAGAAATTGATCTACATCTCCATATTTGGTTAAAAATTGCTCTTCAAACATATCCCAATTAGTGATAGAATCAGAAGGTAAGGAAAAGTACCAAGATCCTATTGTTCCTTGCAAGGTATAGGGAAATAACCTGAATACAACATCTTCATGCTCTACTTGATTAAGATTTATAGCAAGCATAAAATTATTGATATGTTCTTCATCTTGTATACCAGTATCTGGACTAAACTTTGGCAGCCATTTTTTAGGATGATCAAGTAGATCATGTAAAGGTATGGCCATATTTACAGCTCCTGGTCTGGTCCATGGTCTTTGTGTTGGTTGTGCCATTCTTGTGATGATGGTAGAAGAACTAGAAGTGATAACTGGCATATGAGTAGTAACAGTTGAAGTACTAGAAGAGACAATAGATGTTTGAGCAGATGAAGTTTGAGCAGATGAAGTTTGAGTAGATGAAGATGATACTACTACACTTTTTTGATTTGGAGCTTGGGAAACAAATGATTGAATATGCGATGAAGAAATATTGTACCACTTTCTGTTTCCGATGGAGTTTTTCTTGTTTTGACTCTACTAGGTATAGGAAATTCTTTTTGGGAAATTTCAAGTTTTTTACTCTGTGACCTAGTGAGAGGTATGGAAGAAACAAACTGCGAGGTGACACTACCTTCAGATAATTCTGATTCTTCTAATGATGATGAGAATCCTTGAATTTTATGAACTAAAGCTTTGACTTCAGGGGATTCAGGAGTTGGATTATCTGATTTATCTGAGACTTTGGTAGTGGGTGTTTGAATACTTTTATCAATTTCTTCTCTTGTGATTTGAGATGTGGAAGAAATTGAAAGTGATGAAAGTGATGTGCTCTTAGAATGGTTTTCGGATTTGGATTTATCTACCATTCATAGTGTTAGTTCCAAAATCCACCTTAGGCTGAAGGAAGGCGAGATTTAGGGTAACACCAAACCACGCTCAGTCTGGTAGCTAGCCCTACCAGAACAGGAGAGGGCTCTCTCCGGGTCTATCTCGTCAAAATATGTTCAATATGGCCTGAGATGACCTAAATGAAAAACTGATACTGATTTTAGGCTAGTAAATAAATAGGTAAGAGGTATTCTGATAAATGATTTGGTTTCAGGGATGTATGGGACAAAGAACAGCATGAAACTGAGAAATTAAATCAAAGACACAGAGTGTTTCATGAGGCAAGACAGGCAGGAAGTTTAGCAATCAGATTTGAAATAATATGGAGTGGAAAGACTGTTGAGAGGTTTTCAAAGGGCATATATAATGGATCCTTATCAAACAGAAGAAAATACACAGAAACATGAACGCTTTCCCAAGGCAGAGCAATAAACATGGATTCTACCTTTCCTACTTAAAAGCATTCAACTAGAGATGATTATGAATGAACTGTAAAACATAACAAGATACATATGAAACATAAAGAAGAAACATATGCTAAACTCATGCCACATGAATCTCATAAACCAGAGCTGCAACCTTTCATTAATTCTCTGTAAAAGCTGTACAGTGAGGTGCTGAATGTTTCTCCCACACATTTCCCAGAACTCAGACCCCTTACAAATGATTTTTTAATACAATAAATAAACCGAGATGTTGAAAACAGATCGACCAAAATAAGGAATTATTTAATCATCATTAACAAACAAAACTGAAAATCCAATCATCTGTTCTGAAGACAGAACAGCGTTCCCCTTGAATTTCTCTGATGACCAATTAAAAGACAAAATCTAAAGCGTAGACCCTTTGAATTGCAACTGAAGTCAAAAAATAGACAATCTGTTCCTATCTCTCTGTTGTGGTAGATATCTTCACTTTAATTTTGGCTTTTGGTTTTTGACTTTTCACCTTCCCTTTGCCGTTTGAATAAAAACCAATTTTTTATAATTAGCATCCTTTGCAACATTTGGGGCGCTTTCATCTTAATGTATCAAATTCTCCCCATGTATAGTCCATCTCCATCCATCCATTGTATTCCAGTGAAACTCTACCAATCCACTATCTTCTGATCTCATAAATAATGAACCTCACATGGACATGAAAGATAGCCTGACAACCACTCCAAATAAACTTGATAGAACCAAATGAGGACCTTGATACAGGATTGTACTAATACTAGCGACCATCCTTTCCCACCATAGAAACTACATTATATCTCAATAGTTCCTGATCTAAAATGAAAGCGACTTATGTATTTTGAGGTTGCCCATAGTCTTGCCAAGCAAATTTTCACAATGCAACCGTGAACTGAAAAAAGGTTTCCATTTCTGCTGACAAAGAAGGCTGCATTTTCTTTCGTAGGTTTTCAATCTTGACCATGAACAACATCCCATGGTGGCCCTAGTTCCACTTGCCTTCCCCCTTCCATGGCACTGCAATTGACCCAAATTAGTCCACTATAATCCCTCTCACAGATGAATAGATGACCATAATCATATACTACAAATAAGCGACCATTTTATATGCCTAATACCCCGCGGATAGGTGAGGAATGATCATGCTTTAGCCAGAGCCATAAGTTTTCATTATACAAGTACTCAAAAATCATCCCACTGTCTATGACCAAAAAGAAAAAGATCTATCTGGCTGCATTGCACGAATGCGGAAAAGGGTGCCAATATTGTTAATGCGGAAAGCGATCTTGGTATCTTGTGACCAGTACTATGGCTCTAATAAATATGTCTTATTTTTGAAGAAATGCCAAAATTAGTTGCATCATCTTGATCTAGTGCATCTCTGACTCCTTCAATACAGTTTGAGGGTCCATGAGCCTCTGTGCAATAACCTGCATTACCACCTTCACTTTTAGGTGCATCGCTTATCGACCATTCATAACTAGCTAATGCTTTTCTCCAAAGCATGTTATGCAGCTATGGACCAACATCTTCCCCACCGATACCTGATAAATGAAGCTCCCCTAGTCGACCATCATCCAAAACAAAAAGAATCCTGCCAGCTTGTACCAGCACTCCAGGAATAGATCTTGCAAATTTAGCATCCTGCGGCTATCCATGATTTATCCATTTGCTTAAATAAGCTCTTCATGCTTTCAATTCAAAGAATTAGTTGTGTCACCATTGTTTGATAATTTGAGCGGATGGTATGAAAGTTTAAGAGCTTATAAATGTAGTTTCCACTGGCTGTATTGACTTGGAGCAAAAGAATGAGTCGATTTGGTCTTTTGGTCTTTGTGCGCCGCGCGCAAGACCAACGCGTCGCGTCGCGCCCATGCGTCGTGCCCGTTAGAATTTACACTTTTAAATTTCATCCAATGCGTCGCGCGCCCCATGTGTGCCGCGCTCAACTTCAATGTGTCGCGCAGGTTTCTCCAACACAATCTTGGCCTCTAAAACTCTGTTTTTTCCCTTCACGGCTTTCCTCTTGGGTTTCGACAATTTCTTGCAATTCAAATGGATTTGACAACTATGGGAAATATCTTATGTATCAAAATGATTTTAATTCTCGCTTCTATCTTTGTAATGTTTCAATTGTTTCATTTTCATTTTTAACACCAACTCTGTTATGCTTGCTTCCATACTGATTTTCTGAGCTTAAATGATGGCTCCTCTGTTGATTTTTTGCAGGGATAGGAGTTGTTGAATCCTGGCAAGGTGACCAGGACTGCCTAAAGATTTTAACCACTGGAAACCTGAAAAATGTACATGGGATTTATTACAAAGAACAAAATGACGACTTTCTTCAAAACAGGGTTTTGAAGAAAATTCACGATCAAACAATATAAAAATGAAATTTTGCGATGAAAACCTATTTTGAAACCTCCCTCATGGCCTGCGGGCATTATTCGACACGACTATAAATGACTGGAATCAATTTTGATGAATTTTGATCAATTTTGAACAACCCAGCAGGTACAAGCATGAGGGAACATGAGAGAACAACACCCTTTCGTCAGAAAATGGCATGCCCCTAACGAAATGCAGATGAATGAAATGAATAAGACACCTAAAAATGAAATGCAAATAAGAGAAATGATCTCTGACGGAGGGCTAACAAGACCGACTCTAACATTGGCTCCAATGGGGATGGTAGCTCTAGCTCCTTGGAGGTGCCAAGAACAGCAGATCTTTGGGAGAGCAGACATTGCCTTCATCCATAGGGCTATGGAATCCATTATTTTGACAAATCGACACAAGACCTTTGACTAATTTATTGACTGAAACTTCGACTCAAACTAACTCGATGCAAACTGAAATGACTAAAAAAAAACTTGACTCGACAAATGACTCATGACTGACTTAAAACAGGAATTTACAAAGCTTTTTAAAAAAAATGCAGCAGTCCATCAAGATTTTAAAGCATGATGACAACCACCTGCATACTGATGAAATATGTACAATCATGTATAGTGGGCTTTCCAATGTAACCAATTAAGCAAATGCCTTCCTGACTGATTCTCCCGATCAGATCTCCTGGTTAACAATAAATACTGGTAAGTGGGCGTCCAAAAACATAATTGACCATGATCTCCTTCATCACTGAACATGGCAATAATCACCTTCACTGCTGACTGGAACAGATTTGCCAGAGGATCCTGAAAAACATGAAGGTTTTCCTCCTGCTGAAAGAACAAGGTGTCTTTTTCTCTTGCTTCTGATCTTCCTTCATAATGTACTTCAGTAAAAATATGTTCCTGGTCCTCAAAAAATTCTGAAAAAGTAGATGAGCAGATCTCCTCTTCAAAGAACATTTCAAAACATGAGACATACGAAGAAGAATCTGAAAGGAAATCCTGAATGGTCTGATTTTCTGTAGCCTGAATATACTGTAGGTCATCTTCATATGATATGACAGCCAAATTCTCGTTACATTCATCAATCATGAGAAAAGAAACTTCAGATGATTCTTGAAACCCAACACTATCATTTCTATCATCTACCATAAATTCATCCAAAGGAACTTCTTCACTTACTTGAACGAAGATCTCATCTTGTTGTTCATGAACTGACTGGATTACCTCCTCATGAAGGCTTTGTTCTAATGAAATGAGAACATTTGGACCCATTACTCTGTATTCTTCATTCCAGGTGATCTCAACAGTAGAGTTCTCCTTCATGAGATTCGGCACAAGGTATTCTTGGTCATCATGATCTGACTCTGGATCTGAAAAAACTGACTTGACTTCATCACATTTTGAAATTGGAACTTGACTTCCCTGCATGCTGTCTTCTTCTATGGATAGATCTGAAACGAAACTTTCTCTTTCATCATTCTCCATTGTACTAAAATCTTGATCCTGCTGCTGAAATGGATTTTCGTACAGTGCTTCCATGATCTCATTGTTCATGAATTCATCATGTCCATAAAAATTCTCAAGATCTTCAATAAAACAATGAACATGGCTACAACAGTTCTGAACTAAAGTCAAGGATGGATATGATTCTTTATACCTCTCAAAGAATATTGTATGAAAATATTTTAGACAATAAATAGAAGCAGGTGGCAAACTTTCATACCAAGATCGGGCTTCATCTTCCAAAGTAGCCATAAACATTTTCATCAAATAGTCTTCAGGAAAATTGATCTTTAATTTATGCACATGAATGTGAAATTTCACCAGATGAAGAACAGCATCATTACCTTCCACATTTCTGAACATAAGAAAACTCTAAAGCCAATCCACCTTGGGCAGTTTATTTGGAAAACCTGGGATGTGATCTCGGTTCATGGGAGCGTATCTTCTTGCAACCTGTTCCATCTTGAAAACCTTAAAGCTAATGATCTCTCTGCAGTGGAATCACCATGAAGGATTGATTTCTGGATTTTTCAGTGAATGGAGTCACCAGGTGAATGATTTCAGCCTTCTTATGTCTGATCGTTGTCCACCATCAACCATCAGATCTGAACTTGATAGAATCCCTGTCTGAACTTTATTTAAGCAAATGGATAGAATTCCTCTCACGGATGAATAGATGACCATAATCATCTACTACAAATAAGCGACAATTGTATACGCCTAATACCCCGCGGATAGGTGAGGAATGATCATGCTTTAGCCAGAGCCATAAGTTTTCATTATACAGGTACTCAAAAATCATCCCACTGTCTGTGACCAGAAAGAAAAAGATCTATCTGGATGCATTGCATGAATGCGGAAAAGGGTGCCAATATTGTTAATGCAGAAAGCGATCTTGGTATCTTGTGACCAGTACTATGGCTCTAATAAATACGTCTTATTTTTGAAGAAATGCCAAAATCAGTTGCATCATCTTGATCTAGTGCATCCCTGACTCCTTCAATATAGTTTGAGGGTCCATGAGCCTCTGTGCAATAACCTGCATTACCACCTTCACTTTCAGGTGCATCGCTTATCGACCATTCATAGCTAGCTAATGCTTTTCTCCGAAGCATGTTATGCAGTTATGGACCAACATCTTCCCCATAGATACCTGATAAATGAAGCTCCCCTAGTCGACCATCATCCAAAACAAAAAGAATCCTGCCAGCTTGTACCAGCACTCCAGAAATAGATCTTGCAACTTTAGCATCCTGCGGCTGTCCATGATTTATCCATTTGCTTAAATAAGCTCTTTGTGCTTTCAATTCGAAGAAATTAGTTGTGTCACCATTTTTTGATAATTTGAGCTGATGGTATGAAATTTTAAGAGCTTATAAATGTAGTTTCCACTGGCTATATTGACTTGGAGCAAAAGAATGAGTCGATTTGGTCTTTTGGTCTTTGTGCGTCGCGCGCAAGACCAACGCGTCGCGTCGCGCCCATGCGCTGCACCCGTTAGAATTTACACTTTTAAATTTCGTCCAATGCATCGCGCGCCCTATGTGCGCCGCGCTCAACTTCAATGTGCCGCGCAGGTTTCTCCAACAAAATCTTGGCCTCTAAAACTCTTTTTTTGCCCTTCACGGCTTTCCTCTTGGGTTTCGACAATTTCTTGCAATTCAAATGGATTTGACAACTGTGGGAAATATCTTATGTATCAAAAGGATTTTAATTCTCGCTTCTATCTTTTTAATGTTTCAATTGTGGCATTTTCATTTTTAACACCAACTCTGTTCTTCTTGCTTCCATACTGATTTTTTAAGCTTAAATGATGGCTCCTCTGTTGATTTTTTGCAGGGATAGGAGCTATTGAATCCTGGCAAGGTGACCAGGACTGCCTGAAGATTTTAACCACTAGAAACTTGAAAAATGTACATAGGGTTTATTACAAAGAAAAAAATGACGACTTTCTTCAAAACAGGGTTTTGAATAAAATTCACGATCAAACAATATAACAATGAAAGTTTGCAATGAAAACCTATTTTGAAACCTCCCTCATGGCATGCGCGCATTATTCAACATGACTGTAAATGACTGGAATCAATTTTGATGAATTCTGATAAATTTTGACCAACCCAGCAGGTACAAGCATGAGGGAACATGAGAGAACAACACCCTTCCATCAGACAATGGCATGCCCCTAACGAAATGCAGATGAATGAAATGAATAAGACACCTAAAAATGAAATGCAAATAAGAGAAATGATCTCTGACGGAGAACTAACAAGACCGACTCTAACACATAGCTTTGGCCCTCCTTCTAGCGCCAAAAATGTTGAAGCCTCGAAAATCGATGCTTCAAACATTGGGGGATAACCATCCGGTCGGGACCTTAAGACAGCGCCTTTTCTGTTTCGTGTGGTGGCTCCGACTGGATTTATAGGACCAGTTTCCTAGTAATTTAAATGGGTTGGTAATGGAATGATTGGATGAAGGGAAAATGGGACTAAATGACTGAAATAAAACTATTTAAACTAACATAAAACTAATAAGATAATTCTAATACTAACGCAGGCATTAAATGTGAATACAACTTTAAATTGTTTCAATTGAACAATAACCATAAAAATGTATTATAGCTTAATTGAAATATGCAGTAACAAATAAATATAACTCTGTTTAAGAAATTAAATAGAGTGATAATAACATATTGTATTCATCATTATATATCGTTTTCATATATTATAAAAGATAAATATTTCTATACACTCAGAAATGATATGTATAAAGAAATATTGTAAAGCGAATACACATAAAGGATAGCAATTTTAAAAGATAATATCACATAACATAAGAAACTAACAGTGAAGAGATAGAAATACCATATCCATCTCGATATTTTCCAATGCAATCTGATATCCAAATCCAGCAACTTCAATGTAAAATCAACTCTAAGATACAGAAATGCAATTCTTAAAGATAATTTCGCACAGAATCACCAGATGTGATCCTTTATAAAAATATAGGATTCAATGGAGTGCAAAAATGTAATCTCCAAGTAAAAATATTACATATTCAGGACCCTTTTCTAAATGCATGAAAGGGGTTTAAATAGGTACTTAACAAAAATAACTAAAACTATTCTTATAATATATCTAAATATACAGAACAGAAATGTGATTTTGAGGAAAACCGACTCATTGATCATCTGTTGCGGTTGATGTGTGCATATGGAAGATTTTGAGCATTTCCTTTACTTCTTCAGGGTGACTAAGCTTTGAGTGCAACCGCCCTGTGTATGTGGCATCGGAGAATTCGGGAATGATACAATTGATGGCATTTGAAAGAAATTGTATTGTTGTTTGTTGACTATGTGGCTTGATAAGATAAGTCCACATTGTATCCCATGATATTCCTTGTAGCTAGCCAATTTTCTGATTTTTATTATTTATCTCTTGTTTCCATCTGTGATCAGTTTCTTTTACCCTAGGTAATTGACTGGGACTACAATCTGCAATTAAATTGATTGCATATAAGTTATCATTCACCAGTTGTATTACATTGTTCATTATTCCTTTAGCTCTGGATGTGGCTCTTTCTGCTTCGGTCAAACGATGTTCCCATTCTGCAAAAATAATTTCTTTATGTCTTTCCATAATCTTGGGAAGATCTGCTTTTCTTCCTAATTCTGATTCTTGCCATAAAAGAAATTCAGATATCTGTTCATTAGCCTCATCAAATTCAATTTTAAGAGTGACTCCTTCATCTACCAAGGAAGATGTTAATTCACATAGGGATTCTACTTCTGCAATCTTTAGACAAAATTCATTTAATTGTTGAGATAATAAATTGTTTGTCTCTAGGGCTTCATTTTTGAATTGATCCAAACTGGGATAATTCTTAAATTTGTCTAATTTAGATCGAAACATCTTCTCTTGTTCAATCTTCGAAGTCTGCTCATTTTGTAGAAGAGCCTATAATTTTTATATTTCTTGATTTAGCTGTTGTTTCTTTTCTAGGTTCTGCTGATCAAAATTCTCTTTTTCAACATCCAGCTACTCTTCTAATTGTTTAGATTTGAGCTCTCCATCCTGTAATCGATGTTCTAACTGAATGATCTTATGTTGGTTTTCTGCAACTTGTTCTTATAACATGTTTATTTGCACATCCTTTTGCTTCATCAACTGTTTAACTTCAGAGGCTTTATCTATAGTAGCAGCACTATAGGCACCTGCATACTGGGATAATTTGGTGAGATCCTTAGATGGATTCACCTCAGCATTCTTATAAACAATATTCATGAGTTCCCCCTGTGATGCCAAAAGTGCATATTGATTAGTTCTCCTCCTTTTCCTTTGTTTTCTCACCACAGCCCTTTGTTTTGGACTGTAAAATATATCCAAAGGAGGGATTTCTTCTATCTTCAACATGATCTCACCTGTGAGATTTTTAAGGATGATTTCTATATCTTGGTCTTTTGGATCATTAACTTGGGAAGTGTTCTTTTGTCCTATTTGCTGGGAAAATTGTTCATATTGGCTCAACAAATGAGGAGAAACAATAAGTTTAGTAGCTTCTTTTCCTCCAAGTTGAGAATTTGCACTATTTTTTATATCAATTTTAGGTGCCTGTTCAGTATTCTTACAGTCTGTGCCTCCCTTTTCATTACGCATATTGGCATTAGTACCTGTGCTTTCTTTTCTTACCTGGGACGAAGATTGTTGTACATCAATATTAGCGGCTATTTCTGTCTTTTCAGTATCCACTTTGCTGCTAATATCTTTTTTCTCTAAAACAGGATTAGTTCCTGTTACTTCTTTGCCAAATGTACTTCATGTATCCTTTTTTTGTGATTCATATCCTGGTGTAGAAACTCTCAACTGATCCAGAGGAACTTTGAGTAGCCTCTGACTTCTAAATAAAAAAAATTTGTTCATTTCTTTGGCCTGAATTTTATACTTGGCCAAGTCAAAAACTTGGGACATTTTATCTACAGAAATAAATAAATCATCAAATAAATCTGGTTCATGTTCGAACCGAGCAATGGAAACAGAAGTAGTAAAATCACATGCCACCTTCCTAGGATCATATTGCCTCCCTGGGATGGTTGAAAGCTTGAGATCGGTTAACTTAACAACTTCCTTTTCAGCATGGACAAAAATTCTGAGAGTATAGTCACCACATTTGAAAGGAAATGTAGGCCACATAAGCTTCTTGTTGTTCTTCAAAGTTCTAGACATACCTTCTACTGTCAGTTGATAAGAAATTTCCTGTGCTAACAGTTTGTCTGAAACATACAAAGGAAGGATGTGTGGCTCTACAATACTTCCAAAAATTTAGACATATGTAAACTTTTCCTCCCCGAACCAATCTTCAATAGAGGAAAAATCAACTCTAACTTTATCGGAAAGTCTAGGAGGGAATCGGCCAAAAATGATTTGGTAAATCGGAATAAGAAAACCATAAAAAACTCTGTAAACATGACTTCTGAAATGCCCCTTCCATAAGAACTTGTGATATATATGAATTGGAATAGGTTCTTTAGGAGTCCATTTCCATCCTAATAAGGGGAATTCTGAATTGAAACAGAGGACATCTAGGACATAAGCACAAAAATAAAAAGGAGTGGAATTTCCTGAATTTTTGTCTTTCCTGTACTCAAGAATTATGTTGGCTATCTTATCAGACAGAATGACATCCCAATCCATTATTTCAGAATTAAGAGCGGAATGTATCAATGGAACCATTTGAATGGAAAACCTAGCCGAGTTATCATTACCAAACAATCTACACATCATTGCTGCGGCATAACAATATGGAGGCAAAAGAGACTCCATAGAGTACATACCCGATGCCTCGTGTCTATGCTTTTCAGGAGCCCTTCTCCATTCTCTAATTGGTTCTGACTAATTGGTTCTGACTAATGGGTCAGGAAGGTGGTACATCGCTTTGATGTCTTCTGGTCTGAACAACCCGAAGATTGCTCTAGATGCAGAAACAAAAGTTCTATCTTTAATAGCCACATTATCAATCATCCATCTAATAACATCATAATATGGGAAAATGTTCGCCCAAGCTGCAACTGGATGAAAAAATGAGTTTGCTAATGCACCAAGAGGACTTTCAGAATCAGAGTCTGAGTCGGCTTCGTCAGGAACTGTGGCCTTTGCTTCAACAACTCTAGGGTTTTCCTTTTCTAGTAGATTGTAAACATTTTCCCACGTCATTTTACCAAGTCCCTAGCATGAGGTATCTGTAACCAGCTTAAGCTTCGCAGGTTTCTCTTTAGGCGGCATAGTAATCACAGGAACTTTTGCAGCAACAACAGCTTTCGATTTCCTGAATCTCTTCAAAATTTCAGTATCGGGCAATGTTTCTCTTCTTCTGCGAATAGAAAAATTGGACATTCTATTGTTCTGAAATAGAGAAAATCTTTCAGCCAAGGTGAAGACGTAATAATGAAAACAGCTATAAAAAAGGATTTTTCACTGATTTGTATTTATTATATCCATGTTTAAAAACTTAAATGCCCTCTAGGGAGTCACACTCATGCATTCGATAACAAAACAAATCATTTTTATTCGTTTGATTCGCGAGTTAATATTAACGTACAATCGAAGATTTGGCATATTTCGAAATAAGTGTAGGTATATTAACTTTTAAAACTTTGAAACACGATGAATAAATATATGGACATTTAAGTTGTATTCGCATCGCAATTCATTTGAAAAGGAAAATGAAATAAGACTTATGCCAAATTCCGATTGCGAAGATCGCATTGGAGATTTTAAAATGAAATGAACCATTTAAGAGCTTCTCCGATAATGTGATTGCAATGAGGTGGGGTCCGTCGCATCGGAGTTTTAAACCAAATGAATATAATGTTTTAATTCTTCTGAAATGCGATTGCGATGAATTGCATCGCATCGGGAGTATGTAAAAGAAACATACATTTTAAATTTTATCGAAATGCGATTGCGATTGAGCATGATCGCATCGGAATTTTACAAAGCGAAAACAAAATTTAAAGAATTCTTCGATATTCTGATTTTCGATTACTGTTCATATCAAACATTGTTAAATATAAAGACTTCATATAATATTTTCGATATGATTTAAGGCTTTGTTTCTCATTGGATCGGAAATTTATTAAAGGTTTGTACACTTTGTAAATAAAAATATGTTATGTATCCTTTTATCAATGAATCTTTTATTTCTAATAAAAATTATTAGGATTTTTCTAAATATTTTATTTCTATCTAAAAAGAAAGATAAAAAGGGGACCTATTTCTAAATGGGATTTATTCTAAAATTTAAAAATAGGGAGGGTTGTTGTACGGTACAACACTACCTTTCTTCTTAAAGATGGAGGAAGAATACATTGTTTTTGTAAATCAATTTGAAAAGAAGTTTAAAAGCACTCAACTAAAGTCTTATGTGGTTGATCAAAGTATGGGTGAGTTGTCCAAAGCTATAGAATATCATGAGAAGCATCAAACTGACTATGTTTTCTTTGACCCTATAGTTGAATATATGGCAAAGTTTTGCACCCCAATGTTTCATTTTCATTTGCATTATGAAGATCAGATACATTATAATTTGTTTTGGTCATCTCAGCATCATGTTCACTTTTGGTTCAAGCACAGTCAAGAGATTCAAGTGTCAGATCAGTTTGATGATTGGCTTCATTGGAAATTTCATATTGATTGAGCTAAAATGGAGTTTGCAGTTGCTAGGGTAGGTAGGAGTATGTGAATAAGCTCAAGGTTGACTGAGAATTTTAGTAGGTGCAGTTTGATTCCTTCTTGTAGAAATCATTAAGCTTGGGGAGCAAATTGGGCAGAATTTCAGAGTTTTATTCTAAAGAATGGATAGCAGCATTGGAGCTATCGGTTCTTAATGTACCACAGGGGCACACTATCCCAAGTGGAGCCACTGTTGTCACTATTAAAATTTTCTAAACTTGGTAAATTTATACTTGCTCCTAAGTCATGGTATTAGATAGGGTTTGAGTCATTTTTATGTTTTATAGGGTCTAAGCCATAGGTTACAAGTCTCATTTCATCACCAAATAAAGTTCATAAACCTTGCTTTACTCTTTAGAAGTCTCATGCCATGTTTTGAAAACCATATTAAAAAAAAATAAAAAATTTATTAAGCCATGAAACCACGTTTTCATAGCGCAGACAGTGTAAAAAACCTGTTTTGTGCTACGAAACCACTGAAGCAGCCTGTTTTTTCATCAAAAACCCTGTTTTTCTTCTTTTAGTAGTCTTTTTCCAAAAGGGTTCCTGAGCAACTGAAAACGAATTTTGGAAAACTGAAAGAGGATTTTCTTCCTAACATACTAAAATACCAAAACCTCTTTCATTTTCCTCAAATTAATTATGAAGTGGGAGAAATTGATGACTCAACTTGCGCTACGAAAAAAGCTGAAAGTCACTGAGAGAAAAACTATGTTTTCTGTCTTTAGTAAGCAACATCATGATCAGTTTCTGGCCATAAGAAAAGGTATTTTGGAATTATTAAGGAGTTTTTTCTTCATAAAATCTCTAGCTACAATAACATGTCTCACTTTTCTCAAAAGTGTTACCAGTTGGGAGATACAAGGCTTTCTTTGAAGCCATATTTTCAGAAATCGGGATTTTCCAGTTTTATACAGGTTGTTCAAAGACAGTTTCTGGGCAGTAGCAGAAGTATTTCAAAAATCCAAGATAAATTTTTGTTAAAGACATCATGTTCTCCAAAAGCCTCCTTCATTTTTGTAAAATACTTTTTGGATGAGGAGATAAAATCTCTGTCTCAACACCTATTTTTTAGGTAATGAAACAGTGAAGTAAGTGATAATTTCTTAATGCAGTTTTGTTGTGGAGAAGGACTTCACTTTCTGAAAACATTTCAAGGATGACATATGTTGATTATTAAACCCTGTATAAATCATGGAAAAAGTGCAAGAAGTTTTGAAAACTAATATTTTTGAAAAATTTTGTGAAAAAGACATGCACAGTAGTTTCGTAGCACGCTACTAAACTGTTGTAGGTGCAGTTTTGAGTCTATTATAAGGGTTTCAAGAGATAAAAACATCTAGTTTTTGAGTGTTGATGCTACTAAAGGATGGAAAGGGTTCAAAAATGAAGATCTAGGTGTCAAATAAAAAAAAACTGGAGGTTTAAGAGATGTTTACAAAGACGTATATTCTGCGCTACGAAAACAACTGATATTTTCGTAGCACAGCCATATCAGTTCTCTTTATACTCCTTCAAGGGCTTAATTTTTGTACAAGTGGAAGGGCATGGTTCCATGGAAGTGACAACACATGTCACTTGTCTAAAAAGGCTAGAATTTCCAGCAAAAGTGTTGGAAGACAAGCATGGAGATAAGGGCTAAATTTCATCAAACTGTTTCCTGGTTTCTAGGGCAGTTAGGTCATGGAATAGCAGGGTTCATAACAAAGCTGGAGGTATCACCAAATTCGACCTCATGAGGTTGCAGGTGTAAAAATAAGCATTAAAAGTTTAGAAAATGTTGTTGAAACATGTTTTAGGAGTTTTAGTCCTACTTGAATTAGGACTCTTCAAAGACAACCAAGTTGTCATTTTGTAATTAATAAGCTTGTTTTATGGTTAGAATAGGTGTCAAATATAGGAATTCGAATTCCTTTGATGGTGGATCATAGAATCCAAGGTTGTAATTCTATATATGAAGCAAGAGGTCAAATTAGCAAGGGGTTGGAGACTTTTTGGCAAAAGTTGCTGCTTTATGTAATTGACTGTGATCAGTAATGCAGAAGGGTTTTCTTCTTGACAGGCCTGATATTCTCATGGGGTTTTAATGCTTGATTGATATACCTATTATGTTTAAATATTTGCAGTATATCTCATTGCTATTATTCAGAATTCATAACCCTATGCTCTGACTTCCTTTAGTAACGAGGTGACTGCGTTTTTCTATGTTCTATGAGTGAATTTCCTTTGAACCACTAATAGTAGATTTCATTACTATTACTCAAAATTCATAACTCTATGCTCTGAATTCCTTTAGTAATGAAATGATTGTGTTGAACTAATGTTCTTGAGTAAATTGTTTTTGTTTAAAACCCCATTTTCCTCAGCTTCCATGTCCATAAACCTTGCCACTGAATCTACTGACTTATTGACTCCATAGCCCAATGGTAGCAAGCCTTCATATTTTAACCTATAAACACACAAAACCAAGATAGAGTTAGCCATCTATATTATCATTAATCAATATCATAAACCCTCGAGAGAGCTCTCTCAGGCCGAGGAGGCTAAGCCTTAGCTAACAGGTTGGTTTGAAATAGTTACACTGAGATTAACTTGATGAGAAGCATATCAAGGTCCTATTTTGGTGATAATACCTGGAAGGGAAAATGCATTGTAGGTTGAAGCACTGGGCTGGCCTAATGCCAAGATCTGAAATATCAACTTCCAAGGTTCAGAACTCTCTTGCCCATGTGATAGAATACTTTCTCAGTGAAAAGAGGCTCTGGAATGGCCTATATTTGAGTAGATCTAGCCTCCACTTGCTACAGCTTGCAAGGAAAACCAAACCCTCAACAAGATCTACGTTGTAGTTGGAATATGAGCTTGGTAAAATGCTTGATAGTGGATGAGATCAACAAGACTTTTCTAAGAACTCCTCAAAGGAAGAGGTGGGATTCCCACACAGGAATACCCTAGTGCTAAAAAATAGTATCCTTAGCTAAACAACAGAGAATGATATATGTATGAACAGACAATATATGTAGAAATATACACAATCAACAACCTTCTTCTGTTGTCCTCCTTTTCCTCTTATAGGATGAAATTCTTGTCAAACCCTAAACCATCTTAATGATTTAGCTTCATTCACATGATTGGCCTCCAACATGAACTATGCTACGCCTCTAGGAGATACATTGCATCTAGACAGCACTGTTGATTTGGTCCTGTTGACCCAGTCAATTGATCCAGCCTCTCTCCCACTTAAGTGTGTTTATGAAAATAGCTCAGATTTAGCTTTGTTCACATTGAGCATTGATTTATTTTGTTTTTTAGAAGTTTTATTGATCCTCCTTTACAATTTTATTCATGAGACAGAAAAAGTAAAACAAAATTGTATATTCCCATTAGCTTGACTAATTGGGAATATTACAGAAGACTATCGAAGATTATGGTGGATAACACAGGGGTTAAGGTCTGGGATGATTTTGAAGTAATTCATATTTTCGAAGATGAAAAACCCTACCCCATGCTCCTAGGCTTGGATTGGGCCATCGATATGGGAGGAATCATTAAATTAAATAAGAGAAGCATGGTATTTGAGAATAACGGTACAAGGGTAATAATACCATTAGATCCAACGGAAGGCGAATGATACACAAAACTAGTGCATGATGAAGAAGATGTGGATCACATCTATAAGTTGACTACACGAGATGAAGACTGGATCAACCCCGCGGTGGAGGGGGTACTCTGCTAGGAAAAGGATAGTGAATGTTTCTCCGACTTTGATGGGGAGATAGAGAATTGGAAAAACCAGTTACATGATGTCTCTACACTGAGATATCTTCGGATCACAAATATCTTCCACTGTATCTCCTCAAAGGTAAGAGATATACCTTATTTCAATGGTTCTAGTAATGTTAGGGACTTTTTGCGAGCATTTGAAGCCAAGGTTCCTAAGGAACAAAGGTTATGGGCCCTTAACCTAGCGATGCATGCAACCCTTGCACGATGGTCAGAAATGCATAAGGAAGCATTCCCGGAGTGGGAGGATTGTCGGGCCATGATACTCTTGCAATTTGAGACTCTGGTAGAGGTACGGTTCAAGCTATTCCTTGGCCCAAGGGATCTACATGAACACGTGGTTGCCTGGATGGAGGCGTGGGGCGAACAAACTAAAGAAGAGTGGGTTCACTTATTCACTCATGCGTTGAGTCCAATCCCTACTTCCTGGTACCTGGATGCGGAGCTACATCAGCGCACCCGACATTGGGAAACTATGAAGAATGACTTTATAGGAACATTCGGATTGATAGGGGGTTCTGAGGCACTTGACGAAGCTCTGCAGGACATAGATACATTCATGTTTGGCAAGACCAGCTCTTTTGCAGTATTTGGGACGTCGACATGGGAAACGCAGATGCAGGATATTGTCAACTGCCAAAGCTTGGAAAGAGAGGAAGGTGAAGATGATTCGCGATATGTCTCTATCCCAGAGTCGAAAGGGGAGAGCACCGTTGAAGGACCTCCACTAAAAGAAGTGGATGTCACTAATGTTGAACTCTTAGTTAAACTGAGAGGGGGGGGTGAATCAGTTTAACACATTCATAGATTTTTAAACCTTTTATTCAAACTAACATACATCTTCATTTCATGTTCAGCTTACTATGTAAGTAATCTTAGAATATGAGCAGCAAGTATAAATATAATAGAACAGCAGACTTAATATGAGAGCAGCAGGTATTAAGCAGATGGTATAAATCAGTTCAACACATAAACATCATGCACAGAGACACCAGATATAAGTGGAAACCCAAAAAGGGAGAAAACCACATCTTATTATTGTTGTGATGCAAAGGCAAGCTCCAACTCCCTCTCACCACTATTTTTCTACAGGAACCAACCTACAGGAGGCTCCAACCTCAATTCTGCAAGATACAACTTGCAAGGAAGCACCAACTCCCTTCAATTTTCTGCAGGCACTGACCTACAGGAGGCTACAACTTCAATCAGCTACAACTGACAGCTATCAAGCTGCAACTTGATAGGGAAGCTCCAACTTCCTCAATTTTCCAAACTAAATGTTTGCTAATTTACCTCAGGTATCAGCTCTGTTCTGTAGCTTCTCTTTCTGCTCTTCTTCTAGTCTTCTCTGCCTTACACTTCTATATTCTGCCTTCTCTAGATTTTCTCTCTCTAAAAAAAAACACCTTGCATATCTAGATGATATTATTTATAAGAATTTTCTTGTGACTGTTAGCATTCCTCAAAGAATTTGGAATGGACAGCCATACCTCTTCGCTTTCTTCCTTTTCATTTCTTTTCCAGCTCACTTAAAAAAAAAATGTAATTGTAGGTGCTTATTTTAATATTACAGTGGAATCTTTGTTTTTCCTCCGGAGACTTTCCAATGCATCACAACAATATAAATCAATTAAAAATATTTAAATTTAATTACAATGAGAGCTCCAGCTCACTCATATAGCCTTTTGGATCGCTGCGCATTTGTCTTTTCTTTGACTGTGCTTTATCTCTTTTCAGCTCTGTTTTCTTTTCTGTCCTCTGCTGAGGTGTAACTGTTGCCTTTTAAACCTGGGCATATTCCAACGCCTTTTATACAATAAGTGTCTTGTTGATGTGGAAGTTCCGCAAGCTATATATGAGTTGTAGTTTATATACCAATCGGGTTCGGACTCACATCGCAATCGCAACTTTCTGTTGGTTACATGTTCCGCTGCCCTTGCGATCTCTGATTGCGATTGGGGAGGGGTCCCACCGTATAAAGCTTGGTTCTTATAATAATAAAAAAGCGTCACTATATGAATCGATAGATAATACTACTTTGTAATAAATGGGTTACATTCCCAAAATACGTTTTGTATATATATATATATATATATATATATATATATATATATATATATATATATATATATATATATATATATATATATATATATATATATATATATATATATATATATATATATATATATATATATATATATATATATATATATATATATAAAATTTTCTCGTTTATTGTTTAATTTCTTAATAATATTTGTAATTATATATATCCTCTGCCGAGATAGCGATTCTCTAATAACAGCTTGTGTCTCCGCACAACTTGTGTCTCTCGTCTGTCTCATCGTCGACTCATTTCATCAGGCTTCGTATTCGATCGTTATAATTTTAGCCCGTTCCCTTTCCCGTTCGCTTCACGCCGCCCTTATTCCCCGTATACTCGCTATACATATTCCCTGCTGCCATTCTTTGCCTTCTTTGCCATCAATGACAATATTTCTAAGAGTCTCCCCCTTTGGCATTGATGGCAATACACTTCCTCTGTTTACCTGTTAGAATCATTTCTTTTGTTGCTTGCTCTTCCTCCCCCTTTGACATCAATGGCAAAGGTCGACGCCTCATTTCTCCGTATAGGCTCTGTCGTTGCATTTCCTTTCTTTGATTTGTGTTTAGACCACCATTTTCTGACTTTGTACCCTGCTGCTCCAGACTGTTGTACAGGACTTGTTGAGAGAACACTTTAAGGATTATTGAACTTGAATATACGTTTTTGTCTATGTCTGATATAGTGAGCCAATATATGTTTTATAGTTGTGTTTCATCTGTATTTCCTGTTGTTTGTAATCTGTGCTAGATTAAAGACAAGGATGATGCTCTTAACGACTGAAAGGTCCTCATTGCAGTTGTAAACAATGACTTTCATTTTTGTATAATGTGTTTTCAAAACAAACCCTTCAATGTTTTGGTCAGTTTTACTTGTCAGCCATGCATTTTTATTTAGATGGTAATCACAGTTATTCCTTTATTCTTCAGATATTTTGACTGTTCTATCAGAGTGAATTTCCTCAAAAGCCTAATCAAGATGTTTGATTGAAAACTCAGCAAGCAGCATTCGCACAGTTTTGTAACTGATATTAAGGAAAAAATGGCCTTGGAGATATACGTGTACCGACTTTAGGAAGGCATGCAATTTTATATATAGAAGAAGATATTGCTTCAATGCTCAATATACTACTTTAGGTGTAAACAAGTTAATGTTATTTTTGCTCTGCTACTGACCTTTTTTCATGTTGAATGCTGATAATACTGAGAATATTGTTTTATAGCTCTTTGATCCTGTGGACTTATTTTATGCTTCCCTTGCTTGGTTAATCTCCCCCTGGGAATGATATTTATGTTTCTGTTCTCCCCCTGAAACTATGATTTCTCTTCATATTAGAGAGTAGTATCTACAGATACTACCCCTAGTCTATCTCTCAAATATTCGAATGTTTCTCTGGCAAGTGGTTTAGTAAATATATCAGTTGTCTGTTCTTTTGCTGGCACATACTCTAGCTTTACTATCTTCTGAGCCACTTGTTCTCGGAGAAAATGATACTTGATTGGGATGTGCTTAGTTTTTGAGTGAAGCACAGGATTTTTTGATATACTTATAGCGCTTGTATTATCACATTTGATTGAGATAGGTTCATTAATGCTTACCTTCATGTCTTGAAGAGTTTGCCTCATCCACATGACTTGTGTACAACATGCTGCTGCTGCTATATATTCTGCTTCAGCTGTAGATAGGGAGATAGATGTTTGTTTCTTGCATAAACATGCTACCAGACTTTCTCCTAGATAAAATGCACCTCCACTTGTACTCTTTCTGTCATCCACACAGCTGGCCCAATCTGCATCTGTGTATGCTGTCAAGGTGAAGCCTTTGCCTTTAGGATACCAAAGTCCATATTGTGTTGTTCCTTGTAGATATCTGAATATTCTTTTGATTGCAAGAAGGTGATTTTGTTTAGGTGCTGCTTGATATCTAGCCACTAGTCCTACTGCTAGCATGATGTATGGTCTTGATGCAATTAGATACAATAGACTTCCAATCATGGATCTGTAGAGTTTTTGATCTATATCAGCAGACCCATCATCAGCACATAGCTTCCAACCTGTGGTCATGGGATTTGACATAGGTTTGTAGTCTTCCATTTTGAACTTTTTCAGCATTTCTTTTAAGTATTTTTCCTGAGAGATGAATGTGCCTGTGTTCTTTTGTTGAATTTGCAGTCCCAAGTAGAAACTGAGCTCTCCAATCATAGAAATTTCAAACTCTGTTTTCATCTCATCAGCAAACCCTTTTGCTAATTCATCTCTGTTGCTTCCAAACATAATGTCATCAACATATACTACAACAATTAGGAGTTCATCTTCATGGGCTTTTATGTATAGATTGCTATCTACTCCACCTCTCTTAAAACCTTGTTTTTGCAAATATTTATCCAACCTTGAGTACCAAGCACGAGGAGCATGTTTTAGTCCATATAGGGCCTTCTTCAGTCTGCACACATAGTTTTCTTTGTCTATTAATGAGAAGCCTTCTGGTTGTTCCATGTAGACTTCTTCTTCTAAGTCTCCATTCAGAAATGCAGATTTTACATCCATTTGATATACTTTGAAGTTTTGGTAGCATGCAAATGCCAGGAACATTCTGATAGATTCTATTCTGGCTACAGGGGCAAATGTTTCATCGTAATCAAGTCCTTCAATTTGTGAGTATCCTTTGCAGACAAGTCTGGCTTTATTGCTGATTACCTGTCCTTCCTCATTCATTTTATTTTTGAATACCCATTTTGAGCCAATGATATTTTTCTCAATTGGTCTAGGAACTAGTTCCCAGGTATTGTTCTTTTCAATTGGTCCAATTCTTCATTCATTTCTTTTACCCAAGACTTGTCCTTGCTGGCTTCTTCAAATTTCTTTGGCTCTATTTGTGACAGCATGGCTATTTATACCTCTTCAGTTTGTTATGTTAGTTGCCTTCTTGTTTGGACCCCTACTCTCTTGTCTCCAATGATATGATCTTCAGGATGGTTCTTCTGAGTATATCTTGAGGGAGCTTTAGAACTCAGCTCTGTATCTTCTATTGTCTTGCTTGTTTCCTCATAATTTTGGATTTCTTCTTCATGGTTGTCTGATGGACTGCAGCAGTCTGTATTTCCTCATCATTTTGGATTTCTTCTTCATGGTTGTCTGATGGACTGCAACAGTCTGTATTTCGTGTATTGTTTGGAAGTTATTCATCAAATCTCACATCAATACTTTCTACTATTTTCTGAAGAGTCTTGTTGTAGCACTTGTACCCTTTACTTTTGGAAGCATATCCTAGAAAGATCCCTTCATCTGCTCTTGCATCAAATTTTCCAAGATTTTCATCATTATTCTTTATGTAACATTTGCTTCCAAAGATTCTGAAATGTTTGATTGAAGCTGGCTTTCCATGCCACAGTTCATAGGGAGTCTTGTCACTGCTTGGCCTTAAGTGAGCTTTATTAAGGATATGTACTGCTGTGTGTATAGCTTCTGTCCAGAAGGTTTGAGCAATATTATTCTCTTGCATCATGGCTCTGGCAATTTGTTGAACAGGTCTGTTTTGTCTCTCTGCTACTCCATTCTGCTGAGGTGTCCCTGCAATAGTAAATTGTTGTTTTATGCCATGTTCATTGCATAGGTCTGCAAAGTCATAATCAATGAATTCACCTCCTCTGTCTGATCTGATGCATTTCAGCTTGCATCTTGTCTGATTTTCTGCTAATGCTTTAAATATTTTGAATTTTTCCAGAGCTTCCGATTTATTCTTGAGAAAAGAAACCCATGTCATTCTGGAGAAATCATCTATTATCAACATGAAGTAGGATTCTCCACTTGGTGTTTTAGTTCTTGTAGGTCCACACAGATCCATGTGCACAAGCTGGAGTGGTCTTCTTGTTGATAACTCATCTTTAGATTTAAAGGATGTGCGAGTTTGTTTCCCCAATTGACAAGATTTGCATATGGTATTTGAAGGCCTTTTTATTTCAGGCATATCTCTGACAGATTTCTTCTTACTCAGTCTGATGATATGGTCGAAGCTGAGATGACCCAATCTCTTATGCCATAACCATGACTCCTCAAGTTTGCTAAGATGGCAGGCTTCTTCCTCCTCTTTCACTATGTACACATTACTCTCTATTCGGACACCTTTGAGCAGAGTCTTTCCAGTTGAACTTGATCTAACTTCACAGTCTTGTGCTCTGAAGAGAACTTCACAGCCTTTATCACACATCTGACTGACACTCAGCAAATTTTCTTTCAGCCCATCTACATATAGTACATCTTGGGCCTTTCCTCTGCCATTGTCTATGCTGACTGAGCCTTTTCCCTTGATCTTACCTGATTTATCATTGCCAAAAGTAACATTGCCAGATTTCTTTTCATCAAGAGCTATAAACTTTCTTCTATCTCCAGTCACGTGTTTTGAGCAGCCACTATCCAGGTACCACTGGCTTTTCAGGTCTTGAGTTGTTAGAGCCAAGTCACATTTATTCTCCTTCTTTATCCACTGGAGGCATCCTTTTGTTTGGTGTCTTTTGTGAGTTGATGAATCACATCCTTTCAGAGGACATTTGGAGGGCATATGTCCAACTTGATTGCACATACAACATTTGATCATAGTTTTTGTAGAATTGTGAGTATGAACAAAATTTCTTTGATTCATAAACCTCCTTAAGGTGTTGAACATCAATATTTGTCCATACTTTCTACATTCAATAATTTTATGGCCAAATTCCTTACAATAAAAACAATAACCATAGAAATTATTTGCATACCTGATGTAAGGTTGTTTTCTCCATTTGTTTGTTTGAGACAGTCTCTTCACTGTTTGCATCTTTTGTAGGTTTGAATTACTCTCCCTTCCATAACAATATGCAGCAATATGTCCCGGATTGTGGCAGACATAACAGGTGGTATTCTTCATGGGAGGGAAGAATCTCCCTTGATGGATTCCAAATTTGACATACTCAGGGGCATATGATTCTTTTTCTGTCATTTTAGTATTTATTGCATTCTTTGTTACTAGATATTCCTTCTGATCTCTGTCATCCTTATTACATGTTTCTTCTTTTGTAGAAATTGACTGGGCTGCTTCATCAGTCTTCTTTGCTTTTACAAAAATTATATTTTTGTTTTCCTTTTCTTTGCCTTTACTCGATTCTCCTTCATAGCCTATTCCTGTTTTTATCATTGGGGATCTTTGAGCAACCAGAATTTCATTCAACTTACTAGATCTTGTTGTTTGAGAAGAGTTTATAACCACTTTCCTTTGAGCATTTTCTAGGTTCTTCCTGAGGCATACTACTTCTTCTTCCAGTTTCTCTTGTTCTAGGGTTTTATCCTTGATTTTCTGAAGTAACATGTCTTCTATCTTCTTAGCTTCTTCAAGCTCTACCTTCAGCTGCATGAGGACTTCTGAGTTTTGTTCTTCTCTTACATACTTGAGAAGAATATCCTTTTGTTTTTTGCACTTCAGTTTGAGTCTGTCAATCTCCTCCAGTGCACTTCTTAGCTCCCCCTCAAGGTCGACTTCCCCTTCTTCTTCTTCATCTTCTAGTAGGAGTCCCTCAAGATCTTCTATGGCCATTAGCAAAAATTCAGAGGTTCCCTCTTCTCCTGAGGATTCATCTGAGTCTTCAGATGTACTACTCTCTTGTTGAGCATAGAAGGATTTTCTGCTGAATTTCTTTCCTTTCTGCCAGTTCTTTGATGTTTTTTTCTCTGATTCTTGAGCTTGATTTCTTACTTTCTTGTGAGGGCACTTAGCAGCATAGTGTCCCACTCTTCCACAGTTAAAGCATTTGAAGGGGAGTTTACCTTTGTATTTACCTGAGCCTCTATCCAATTTCTTGACAAATTTTTCCTCTTCTTCATCCGAGCAAGAGCATATGTCTCCCTCTTCTCCTTTCTTCTTTTCTGTTTTAAAAGTTGCTTCCCTCGTACTTGGATTTTTCTGTGGGAGCATCATTTCATAGGCTGTTAGATTTCCAAGTAGCTGGTTCATGGTCAAGGTCTCCCAGTCAGTTGTTTCTTCTATTGCAGACACTTTTGGATTAAACTTGGATGGAAGAGATCTTAGAATCTTTTGCACAATTATACTTTATGGCATTTTTTCTCCAAGAGCTTTCATATTGTTAATAATTTCATAAGATTTTAGGAAGAAACTGGCAATGTCTTCATCATCATTCATTTTTAAGTTTTCAAACTGGGCTCTATATACTTGAAGTTTGGCAGTTTTTACTTTCTGGTCTCCCTCATGTATGTTCTCAAGAGTATCCCATATTT